>OY804526.1:1200000-1710696 GCA_963680855.1 Lepeophtheirus nordmannii
TTTGTTTGCTAAAGCCCTGGTATCTAAAAGTGTCCAGTCCTTTTCAGTCGGGCATTGAGGAGAGTTCCATTATTTGCCATAAGTACATGGAACGTCTCAATTTACCTGAGAATTGGAAAAATAGAATTTTGGGCTCCATGAACAAAATTTCAGACGGCAATAAATTCAAAGCGCAGCTTCAGACATCAGACCAGCGTTTCTCAACCGGGGTTCCGCGGAACCCTAGGGTTCCGCAGACGGTCTTTAAGGGTTCCGCGAGAAAAATGAGATTATATAAGCAATTACACTTTTCAGTCTTTTTCTACAGTGTGGTAAAATTTTGTCACCAGAATTTTGACTTTTTTTATAGTGACCTATTGCTAAGCCAGGCTCTTAAGAGAACTAATTAATCGTTTACATTTGGGATATATAAGATGAGAAAGTATGGTATTAATCATTTTTTGCGCAAGGGTTCCGTGAGACATGGGATATATTTTGAGGGTTCCGAAAGGGAAAAAAGGTTGAGAAACGCTGCATCAGACATTAAATTTTACTTACCATGCAAGGACTGTGGGCTACTTTATAATTCAACCATCCACGCTCTTGTTGATTATCAGGGTGTGAAGATATTGAAATGTTTTATCAAACTCAATGTCAGAGGGATGGAAGGAGATAGTGCCGAAAAATATTTCAAACCAATAACCCTATTTGGCCTGAGCAAGGGTGAATCCTCGGATAGAGCGAAAGCCATCAACAATTCCCTGTTAAGTGCTAAGTCTCTTGTTGCAAATAGAATAACAAATTATAAGCCTATCTTTCACTTTGAATTGAGATCTATTATACTTTTGGCTGCAGCAAGATATGCAAGATTCCCTCTTGTATAGATGATTTGTGGACATATGCTGCCTATGAAATCAAATACTTCCCTTCCATTTCCATCGTGTATAATGACATCATCAAAAGACTTTTAAAATGATCAAAAGTTTGCAAATAAATTTTATATTAAGTGAATTTTAGTCCTCTTTTTTAATTGTTGCTCCCACCCGTTTGTTCAATCATGATTCTAAAATTTTAAACTAGAATGCTTATTTATGTATTTTTTTACGTATTAGTATCATGTTCATATACTTTCTTTACATTGTATATATTTAAAATGAACTGTGAAATATATATATATATATAAAATAAGATTTATAACAATTATTTGAATTCATAATACGATGAAAATGTACGTTGAAATAGTTATTATTACAATTTTAAATATTTCAGATATAATTTAAAAGAAAAAAAGTAATATTTATCAGGGAAGTAATGACATTGAAGTTGATATAGTGACAAAAATAACGAGTCACTGAACCCATTACATATATTCTAAAAAAACAAAAAACCCTCTAAAACTAATAAATGAAAAAATGTTATATAAAAATGGAATAATTAAGTTCATGAACATCAATGTACAAGAAATGAGCTAAATTTTATTTTTAACAATAATTAAAAATATCTCCCCCCCCCCCTCACCCACACAGACACACATCATACAAAAACCCATCTTAAAATCACAGTTGAGGATTGGTGCCATATTTGTTAATGTCAAAATTCTTGTAATCAATGCTTATTTCAGCAATAATATTCTTCAACTGGATGTATCAGGCAATTTTCTTTCTTTTTTATTTTTAAATAGTTCAAGTGGAATATCTTTTCCACTTTTGTCGTACTTAAAAGTACATAGAAGCATTTCTTCTTCTAAGGCTTGTATTGATTAAAATTTCTGATGAAATCAACAATATTTCAATGAATATGGTCTAGCTTTTAAAATTTTTGTTCACTTGGAAATAATAGTAGAACTTATATGTTGAAATTTTCTATATAATGTTAAGAATGATTTTAGTCAAGTTCCGTAACGTATAATAATAGGTTCAGGTATTATGGGAGTCAATAAGACAAAATCGACCAAGAAAATGCCCATCCAGAGGACCAATCAACGTTCCAATGATAGATCGATCTTTGATGTCCTTAGTCTCGTCCATTGTCATACATCTATACTTATCGGCATTTTTGTTTTATTTTGGATGTTACGACTCGATCTTTGAGCTCTAAAGATTGGGGTAGTAGAAAACAAGAAGAAGCAGATTTTTCAGTGTATTTCTCCATAAATTTGACAAAACTCAGTTGTCCCACGAATGAAAGAGGGATATTACATGAAACAAGTAATTTAGTTAGGTCAGACGTGAAATCAGATGTACATGAATCGTTATTGATACTATTTCTCTTGTGACATCGGTGGTTTGGAAGTCTCATAATCAGGAAATATCTTCATTATATTTAGAAGTCGATAAATATCATAGCTGGCATGTCATCACACTCATAATCATGTCGACTATCTCTTTGACTTGTTCTTTTTTAATTGAAAACTAGTGAGTATCACATGAAAAAAAGAAGAGGGGAAGAAGCATGAAAAGAGAAATGTTTCCTGATTGCCAACAATCGTCCATTACGGACACGCTGTATTGGCTCTTTTTTGATATCCTTAGGAATGTAAATTTCAAGCAAATGGGGTTTGTAAGAATCAAAGAAAGAGAAAACCAACCTGGTAACTCTGACAATTTGATGAATGTTCAGAGGGAAGCGGCTTTAGCTGTCATGACGTTTTACTGTGCTACAAGCTGCTATTCTCCTTTATATATGTATAAAAATAAAGACATTAATAATAAACAATAATATTATGTATACCATAGATGAGAGGAAGAAAATTAACTCATATTTATGTCAGAATATTATAAATTTGTAGCTGATAAGTCGTGAAATAATATAATTATTAGGGGGAATTGGACTGTAGACCTTTTTGTATTTTCTTTATTAACCCAAGAGTTCGTATTCCTTTCGACTTCAAGCCTTAAAAATGGGAAAAATATGCAAGAAGTGCAATCCAAATAACTTTTTGAGCTCTCTTCCTCCGCCAAAGTAGCAAAATTTGACTCTAAAATTACCCCAGTATGCATAAGAGCATTAAATCAATACATATTTTTTATTCAGTACTAGATTGAACCAATTTAATAGAATATGTTTAAGACTTCTAATGAATTCGATACTAAATATATCCTTAAATTATACATAAAGATATGCATTAAAGAGCTGAGACCCACAGCTTTTCAAACGAGATTCAAGCACCCGATAAAAATCATTAACTAAGAAGAAAACGTTCATCTAAATGTGTAAATTTTCATCCAATTTCAAGAAAAAATTCGTTAAAAATCAAGAACTCACGTAGAGCTACTAAAAAACAAGTGCAATAGTGTATTAGTAGCGCACAGATAAATTTCAGCTGATTTCACAATCCTTCTGCGCGCTACTACTTTAGTAGCTCTACCGTAAGTTTTTGATTTCTAGTGGATTTTGGCAGAAATTGAATGAAAATTTACTATGGAGTAAACTTCTCATTTTAAAAGGCAATCTCAGTGTAGATATTTTTAAAGAGAATAGCAGTCATCCGAGTGTATATATTCTTAGAAAACTCGTTGAAGAACTGCAATTAATAGATACTTTCAAAGTCCTTACCCATGAGAATACCTTTTCCTATAGAGTGGTTAAGAAAAGCTCCAGGATTGACTCAGCTTTAAAATCTTCACATATTTTGTCAGATCTTAAAGAAGAGGAATATATGTTTAGGTCTTCATCTGACCATAAATTAGTTCGTTTTTTTCGTCTCCATATAAACGCTGTTTTAGAATTCCAGGCTGGATTCTGTACTTCGATGAGTACTAAATAACCCTCCAATTTAGACTTGCGATTTCTTTTCATCCTTTCTTCATCTACAATAAGCTGTATAATATCCTCTTCAAAATAGTCAGAGAAAATACGTTGACCTAAATCAGTTTGAGGAAGAAAAGAGAGAAGATAATAAGGAACGAAATCGAATAGATTATGAGTTAGTGATCGCTATTTGTCCGTGAGCTCAAAAATAGCACTTTAGGATCACTCAAATTGCTGAAGTATAACTGAATAGGGATGTAAAAATGAAAATCCGTACAAAAGGTTCTAGTATTTGGGAATGCTCTGCCCTAGTTAAATATTCGACAAAAAAAATTAAAATGATTATTATTGTAGATCAGAGTGATACAGACTCAAGGGAGATACTTCGTTGCTTCCATGGAAGTTTTCAACAAATTCTTGGGGGACCAAGGGGTGGATTCCCGAAGCCAAAGAGTCTTGAGACCGTCACTATATAATGAAAATATATGAGATCATACAAAGAAGAGACTTGGAGCCATGATTGCAATGAACTTTTCAAACACGTTTGATACAATCTCACATAATTTTATACAACTCGACATCAAGAAATTTTTACCGAAGCGTTTTTCAATCCTGTTAGAGGCATTTAATATAATGTAACTTTGATTATTGAAATAGATGGACTACAAAGTGACCTCATTATACTAAGTAAGAGCAGTAGATAGGAATATCCAGTGTTACTATTTGTAGCAGCAATGGAGCTCTAGAAGCGATAGTTGCTACAGAAATAAAGAAGATTTGTTGTTGACTTTTTGCGAAAAGAAGCATCTGGTCGATATGTATGTGGGGGACCTTACCTTAATGATTGAAGGAAATTCCGAGAAGCAGATTGCAAAAAGAGTTGAGACTGTTTTGACGTTTTCTGAAAAGTTTTCTAGGAGATCAGATCTTAAGGTTAATCTGGAGAAGCCTCGACAGTGGGGGGCTGTAGAATAAGACAAAAGATAAATATATTGAGTATAGAATTGGAGATATATGGATCCTCGGCATCGAATTAGAAATCTCTTCGTTCCAGGATCCTCCGTTGGTGCTCTGAGTGAAAAAATTTAAATTCACTAAAAGGAATCTATCTCAACAACAAAAAATTGGTCCCCTAGCTTATGTATGTCTCAACTGTAGTTCCATCTTGTGCTGAAAAAGTTATTGGAGATGAGATTAATTGGTTCAGAATTATGTTTCATCACCGATAATCTCCAGCTCTTAATCGACCACTCTCTCAATTAGGTGTTGGCTTTGTTCTTTCCTCGAGTCTTTTCGAAAATTTTCATCGATCTATCAAGGAGGCCGTCACTGGAATGAAGAAAAAACATAACTCCCAAGATAGCTTACCTTCCTCTTATGGTTAGGTCTGATATGTCAAATGACTTCTCTGAGTATTCTTTGAGGAGTGGACAGCTGCCCAGCGAATTATTTGGACCAAACAGCAGAAGTTTGTTTGAGATAGTATTTGCAGAGTTAATAATTACGTATATATTTTTTTAGTATAACTGTCGATATAGTTCTAATAAAATATTAAGAAGAAAATTTAGTAGACCCTCATTTGCTGGAAAGTGCTACCCTTCGAAATAATGTCGTCATGACCTTGGACAAAAATCTATTTTTAGCACGGGACAGTTTTATTAGCCTCTACTGAGAACTGCGAGAAGACATATTCCATTAACCCCTTGACACCTGAAAATTGGCCTGGATCTTCAACCGTACCTTCAGGTAGCTTCTATATGTACTCTTTATATAGAGAAGATGGTGTTATCAAGATCATAAGAACAAAGAATGTCTGGCTCTGGAATGGTGTCGGCTGCACAATAATAAGAAATTCATAGCTCAGTTCCAATTATCAACGGGGATTATTGGGTTTTCTTATCCTTGTAAAGACTATGGAAAAATATACAACGATGGAATACATAACTTTTGTAGAGTGTCCCATCCTCCTTATCGTCCAAAAGTTTCTGAACCTCAACCTAAATGACTTAGACATTCAGTCCAAGTACCTCAGAGCAGTTCTTCTATTTGGTTTGACTTTAGAGCTTATATAGCTATAAAGTTGACCAATGATAAATGAATTGAAATATCAAACTTAAGAAATATGTTGGTTGCTGCTGGGCCAAGATATTCTGCGCTGTCCCTAAAAATTTCAAAAATGTCTGTCTCTTCATAGGAGTATATTGTTGACTTGATGATGTTTTTACCGTCTTCTTCAATCCAGCACATTCAATCGCTTATTTTTATCATTAAACAGTACCGAAGACATAAGAAGAAGAATGTTTTAACTAAATCTTTTAAACTTTTTATTATTATATATTTTACTTAAAAGTTTTTTATGACTTTGATAATGTGCTCCTATTCTATTATTATTTTAGTCTTTGAGATTTATTATTATTATTATTTGTGACATAATGTTTTTGTAAAACTATCATATGGTAACGTGGATATTGCAAGTAGAATGTTTTCATAGATTTTAAGGAAATGCGTACACTAAATTAAATTATTATGGTTATCTTCTTTCTCAGGCTGTCAAAAACAGAAAAAAAAATCCAATATTTCAACTACAAATGCATTTCAATGTAGTAGATTTGAGCCTCACCAATCAGTTACGAAATCTGACGATTTTACCGCACTGCTAGTTAAAAAAATCCAATAAACGTTCACAGTCCCCAAATAGAACCATCTTCAGTTAACGATACTCTCATGGGTGGTTCAAAAGATCTTTTTCTGAGGATAAAACTAACGAGATCTAGTAAAAAGAAAAACTTAATAAAATCTAGAACTACAATCAAAAAACCCCAACTCATATGAAAGTATTTATCCAGCTTACAATGTAAACTCAATTGTCTCACATCGTAGGGCCTATTATGTCTTCATTACTTAAATTCAATCGTGTTTAGGGTTTCAAAGAAAATAGCCCATCTTATCACTTCCACTCATAATGATTTTGGTTGAAATGATATTTCAGATTACTCACATCCATCTCAGGGAATCATATTACTATTGAATGCTTCATTTGGCTTGATGCCCTACATAATAAAACTGTTTCCGCTGAACAGGCTTATAATCAACATTTGGACCTAACTCTTCTAGTCCATGAGGTGAACTGCAGATCTTTTCCATCCCTATTGAAGTGATCATATATTCGTGAGTTGGCTTGAAGTGCTATAATTTCCGAATAGTTCCAATATCACTTTCTTTAGCTATTCGTTAAGATTTTCCTATGTCATTGAGGCGACCAATTCTAAACGACCAGTTCCTTTCCTCGTCTTTCTTACTTTTGCTATTTGTGAATTTAACTCAAATCCAGGCTTTAATTCCGCTGATGAGAACCATACCAAAACAACCTTTCATAGGTTTAAAGTCAGGTAAAGATGTTTCCATTATTGTTTTTCCAAAGGAAGGGTCATTTTTTTGTACAATAAGATCCAAATTGGGTCAATTCCATTTCTTCGTGCTCAGGCCCAACAAAAGTAGTAACAAACCGTTCAATTTTCAACAAGAAGGATAGATCCCTCAATGTTTGAAGTGATAAAATAAAAGGTATCACAAGACAACGAATTACTAATGGGCTTACCCTCCATGGATCCTTTAATTTATTTACGGAAAATTCCACTGCCTCACTGGGCATCTCATTAACTTCCAGATTATTGTTTCCAGCTGCCCCAATTCTAATGTCCTCTCGTTCTAACTCAACGTCAAGTTTCGTATTCCTTCATACTTCCTTGTCAATAAGATAGAGGGCACGATTTCTATGACCTGGATCTCAGGCAATGAGTGGATGATCAACTCCAAGCTCAAGACAGCTCTTCTTGGACTTATAATATTTAATTTAATTAAATTGATGTTTTAGAAAGATATTATTAAAATCAAAGTTGTAGATATTACTTTAAATAAACAGGAAATTTTCAAAATTTCAAAATCGGTACATTAGTTTTAAATTTATTGCTATTTTTGTTATTTGTTAATTTCATTATTTGTATTAATTTTTAAGAAAATATAAGTACATAAATAGTAACCTCTGCTCTCAATATATAATTATCTTAAAGTTTTAGTTTGATAATAATGGTTATTCATTCATTAACAAAATAAAGCTTTAAGTTTTTAGATAGTTGCATTTTTTTAAAATAATGATTTAATAATGATATTTATTCTACCTTTTCTATAACTCAAGAAAATGGCTGAAAACATATTAAAAATGTCAGCAAATGAAACATTTTATAGAATAAAAGTATAAACATTTTTCCATAAAGTCACTTTTTCGAGAGATGTTAACATTGAGAAAGTTTTCAACCAAAATTGAAGGAAAGGTTGTATGATATTATCGTAACTTTTATAACAGAAAATATAATATACATACAATCAGAATTATTATATCAAAAGGAAAAGGAAAACAGCTTGATGATTTATAAATGATAAAAGAATACTATTTAGGGTTTCAACTAACATGCATTTTGAGAACTACTCGCACGTTTAAAAATCGCCGTGTTTTACATCTCTATTTATAGTTGATAGGAATGTAAATAATATGCAAAACGCCGCGTGCGAGATTTTGTGGAGTTGGCTCTTCGAACAGTACTTTTTGTTTTCCAAAGCTGTTATCATTTTTCCTTTATACTGAGAGGAGAACATCTACCTGATAGTACAGATCTTGCATGAAGGAATACATGAATTAAGGTTAATAAAGCAAATAAAATGTAAACAAAAGGGCTCAAGTCCTCGTATAATTACACAGGTCAACAAATTTGAACTTTCAAAAATCTTCTGGGGTATAAGTATAATAAAAGTTATTCAGTTTTGCTCACTGATTTCAAATCTGTAATTCTTTTTTTCGAGAGTCCGACGGTTTTTGAGAAATCAGTCCCTACTTTTTTAGCTTTTTTTTGGGCATTAAAAAATGATGACTGGCTGGTGTTTTTTATGAAAATTTCATTTCTAGTCTTTATTTTGACCTAAAAGGACTCCTAGGGTCGTAGGGTGCCGGAGCAGGCCCAAAAGTCGATGAAATCCTTTGTACTTAAATAACTTCTTGAATATTGCATGAAATGGATTAATAAGGAATGCATTAAAGAGATTAGACCCACAGCTTTCAAACAAGATGTCAAGCACTAGATAAGAATCCTTAACTTTGAAGAAATCGTCCATTTAAGTGTGTTAATTTTCATTCAATTTTGAGCAAAAATTCGCTAGAAATCTAAGACTCACGGTAGATCTAATAAAAAACAAGTGCTATAGACCGTAGTAGTAGCGCTCAGAAGAAAACTCTGACATCAGCTGCAGATAACCAAATTCAAAAACATGGATTTTTTATTTAATTACAATGCAAATCCGAGGAATGAGTGAGATCACAGGGCCATGGATATCCAATGAAAGGAATAGTGTTCCTTGATGAGTCATGTCTCAGTACCTTTCATCTTCATTATCATGGATATGAACGGAACTGCTATGAGGAATGCTGGATCAGTCGCTTTAATTTGAAGAAAACGGAATTGGAGTTTCGACGTGTTATAAAATTAGATATTCATCTTCATGAGAAAGTATTTGTCATTTGGATCATCTTTGAGTACACTAAGAACAATTCCCTTTTCAGATTAACAATAAACATCGCTGTTAAGTCAAGAATGGGGAATGAAATTAAGACTCCATTGAGGAGTCAATGTTTGTATGGAAGAAAGTAATTTCCACATTCATCTCAAAATTTAAACCGATGTTATCGCTTATATCGCTACGACGGCTCTTGTACACACTGGACTCGCGCATCGTGGCCGTTTCTAGTCTACTAACACACATCCTCATTCGAATGGATATTTTATGTCGCTCAGTACTGAGTCCCCTTCTTTATGTCTAAAGTGGTGAACAAGGAATAATCATGAAGTGTCTTTGATAACGTTAATCGTATTATGCACAAACTCATTTATTTTTTATACCATTTCTAAAGAATGATCTTAATTACAAAATATATGAAAAACATAACATAATTTACATAATTCTTTACAAGTATAATTCAATGATCAATAGTTGACAAAGAGTTATTTGATTTAGATGCTAGTTTCAATGCTGATGACATAATATGATTTTGATTTTGAATGCTCAGATGTGATCTCTTTTTTTTTATAAACTTTATAACTTAAAAATATGAAATATGTAATTATAAGGACAATCATTATAGTTCTATATATTAAGGCGGGTTTAATCCACGAAAATATCTTGAATGGAGCATTAGTTATATTTGATGAAAGGTTTATAATTGAATCTATAATATTATCTGTGTCGAACTTAGACAGTATTTTTATTTTTTGGGCAATTTGAAATATATTCCAAGAAATTTTATTCGAAACTCCGATGGTTTCAGATAGGAGTTATTTAAGTACAAAGGATTTCATCGACTTTTGGGCCTACACCAGCAACTTACGACCCTAGGAGTCCTTTTAGGTCAAAACAAAGACTAGAAATGAAATTTCCATACAAAACGCTATCCTATCATCATTCTTTAATGCCCAAAATGTGTATTCTTCTAGGATTAAATTGAAGTTGAAGTTGGAAAATGGGCCAAAAAAGCTAAAAAAGTAGGGACCGATTTCTCGTAAACCGTCGGACTCTCGAAAAAAAAGAATTACAGATTTGAAATCAGTGAGCAAAACTGAATAACTTTTATTATACTTATACCCCAGAAGATTTTTGTCTGTTGACCAGTGTTATTAGTCAAAAATATATAATTAGTTTCAGTTGATTTTCTGCCTCTCATCTATGGTATACATAATGTTATTATTTATTATTGATGTATTCGTTTGTATATATATAGAGGAGAATAGCAGCTTGTAGCTCAGTAAAACGTCAAGACAGCTCAAGGTGCTTCCCTCTCAACATTCATCAAATTGTCAGAGTTACCAAGTTGATTTTCTCTTTTTTTGTTTCTTACAAGCTCGATTTGCATATTATTTACATTCCTAATAATTGACTAGTAGGACAAGGAAATCAAATGAGGAAGATAAGGATGATAAAGGAAGCATAGCATTTGAATTTTAACGTAATAAAAGGTCATTAGAGCTAATGCTGCTCTCCTTTCAAATATTCCTCCAATTGTCAGGGTTAACAGGTCAATTTTATTTGGCCTTGGCAGTAACAGCACCTCTTCAATTACCAAGGCCATCAACTTTGCTATCCTGAAATCCAAGGTCTTAATTGCAAGGAAGATTACATCGTGGGATCCTCTTCATTCTTCTGAGCTACGGAGTGTTTTACTATCGACAGCGGCAAGATATGCTCCGTTGGAGTTGAAGATTTCTTCTCTCTGTGACGAATCTTGGACGTATGCGTCGAAGGAAATTAAATATTTCCCATCTTTATCCCTCATCCATCGCAAAACAATGTTTAAAATTATAAAATGTTTTAATAAGTGTAAATAAATTGTTTTTAGACAACCAAAGTATTTTTAGGAAAATGTTTTTAAAATGAATGTTTGTTTTAACTTTTTATGATAGTTATATGAATTTGTTTTAGTTCGGCTCCGAAGCTAAAATTTTAAACTATAATGTTTATTTATGTTCTATTGTAACGCATTAGTTTTGGTTTTTATGTATATATATGTGTTTCATCTTTCATAAACCATCAAGCTGTTTTCCTTTCTTTTTTTCTTTCTTTTTTTTTGTTATATTTCAATGTTCATTTTTATGATATATACATAGCGGCCAGTCTAGGAAAACTGGATAAGTACCCACTAGTGTAGGTAACCGTTTAAACAAAGTTTACTTTTTTTTAAACTACTATCTGGAAAATTAGACATAAAAAAATGCATGAACTGCAAAATAAACTGTATCAAATAATATACTATTTTTAAAACTTTTTTTATAAAATATATACAAAATTAGAATAAAAATAACTTCAATTATAATATGTATCGTAAATTCACAATCGACATAAACGGCTTGTAAAATGCCATTAAATACCATATCACTAAAGTTTTTAAAGTCCAAGTCTTAAGATGCGTTGGGAAAGTATCTGAAGAGGATATTATGAGTGTCCTTAGAAAATTCTCCAAGGACGTTAAAAAGGTTGGATTCGTTCGCTCCCATTTAAATAAAAGCAACCTGGTCGATCACCCAGCTCTAAAAGGCCAGAATGTTTCCTTTGGAACCGCAACCTTGAAGTTTGAGGTCAAAGGAGACTCCTCGATACTTCCAACCCTACTGCCGGTGAGAGGGCATATAATAAGGCTTGCCTTCCCGAGGGCTAAGAAGCAGTGCTCAAACTGTTTCAGATATAATCATTCAGTTAAATATTGTACTGCCGAAAAGGCTAAAATAAAAGATTACCGGGATTACCTCATCGAGAGGTTAAAAAATAAGGATCCGGAGGCTAACCAGTTTGATAAAAAAGAAGAGCCAAAAACTAAAAAAACTAACAAGCCCGAGCAAGTTGCCGAACCAGCATCCCCTACCGAAGATGAGGATACTTCTTATAAAAGACCCAAATCCCCAGGCGAAGACGTCCTATCCATGTGTAAGTCCCCCTTGGTCATCTCTAAAGAAATTAAGAGAAATAACAAAATCCCTCCCTCCGGCTGGACATCCGCGGATAGTAGTGCGGGTAAAGTTAATGAAGGCTCCATACTGATAGGGACCACAGGTCAGAAAATTGTTGATAACCTCCCAGAGAGTGCTGTTGCTCTCGTTTCCACAGGAGATGAACACTCATCTTCCATATCACGCTCATCTCCAGCAGAGACAACTCCTGTAGTATCCTCCGGTGGCCGGAATGGAGAGCTTAGATCTGTTAACGAGGTGTTGAGGGCTCCCTCCACAACAATCAAGGCATCTTTGACTCCAACCAGAAGGAATTCCCTCCCCAGAAAGAAGGGGAGACCTCCAAAATAGGGCCTACTCCCCCCTAAAAAAAGATAGATATATATAACTTAAAATTAAACCATCTAACACTAACCTTTTGTTTGTAACTCTTAAAATAGATACTTCGATTTTACAAGGAATACACACCTGTCCGGGATCCCGACCTATTATAGTCATAGTATTTAAAAAAGAAATTGATATAAGTGTTGCCTTCTCCCATGTGGAGGACTCTTTTATCATAAGAAGAGAAAAAGATGGCAAAGATGTTGAAATTAATAACACTCTAGTCAGATATAATCTAGAACATTCCAGAACATTGAGAACATTATTATTGCACATACTTGAACATGGTAGAACGTTCTGACTTATCATCCGGATAATTCTTTACTAGCTACCATTTTCATTTCTAGAACATTCTAATTATTACTAATCTTTTCTAGTAACTTCCTTTGTAGCAGTGTATAAATATCAATTGTAAATGTTGTAATAAATTCAGAATATAAGTAGAAAGATAATAACCTTGTATTCAACAGGTTATGGGCCCAGACATTGCCCAAGAAGATTGAATGATTCCAGAAGAACATTCATAAGAAGTCAATCAACGAAGAAGCCATCTTGTCACAAGAAAGCTGATCATTTGTTTTGATCAAGTGTTTGGTGTAAAACGCACACGAAATCAAATCGGGAAATTAATAGACGTATTGGAATACCCGAAACGGATTTGTATCGAGACGTTAAACAAACGTATAACGATATGGCGACAGAAAGCACCAAAGTATTAGTAAAACTACTAAATGGAACAAACTATGCTACCTGGAAGGTACAATGTAAAATGGCATTAATGAAAGATGGACTTTGGGGGATCGTTGATGGGAAAGAAAATGCTCCAACAAGGGAAGAAGAAATTCCAAAATACGATTGCGCAGAGATCGTGCGTTGGCAACAATTGTATTGTCTGTGGAGCCAACACTTTTGTATTTACTTGGACCAGATCCTGAAAATCCTGCTGAAGTTTGGAAGAAGTTAGCTGGACAATTTCAAAAGAACACATGGAGTAATAAATTGACACTTCGTAGAAAATTGTATGATTTGAAGTTGCAAGATGGACAATCTGTTCAAAAGCATTTAAAGGCTTTAACTGAAATATTTGATGAACTAGCAATTATTGGAGACCCGTTAGATGATGAAAGTAAAGTGGTTCATTTATTGGCTAGTCTACCTGTGTCATATGACATGTTGGTCACTGCACTTGAAGCTGTTTCTGATGTACCTCAACTGGAAGTTGTTACTGAACGGTTGCTGCACGAAGAAAGCAAAAGAAAGAGCAAAGACACTTCTAACACAGATGTGGTAAAAGCCATGACATCAAACCATCGTATTCAGAGGAAGGGACCCAAATGTCATCATTGTGGAAAGATTGGTCACATGAAACGAGATTGTTGGGATTTAGCAAAGAAATTCGGAAAAAATAATTCTCATCAAATTGGTAAGTCACAGAAAGCATGTACTGTCGAACAAGGATCTGATGAAGAAGTTATTGGCCTAGTTGTAGACCATGCAATGACGGCATCGGAAACTCTGAAAAATTGGATAGTGGATTCGGGAGCAACTTGCCACATGTGTAACGAGAAAGACTCATTCATCGAGTTCACAGAATTAGAAGAACTGCAGAAGATTACTGTGGGAGATGGGTATTCATTGGAAGCTGTTGGAAAAGGTACAGTCGAATTGTTAATGAAAATATCAGATA
Organism: Lepeophtheirus nordmannii; assembly: GCA_963680855.1. Taxonomy (NCBI): domain Eukaryota; kingdom Metazoa; phylum Arthropoda; class Copepoda; order Siphonostomatoida; family Caligidae; genus Lepeophtheirus; species Lepeophtheirus nordmannii. Next base: position 1,214,344 of record OY804526.1, read on the forward strand.
ATGAAATCAAACGATGTAGACTATCTGAAGTCCTGTATGTTCCACACCTGTCTTACAACCTATTAAGTGTCTCTAAAGCTACCAAGTCTGGAAAGACATTCAAGTTTGATCAATCAGGTTGCTGTATATTAGATAAAACCAAGACAATTGCTACTGCTAAGAAGTCTGGAAATCTCTATTACTTGAATTGTGTCTACAAAGGTACAACAAATGATGAAGTTGCGATGTGCGGAAAGGAAGGCACAAAAGAAGCTATATGGCATCGGCGTTATGGTCATCTTGGAGCAAAAAGCTTAGAACAACTAGCAAAGGAGAACTTGGTGGAAGGGTTTGATTACAATACTTCAAATAAATTGACATTTTGTGAGCCATGTATTGGTGGAAAACAGCACCGAACACCTTTTCCGAAGACAGGAGGAGAGCAATCAGATGAGTTACTTGGAGTTATACACAGTGACGTATGTGGAAGGATTGAAAAAGAATCACTCAGTGGTTCAGAATACTTCATCACGTTCATTGACGACAAATCGCGATATACATGGGTATACATGATGAAAAATAAAAGTGAATCATTCCAGAAATTTGCAGACTGGAAAGTAATGGTAGAAAGATCTACTGGGTTGAAGGTAAAAGTGCTACGTTCAGACAATGGAGGGAAATATACTTCGAATGAATTTGAAAACTATCTGAGAAAAGAAGGTATTCGACACGAGACAACGATACCAAAAACCCCAGAACAAAATGGTGTGGCAGAAAGGATGAATCGGACATTGGTTGAAACTGTAAGAGCAATGTTGAACGATTCAAATTTATCCAAAAGGTTTTGGGCAGAAGCTTTATCAACTGCAACCTATCTGCGTAACCGAAGTCCTACTAGAGCTGTTCAGGGGATGACACCATACGAAGCTTGGACAGGTTTCAAACCAAATGTGAGCAAACTTCGTGTATTTGGTTGTGACGCTTATGTACATATTCCCAAAGATGAAAGACAGAAGATAGACTCAAAGACAAAGCACTGCATTTTTCTCGGTTATGGAGAGAAAACAAAAGCCTTTCGACTATATGATAAAAATAAAAGAAGAGTATTTCATAGCAGAGACGTTGTGTTTAACGAAGCAAGGACAAAAACGATTCAAAATAAAGATGTTACGCATTTAGAAGAAACTACTGATCAATCATCTGTGGATATTAATTACAAGCTGTTCAGTGACGAGACTGATGACACTGAACTAGTAGAGCCACAGAGATCAAGAAGAGAGAGAAACCCTCCTGATCGGTATGGAGAATGGGTAATGTACGCCGAACAAGAAGCAGACCCAAAATCAATCGAAGAAGCCTTTTCAGGTGAGGAAACGGAGGAGTGGACTCAAGCAATGCAAAAGGAGATCGAATCTCTTCATCAGAATGGTGTCTGGGATATCACAGAATTACCAGAAGGACGAAAAGCCATTGGAAGCAAATGGGTGTTCAAGCGCAAACGAGATGCAGATGGAAATGTAGAGCGACATAAGGCAAGGTTGGTGGCTCAAGGTTTCAATCAGAAATGTGGTATTGACTACGATGAAACTTTTTGTCCAGTCGTAAGATTCGAATCAGTAAGAACAATTATAGCACTGGCAGCAAAGCACGAACTTCACTTACATCAAATAGACATAACAACTGCATTTTTGAATGGAGAACTGAAAGAAGAAATATTTATGAAGCAGCCAAAGGGAGTTGAAATCCCAGGTAAAGAGAACATGGTATGTAAGCTGAAGAAGAGCATTTATGGTCTTAAGCAAGCATCAAGGTGCTGGAACCAAGTCTTAGATAATCACCTAAAGAATATGGGATTTAAGCCTTCCACAAATGATCCATGTATCTACACGATGAATTCAGGAGGAGAGTTCTTTATATTAGCAGTCTACGTTGACGACATGATACTAGCTGGAAAAACTACTGTGAGAATTCAGCAAATTATCGATGATATTGCTGGAAAATTTGATGTTAAAGAAATGGGAAAACTACATCACTTTCTGGGAGTTAAAATAGTACACCTTCAAAATGGCGGAATTTGGATTGGTCAGCCTACATATATCAGGGAAATGTTACAGGAATTTAACATGGAACAATCAAAGCCTGTTGCAACACCTGTGGAAGCTGGAATGAAGCTGATGAAGACGATAGAGGGAGATCAACTATTTAACCAAGAAACGTATCAATCAGCAGTTGGATGTCTCTTATATTTGTCAACGAGAACAAGACCTGATATAGCATATGCCGTAGGAAATGTCTCAAGATTTACAGCAGAACCGAAATTGCAACATTGGTCAGCTGTCAAACGTATTATGAGATATTTGAATGGTACAATCAATCATGGGTTGTTATACTGCAATGCGCAGTTTTTGACTGGATATTCCGATGCGAGTTGGGCAGGTGATCTTGATGACCGTAAATCGACGTCTGGGTATGTTTTCAAAATGAGTGGAGCAGCTATCAGCTGGTCGAGTAAGAAGCAAAACTGTGTAGCTTTGTCGACAGCAGAAGCAGAATATATGGCACTTTCTATGGCCGCTCAAGAATCAGTTTGGTTAGAGCGTCTTCTTAAGGACATGGACGAGAAATCCGACGAGCCAATATTAATCTACGAGGACAATCAATCTGCAATATCCATGTCGATAAATCCGAAGTTTCATGGACGAGCAAAGCATATTGATATCAGACATCACTATATACGAGAACAAGTATCGAACAAACGAATATCATTGAAATATTGTGCGAGCGAAGATATGATTGCAGATATGTTAACAAAGGGACTTGGACATGTTCAATTTAGTAAACTTCGAGATATGATTGGTATTTACGAACTGTCTGACAGCGAGTGAGGAGGAGTGTTGAAATTAATAACACTCTAGTCAGATATAATCTAGAACATTCCAGAACATTGAGAACATTATTATTGCACATACTTGAACATGTTAGAACGTTCTGACTTATCATGGTACCATCCGGATAATTCTTTACTAGCTACCATTTTCATTTCTAGAACATTCTAATTATTACTAATCTTTTCTAGTAACTTCCTTTGTAGCAGTGTATAAATATCAATTGTAAATGTTGTAATAAATTCAGAATATAAGTAGAAAGATAATAACCTTGTATTCAACAAAAGATGGAATTAATGGAACGATGAGAGGCCTTAAAGCTCAGCGAATAGATGAAGATGGCAACCCTGTCGTATTTGAAAAAAAAGATCACTATACATTCTCCTCACGAGGATGTGAAAGCGGATGATATTGAGGCTGTACTTAGACATTTCGTTAAAATAGTTGGACAGGCGAAGGAATGCTCTTATGGTGAGGGTAGACTGAAGGGACTTAAAAACGGAAACTTCATTGTTGGATTGAATCCAAATAAATGTATTCCTGGATTCCTTGGATTTAAAGGGCTCAAGACGCGAATAACCTATGCGGGACAAATAGTTACATGTGCCAAATGTTTCGAAACAGGGCACATAGCAAAAGACTGTGAAAACCAATATGTTAGGTGGGTAGAATATTGGAAGGAGATAAGAGAGCAAATGAACAATCAAAGCCTCATTTCTCACACAGAGATTGGAAATGTCGATAAATTTAAACGTCATCATACTTCAATCAATGATAAAGAGGTTCATCAGAAACAAAAAATTGTCTCAAGGAAAGTGAAAAAATACCTAGTGAAGCTTCAAGTAGAGATTCATTAAATCCTATATGGAATGAGGATGGAAATGATGTACAGAATACGGTTGAATGTGAAAATAAGAAAAATGACGGCCCTGAAGACGTGATTAGACCCATCCCGTCTCATGTCGGCATTGAAAGGATAATTGTTACTAGAACTCGATCCCAATCAGCGGGGAAAAGGAACAAACCTGACACTGATGATTCACCCGATAAAGGAAGTATAAACCTCAAGCACAAGAAAAGTTCTTCTTAGTTTTTACCTAACTGAATCTACAAGACAGTTTAATCCGCTGCTATTTTATTTGAAAGTGATGGTGTTAATATATTCATATACAAGGAAACCTCAGCCTGCGTTTTACGAACATATGAGGATCATTATGTACTTAAAATCGGACAAAGTATGATTTCAACTAACTGTGTTCAAATAAATCTCGGGAAAAGAAGCCTGGTTGGATACGAACTCATGAAGCTACTGGAAAAACGATCTGTAGAAGTTGCATTGATAACCGAACCTCCACTACAAAACAACACATTGCAAGAGATCAATGGTTTTTACGACGTGTACACGCCAAATAGTCATGATGGGCTAGTCTCAAGGGTGAGCATTGTGGTTTCAAAAAAACTTGAGGCCCTTGAACTACTGGAATACTGTTGCAGAGATATGGTAGCAATTTCAGTAAGAGTAAAAGACAAGCAAATTATAATTACATCATACTATGCTGATATTACTTATCCATGTGTCTTTCCTAAAATAGAAAAGTTATGGAAGGAATGTAATGACAAAAGGATACCTCTTCTCATAGGAATGGACACAAATGCCCACAGCTCTTTATGGGGATCGGAAAAAACCAATAAAAGAGGAGAAGAATTCGAGGAAATGTGTGCTTCATTACATATGAATGTTTGCAATGAAGGTAAAAAACGCACGTTTGTTGGCGGAGTTGGATCGTCTATAATTGACGTAACGTTTGCAAATGACCTCATGCTTCCGTTAATCTCATGGGAAGTCTCTGATAAACCCACGTTTTCTGACCATAAATACATTATGTTTCATTTGGATGTACAATTGCAGCAAGTGCTATTGAGAAATTTAAGGAGAGTTAAATGGTCAGAGTTCACAAATAAACTAGGGCCTTTAAGTACAACAACACTCACAGGAAATGAAAATGAGATTTCATCAATTGAAATAGATAAATTGTCCCATGATCTCACAATATCGCTCCAACGAGCACTCGAATCAGTGGCACCACTGAAACCTAGAAGGCTTCGCAAAGCAGTTCCATGGTGGACCGAGGAGTTAAGTGACCTGAGGAAAGCGGCTAAAAAGGCTGAAAGGAGACTCAAAAGGACTCAATGTGCAGCTGACAAGGAGGCTTACTATCAGAAGAAGAGAGTTTACAGGAGAGTGATTGAGCTAGAGAGGAGACATCACTGGAGGAAAAGATGTGACGAATTAAACTCTCAACAAGCTGTGGTTGCGGCTGTTTGGAGGCACAAAGAAAATAATAAGTCTAGATTTGGACTTTTCCAAAACGAGGAAGGAAGCTATTCAATACATGAAAATCTTAAAAAAATAATTTTGACACATTTTAATAACGCTACCTTGCATGGACCTAAGGAGAATGAATTTTGTAATGGATCGGGAATAAGACAAAATAATCACTCCTTATGGGTTGACAAAATTGATAGTCCCCTCGTTCAGGAGGTTTTTAAATCTTTTAAAAATTTTAAAAAACCCGGACCAGACGGGCTGGCACCAATTGTTTTTAAAAATTTAACTAGTGAATATTATGTTCGAATTGCATTTTTATATAGCTTGTCCCTAAAGTTATCTTACGTTCCCAGGATTTGGAGTGAAGCTGAAGTCTTGTTTTTGCCGAAGCCAAATAAGGAAGACTACTCAAATCCTAAAGCATATCGCCCTATAACCCTTGCTAACACCCTTTTAAAAGGTCTGGGAAGAGTTGTGTATTGGCACATTGAATCTCTCAAGCTCAATAATCCTATGAGCAATCAGTATGGGTTCAGAATTGGGAAATCAACTGAAACAGCTGTCTCTAAATTGGTTGACAAAGTGGAGAGTGCCGTTCTCAACAAGAAACATGCCATTGTGATTTTCTTCGATATCGAAGGGGCATTTGACAATCTTCCTTATAATGTTATAGAGGAATATTTAAAGAAAAATGGTGTCGATTCGTGTTCAGTTGTATGGTACAGACATTTCCTACAAAGCCGGAAAATCGTTTGTAGGCAACAGGGAGTAAATACTTATTTCACTACCACTAGGGGATGTCCTCAGGGAGGAATTCTTTCACCGTTTGTATGGAATTGTACCATCCAACAAGGTATAGAACCTAAACCAGGACCACTGCTCACCATAGGATTTGCAGATGACATTGCATTGGTAATTACAGGCTTTGACCTGACATCAATGGACGATTTCATTCAAGAAAGGGTTAACCAAATGAACCTTTGTGTATCCAAGATAGGTCCAAGATTTAGCGAATCAAAGACAAAAGGAATGGTGTGCACCTGGGCACGTAAAATACATTTTCCCAAAATAAAAATCAGTAATACGGTTATTGAATGGGTCAATCACTATAAGTATCTTGGTATCATAATTGATCGTAAGGTTCAGTGGGGGCCACACATTGAATACGCTATTGCAAAAGCCAAGAAACTTTTGTTCTCGGTTCGTAATCTAATTGGATTGAAGTGGGGCCTGCGGCCTTTTTATATCAATTGGATTAGGAAGGCCTGTTTAGAGCCGATTATTTGTTATGGAGCCAGTGTATGGGCACCGCGCATTATAAAACAAAAGAAGTATATAACTAAGTTTCGGAGAATCAATAGACTTGCATGTCTCCTAATGAGTAGGGCTATGCGATCTACTCCTACAAAAGCTATGGAAGTCATTCTTAACATTGAACCCCTCCATTTAAGTATTAAAAAACGGGCATTAATGACTAGATTGAGAACCAAGGATGATGTCCCGATAAACTGGTTGGCACATTCACAAACTAAAGGTGGAGGAAGCATCCTTCAAAAGGAATTAAATGTGATATTCAAACAGTATGGAGTTCTACTGGAAAAGAACTACCATAGGGCGTATCGTTTGCCTAATTTTATAACCGTTAAGGGGAGGACTTCAGTGGATCCTGCCTACCTTAATATTTTTACAGATGGATCAAAAATGGAGAATGGAGTGGGCTATGGATGGTGCATTTCCTTAGGGGACTGCAGTATTGATGAAGGATTCGGGAACCTTAGTTGGTTCAACACAGTTTTCCAAGCTGAGTTGGAAGGAATCCTTCAGGCAGTACGGGCCCTAAACAGCTTAGAAAAATATCAAAACTACCAAGTGGTCATCCATGTGGATAGTATGGCAGCCATCGAAGCACTTTCAAAAAAGTGAGGATTGTTTACTCAACAACAGGAAAATATTTTAAAAGAAATAAACAAATCGAAAAGGGCTATTACTATTTCATGGATCAAAGGCCATGAAGATCACACTGGAAACGAATTTGTGGATGCTTTGGCCAAGATGGGTTGTAATATAGCATTTCAATCTTGCTTAGAAGTACCACAAATAACTATCAAAGAAAAAATTAAAAAAGACGTTCGCTCACAATGGCTCAAAGAATGGCAAGGCGATTCAAGTTGTCGACAGACGAAGTTTTTCTTCCCGGACCTTATCAATGGATGGAAGTTGCATACGCATACTAGAACATCAATAAAAATGTTTTGAGCTTTGTGTCGGGCCATATCCCTATGAAGAAGTATCTTAAGGAAATGGGGTTGACGGGAGACGATTCGTGTAGGCTCTGTGGAGAAGAAAAGGAGTCTCTACTTCACTTTGCGGAAATATGCGACGCTTTAGCTCGACATAAGAGGGACCTATTACAGGATCACGGGGGCGCTCGTTGGAGGAAGGACAATGTGCTTAAAATGATCCAAGTTCTTATAAGCACCTGTCGCTTCGAAGATGCTTTTGAATATGAATCTGGGAGAAAGCCCACGTGAATTTTTAACTATTGCCATCACTTAAAGTTATATTATAAGTTTTTTTGATATTTTGTTTTATTGAGATCAGTGTTTGTTTTGTTTTATTGTGTCTTTTTTGTTTATATGAAATTTTTATACTAATGATTGAAATATAGCTCGCCTTTGGGGTGTATGCATTACGGGTTGCTGGATTAAATTTCAGTTTCCGAGACCCTAAGAGGTTGCTCATAGCATATACTCTTGGGGTAAGAAAAAAAAAAAAAAAAAAACCTTCCTCCCCTTCTTTAGCAAGGACCTCAATACTAAGCTTTAATGTCAATTCCATCTCTTCAGCGAACAGAGCTTCGAAGATCTTTAATTATCTCAAAAGCCTCGATTTCCCGGACATCATCGTATTGGTCGACACTAGGATTGAGAACGTCAGTCAGATAACACACCATGTTCCGTGTTCACACAACATCTTCTTCGCGAAAGCCAAAAGAAAGTTTACGAATCCTTCACAGGGTGTCATCACTCTCGTCCGGAAGTCACTTCAGCCTCAGGCAAGAGCCTCTGATGTCGGAGGTAACTTTGTGGTGGTTGACTTCACAGTTCTGGGAGGTATGACCACATTATACGCGATATACGGCCCAAACTATGATTCCAAAGACTGGTTTTCGTCGATAATACAATCATTACCCCCATCTAATGGAGACGAATGCTTGATGATGGGTGACTTGAATATCACTCAGAATCCGTTACGAGACGCCACGGGGTACAATGGGTCTAAGAACAAGACGGGTGCAAAAAATTAGAAAAGATAATCCAAAAACATAACCAGTTCGATGTGGCTCTTAAAGTTAACCCCTCAGACCCCGGGATGACTTATCGCGGAGTCTCACGGTCGGGGGCGGAAATACAAGGCAGACTGTACTATATTTTCGCCTCCTTCAGAAGGGAAGTGGCCAGCAAAATGGCACAGACAAAAAGACAAATTCAAGAATTAACAGATAAAGACAGCGTCACGATCGCAAAGCTAGAGGAAATCATCGACTACGAAAATACGGGGACGATGATACGAATGAAAAGGAAGCTTGTCGATCTCAGCATGAGAGGCAAGACTTCTTCCAAACATCTTGAGGGCCCACTGAGAGGGAAAAAAAACTGAGTGCCTTAAAATTACCGAGGGGAGAGATCTCCGAGGACCCGGAAAAAGTTTCGAAGGAGGCTTGCAGATTTTATAAAACGAATGTGCAGACTGCGTATGCGAATTTTGCCTCAAATGGAGGATAATTAAAGATCCGGCCGAGTGGAAGCCTCTTCTGTCCTATGAGTGCAAAGTAACTGGTACAGAAGGAAACAGGTCTTCTCCAAAGAAAAGTGAGTATATAAAAGATATTGACTCACCGATCACTGAGAGGGAAATCCTGGATTTTATACGTGCATATCGAAAGGCGCTGAAATCTCCAGGTCCTTCCGGGTTCCCTTTCGAGTTCTACAAAGCCTTCGCTCCACAATTAGCCCCAATTCTTGCAATAGTTTTTCAAAACATCTTTAAGCGGGGATTTGTCCCAGAGTTCCTAGCTCTTATTCTAAAAAAGAACAAAAATGGAGAAAATATTAAAAACTATAGGCCAATATCACTTTTGAACACGTCTTGCAAGATTCTGACAGGGATTCTTAACAAGAGACTGGCAAAGGTGCTTCCATACATTGTCTCCTAAGAGCAAAAGGGCTTCATGGCTTCGCGGCGGTTGGAGGACATCTCTCGTAGCCTTCAGAACGCTATGGACGATTGCGTGAGTCGAAATACTCACTTGAAAGCTCTACTGGTGGACTTCCAGAAGGCTTTTGATAGCCTCTCTCACAAATTCATTGTCCAGCAACTGCTGAGAGAAGTATTCCCAGGCCCCTTTTATAGAAATGATCTCTGCTGTTCTGCGAAGCGCGGTCTCGACAATTGAAGTATCAGGGCTGAATTCAAAGTTCTGAATCCAGCGGGGGACTAGGCAAGGGGATTTATTCTCGCCGTCTCTCTTCGTACTCTGTATAAATCAATTATATAAGGATATTAGTGCCGAAAAAAACATAAAAGGTATAGAGATGGACAAGAAATACCTCAAGGGAATGCTATATGCAGACGATCTTACCCTTATTGTGGAAGGCTCTGAGGAGTCTCTATCTCATTCTATTAAAGCAGCGTTAGCTGTGTTGAAAAAATTTGAGAATTTGAGTCCGGCCTAGCATCATGAAAACGGAAGTCATCTCCGACTGCGAAGAGGATCTTGGGTGGCTCTTCCCTCACCTTAAGTTAGTTGACTCGGCCACTCTCCTGGGAATAGAGGTCTCACAAGATGCTTCGCAGGCTGCAAGAGTTAATGAGGAAAGAATTATTAACGCTCTGGAGGCTAAGTGTGGGCTATATAGAATATTTCCCCTTTCAAAACTCGAATTTCTCACGGCTTGGAAAATTAACGTGCTACCAAAAGTGTTCCACCTTCTAAGGTATGTCCCTTACACGGATAGGTTGTGTCAGAAAATATACTCGATTAGGGAAGGGCTTTTATGGAAGAACTCTCGACCATACGTAAGCCGAATCCATACGGAAACGGCCATCCAGTACTGGGGACTTGGTGCTTCAAACATCAAAACTGTGTGGCATACACTAAATATCTCCTGGTTGAAAAGGCTCCTATATAATGAAAATTTCTGGTCATGGAAAATTAAAAATGATTTTTTTAAAAAAAGGGGCTGCTTTTTCGCTCAGAGACAGTGTATGGGTCCCTCAGAGATATTCGACATCGTCAAATTACGCGGACGTTACTGGAGGCACATGTGCGCATCATGGGCCAAAATAATCCACGGGCTGCTCCCCTTGATGGGTATTCACGAGACCCTGAATTATAACCCCAGGCGCGGGAGTTTGGACGAATTCATCAAGGAAGCTGGACTCACCTCTGTAGGCCGACTTCAACTTTATAAGGAGGCAGGTCTCAAAAACTTCATCCTGATGCATAGGGCAAGGCGTACGGAGACTAAAGATCTGGGACACGTCGGTCTCGTTGGGCCTTACATCCCGTTCTTTGCATGCTTAAGTGGCCTCGAAAACAAAAAAATCAGAAGCACGTCCAAGATCAGTAATAAAGAAATCGGTTCTTATAGAGAAAAGGCTAAAGAGACTGGGGGTGGAGCCGACAATAAAAAGAAAGAACCCACTTGTCATATTAAAAAATCCCTTTACGGACCTTAACGATAGATGGTTTCGTTATAGGCTCGCGACGTCGTCTATATTCACAGGCAAGTCTCAGAACAACCCAGAGGATAGGCGATGTCGGCTCTGCAAGGGGGGCGGAGGAAACTTCGTTTCACCTCTTCTATGACTGTACTCGGATCTCGCCACTCATACGAGCTGTGGAGGAAAGGATTCAGGAAAACTTCGGGGAGGTTCTTAACCCAACGGACTGGCTTTACTAACGATGGTAAACAATTGTAATTGTTTATCCACGCCATGTATAATTAACGATTAAGTCTTAAGAACACGAGTGAGGAGGAAGAAGGAAAAAAAAAAAAAAAATTAGGCATCTTTCAAATAGCACGAAAAGGTCTACCGAATACTCGATTATAACTCTTTCTAATTGTTATTTTTTATTGTATACTTAGGTGAATCTATTTTTGTAGTAACACTATCGGGGGAAACAATTCTCATATTTGCTCGTGTAATCGAGGATATGAAAATTATTTTCTTATATGGAACTAGCAAAATGTTAAGAATAATGTAAACTTAATAATTGTTAATTTGTTTAATTGATGATGCATTCAAATTCATCATGTTTTACTAACTTTCCACTGTTTATATTCTTCTCATGGACACGATGATGATATCATATGATTGGATGAAGACAAACGGATTTATAAAAACATATATCTATAATCTATATACATTATAATCAATACTATCCGTTACCTTTGTAGTCTAATAAAATCATAAGTACATTAGTTTTTTTGAAATAAATGATTTTTACTAGTATAAAGTACCTAATAATACCCTCATTAAGTCATCGTATTCAGATATATGTTCATTCAATTCAATTGTTATAAACTGTTTTAGATTATTTATCTACAAAATTCCATGAAAATATATATATTCGGTTTGTTTAAATACAGTATTTAAAGATTAATTTCGTAAAAACAGTTAACCATGTGAATAAATATCTTTGAAATATTTTTGAAAAAAAATAAAAAAAATTATAATATGTATATAAATGTATACATTTATATGACAAAATGAATAATAATTTTCAATAACATTACTAAAAAAATATAAAATTTCGGATCGTTCAAACTGACTAGACATGTAAATGAAGGAACTGTACACGGAGGTTTTTATCAGAAGAATGACTATGTATTTTTAAGATATTATTTACCAGCTAAAACTAATGGAATAAAATATCATACATGAGTCCTTCAGTACTCCACCAAGAATCTGAGTAAGGGACTTAATAAGTAAAATAAAATAAATGGTTGTCCTGAAGTGAGAGTCTAAAATCTTAAAGGAGTAAGGGTAAGAAATAATTCACCCCAAAGGCAGACTTGAGACGGTCAACCGATACAAAGTCCGAGCGACTGCCAAAGTCTATTTTGAATGCCCTTTCCGTTCTAGACACGACTTTGAAGGGTCCCAAGTACGTTGGCGATAACGCTAGTTTTATTGGTCTATTTCTAATAAAAACAAAATATGTTTTTTTAAGCGTTCATCAGCGCACCAAACATATGAGGGAAGTTCAGGAATAACTCTGGGAGAGGAGTGCTTAATGCTTCTAAGTGTTTCGAAAAAACTTTGGCTTCCCCGAGATTCAAAGCACTCTACCAAAACCATGGAGCTATACCCAATAGATGAAACAGCGGCGAAAAGGAAATCCCAGACACTGAAGGAGCAGCCGATCTCAATCCCAGAATTACAAAAGGGAGAACTTTGAACCACGATTCCTTCTCCTGAGACATCCTTGAGGATAAAGGCCTTTTTAAAGTTATATGAAACATCTCTAAGTTTCTGTTGGATTCTGGGTGATATGCTGTAGTAAACAGAAGGTTTGAACCCAGAAGCTGACCCAAACACCTCCAGAGCGCTCCAGTAAATTGAACTCCTCTATCTGAATGCATTGATAGAGGGACACCAAATCTTGAGACCCATCCCGAAAAAAACGCCTTGACAACCGTTTCTACCCTGGTATTCTCAATTAGAATGGCCTCAGTCCGTCTTGTTGCCCTGTCCAGCAGTGTGAGTAGATGGGTGTATCTTGCGGGCGGAGGAAGAGGTCCCACCAGGTCAACATGAACCGTACCGAATCTTGGAGGACCATGATGATAAGGTGTTGGGCCTGAAGGTCTTGAGTGAACTGTAGATTTATTTTGTTGGCATGCCAGGTATTCCTCAGTCCAAGTTTTGACGTCTTTTCTCAGGCTTGGCCATGAGAAAGATTTCGAAACTTCTCTCAGCGTCACCTTAAATCCTGGGTGAGAAAGGGAATGAGCCATTGCGAAAATCTTCTTTCTCAATTCAGCCGAGGAAACAATTGCCCTGAACTGATGACCACTCCCAAAATCAACCAGCGCGACCACTCCAAATCTCTCCGTGGTAAAGCGACTGCACTAAAGACCTAAGCTCCGGGGATCTGTGGATGATTGGTCTCTTATAATCAACTCTAAGAATGGAAAAGACTCAGCTTTGACAGGATTTAAAAGTCTTGATAATGAACCCGCAACAAAGTTCCACTTCCCAGGCTTGTGCACAATTTTATACTGAAATTCAGATATTAAAGCAAAAGACCGCGTTAGTCTCGCTGTCCATGAAGAATTTTTCGATTTTAAGGCCAAACTTAAAGGCTTATGATCCGAGTAGATGACGAAATCCATTCCCTCAAGGGACCAGTGACAATGAGAGACGGCTTCCCTAATTGCCAAGAGCTCCCTATCAAAAGCTGAGTATTTCTGTTGGGCAGATGTCAAAGAGTTCAACCAGAACGCCATACTCCCTCTCCATTTTTTCAAAAGTTGCTCCCATTCCTAACAACGACGCATCCGTCGTGAGTGCTATCGGGGCGCCATTCCAACGAAAAGACAAAATGTATCTTTTTGCAAGAGCCTCCTTGATACTTTTAACCTCATTTTTATCACCATCCCACACAAACATTACCTGTTCACGCAGCCCGGCACAAGCCTTGCGTTTGAAGCTCCTTACGCGACTTCGGTGGAGTCAAATCCTGTATGGCCTTTACTCTAATTGCGAGAGGAGTAACTCCATCACCAGAAACGCGGTAGCCGAGATCTAATGAGGGTACAGCCCATATACACTTTTCCTTTAAGAGGCGGAGTCCTGCTTCCTGGAGTCTCGACAAGACCTTAAAAAAAAAGACTTCGGTGTTCCTCTACAGACTTCGAAGCCACGAGTATGTTGCCCAGGTAAACGAAAACTCGGGGGATATTACTCAAAATTGAGTCCATAAAACGTTAAAACGTCTGAGCTGCATTTTTGAACCCGAATGGCATCCGTGTGTATTCAAAGAGGCCTACAGGCGTGATGATTGCCGTTTTGTGAACGTCCGTTCGTTTACAGGGATTTGATGATAAGCCTTACCCAAGTCTAATTTTGAAAATACTTTGGCCTCTCCCAATTTTTGTGAAAAGTCTCTCATATTTAGGAATGCAAAAAATATGCAAATGGGGTGTGTAAAATAAAAAGAAAGAGAAAATCAACATGGCAACTCTGACAATTTGATGAATCTTGAGAGAGAAGCAGTTTGAGCTGTCATGACGTTTTACTTAGCTACAAGCTGCTATTCTCCATTATATACAAATACAAATGAAGACATTGATAATAAATAACATTATGTATACCATAGATGAGAGGCAGAAAATTAGCTGAAATTAATGTCAGAAAATTATATATCTCTAGCTTACTAGTCGTAAACTAATAACACTGGTCAACAGCCAAAAATCTTCTGATGTATAGGTATATTAAAAGTTATTCAGTTTTGCTCACTGATTTCAAATCTGTAATTCTTTTTTTTCGAGAGTCCGACGGTTTTCGAGAAATCGGTTCCTATGTTTTTTTAGCCTTTTTGGCCCATTTTCCAACTTCAACTTCAATTTAAGCCTAGAAGAATACACATTTTGGGCATTAAAAAATGATGATTGTCTAGTGTTTTTTATGGAAATTTCATTTCTAGTCTTTGTTTTGACTTAAAAGTACTCCTAGGGGCGTAGGGTTCCGGAGTAGGTCCAAAAGTCGATGAAATCCTTTGTACTTAAATAACTCCTTGAATATTGCATGAAATGGATTAATAAGGAATGCATTAAAGAGATTAGACCCACAGCTTTCAAACAAAATGTGTATCTTTCTAGGCTTAAATTGAAGTTGAAGTTGGAAAATGGGCCAAAAAAGCTAGGGACCGATTTCTCAAAAACCGTCGGACTCTCGAAAAAAAGAATTACAAATTTCAAATCAGTGCGCAAAACAGAATTACTTTTATTATACTTATACCATAGAAGATTTTTGAAAGTTCAAATTTGTTGACCTGTGTACTTATAACGAGAACATGAGCCCTTTTCTATCATTATATTTGCTATTGTGGATGTTCTCCCCTCAGTAATAATAAAAAAATGATAACAGCTTTGAAAAACAAAAAGTACTGTTAAAAATGCCAACTCCACAAAATCTCGCTCGCGGCATTTCGCATATTTTTTACATTCCTACTCATATTAGGAAGAGGATACCTGTACAGTTCGGACATTCGATCGAGGCGCCGAAAGTTCCCTAACAGACGATATCCTCCATCCGGCTTCCCCACAATGTGGACTGTTGAAGAGAATGGAGAGGACAAGGGTCGAATGATTCCTAACTCGAGAAGACTTGCAATTTCTCTTTGGAGAAAGGCTATCTTGGGGCTGCTAAATCTTCTGAAGTTTGCGAAACAAGGTGGGCTCTCCATGACAATGGAATGTTCAACGGAGTGCTTGATAGGTGTCTGGGAGTTGAAACGTTGAAAGAGCGGAGGGAATTGTTCTGTAATACCTCTTGGTTGAGCAGCTATAAGAGAGGTTTTGAACCTTCCATTACAATTTTCCGACTTTTTTTTAAACACACATCCACTCATGACGTCAACGTATAATTGATGGCGACGTAAGAAGTCGACTCCTAAAATGGATGGAGCCTTATCCACTACATAAAAATTCCATGAGTATTCGGTGCCGTCTATTGTCAGATCCGGGGATGTTATACCCACAGGAAGGACTTTGTGCCCGTTGAAGGCGACCAGAGATGGGAGCTTTACCTTCGTTTACTAGAAACTTCTGGGTAGGACAGAAACCTGTGCTCCGGACTCGATGGAAGAATCTAATTTTGTTGTGTGTGCCGAAAGCATAGATCAATTTCCAGTTGATATTTGAATGGGTTGCCTCAGCTCTGCCGAGCTGAGGGCTCACAAGTTTTTTGAGACAAGTGAGTAGAAGGGGCATTGAGGTCCGTCACACGTTCGAGCTTCGAATCCATAAGTAAGGTGCTTTTCACAAATTCGCTTTGACTTTCCTCCTTTCCTTCGTTTCTTTTCCAGTGCTGTGGTTGTTTCATCCTGAGGCGGAAACGGAGAAGGCGTTCCACGAAGCAGATGTGTGACTGACTCCTTTAGGCTCTCACAGGTCCTTGCCAAATCCTCCACTCGCGCTCGAACCATGGGAAATTCTTCTTCTTAAACAGCTCTGCACATAACATAATAGGAAATAAATTAATTTTAAATTTAGTATCCAAGTTGAAAATATCGTAAGAAAGGCATAGATAATTTGTTGTCTTCCTTGCTGTTTATACTTAAAAAGGAACACCCATTGTTTATTAAGTAGTGAAATAAAAAATAAAAGAATTTTTGACAACAATCAATTTATTTTCCCATAAAATATTAAAAATATTAAATATCTTATTTTTAAAGATCTTTAAGAAGATTCGATTTTGCGGTTTTTAATTTGGCCAAACGAGCTTCCAAATGCTTATTGGACGTTTCTAGTTCATCAATTCTTGTTTGAGCCTCTCGTAACTGCAAAGAGTAAATTTATTTATGAGACATATATATATATATATATAATCAGAATCATATAATATAACTGCAATTAGTCCAATTTAGAGCGACAGGAATAAAATTGTTAAGCAGACAAATAAAACTTTATTCCAATACCTTTGTTACTTATCTAAGTTTAAAAAGAAATACATATTGAAGATAAATAACATTAATATCTAAATAATGATAACCTTACTAATTATTGTTGTTATCAACCAAAGTTTAGGGCATCTACATTATACAATGTTATTGTCGTAATTTTAGAAACTGTCTTCCATGAAGCAATTTTCTTTTTTAAAATGAGAAAATTACATTTTTATAGAATGAAATTGCAATGTTAGTTGTAGACAGAAGTTAATATCTTTATACCATATAACCTTACTTTAAATGCAAAATTAAAAATTAATTCTAATTTTCTTACCCCTTAAAATAATGATTCAATCATGAATACTTTTTCAAACGAGATATAATAATAAAAAATATCATTTTTAAATTTATCTAACATTTATCAACAAAAAAATATCATTGTATCCTTCTTTCAAAGAGAATATAGAGCTTGTACCTAGATATACTTCAAATTTACAAATTTAAGAAATTGTTTAGGTCATAACAATTGAGGATGATAGAAAAAAAGTTCAAACTGATTTGAATTCAATGTGAAAAATACTGCAAAAAAAGTTAAATTTGGATTCTGATGATTTCAAAAAGTTCAAAATTAGTTCGGCAGTGTAATTTTTCCCTATTTAGAAAATTCAAACGTCATCAGCAAGTAAGGAGCACAATAGTGGTGTGTGTCAGCGATGTTGTTTCTCATAATTACCATATTTTTTATAACTACTATATTCTGATCACTCACGTGCAGACATGGGAATTAAAAAGTTAGTAAAGCCGTTACTTTTTCAGTAATATAATGACTTATTAAATTTTTTCTATCATCTGTTATAACGCCGTTATCGAAAAAAAATTATACTTTTAATTTTAATAACTCCGTATGTCTCATTTCTTATTGTCTCGTATGTTGTAGATTTATTACTAGGTCTTGCTCTATGAATAATAAAACTTTTAGTTTAATGTTTTTTTAATAAGAAAAATCAAGATTTAAATTTATAGAGGAATAAATACTTTAATTTGTTAACTATTCAGAAAAGAATGAAATAACATTTATGAAAGTAACAAATCCCTTTCTTTATGAGTAACGAATTCCTTTTGAACAACGGCATTACTTTTTTTTTGCTAAAGTAACTAGTAACAAGTATTTTTTATTATTTTTTCAAAGTAACGTACCCAACACTACTCATTAACGAATAATGATAAATTAATGAATCATATATTAATGAAACTGTTTCCTTGTTTACTTAATGTATATGGTATTAACGACCCTCAATGACTACTATAGATAAGGACTGGAAACCAAATTAAGTCAGCTGTTGACTTTAGGCTGAATATTCCTTCGACTCCATTGCATGATGGCATAATTTTATACTGATAAAGACTTATCATTCCTATGTCATGAAGAAGAAATATCCTGAACAAGATCAACTCTTGGCCTCAAGGCATTATCCAAACCAAAAGGCCACCCTCGTCTATTGGCACATTGGTCTGGACTCGAAAACTCGTCCAAAAATTGAATGAATACCAACACAGAAAACCAAGTCAACAAAAAAGATACTACGATACCCGACGAAATACCAACATCTATACTTGAATCCATTACCTCAGATCTATTTACGATAGCTGGAAAACACATCTTAGTTTGAATAGATACTTATCTAGGACTCATATTAATCGAACAATACCACATGAACCCTGACGCAAATAAAATAATATCAACATTAAGAAAATGTTGCTCTAGAAAAGGAATTTCATAACGTATTTGGCTTATTTGAACAGATCATGAAGGTGCTTATGCCTCACTGAAATTTCAAGATTTTTTAAAGGTAAAAGGAATAATATGGTGCCCTTTGACTCCTCTATATTTTCAAAGTAATGGAATGAGCAAATCAGCGGTGAAAAATATGGTATTTACTTATCTGAATTCTTCGACGGTATTCTCCAATATCATTAAATACCTTGCAAAGAAGGACTCTGCCCAAATCAAATATTGTATGGACATAATTTAAGGTCCAGCATATCTATACAGGTTTGGTATGAAGCATGATTTTGATCGTGATGATACCCATGATAAAATCAAACAAGTTCGTGATCGAAGAAAACAAAGTTATCATAAAAATGCAAAGAATTTGTCCGTGATAGCCGAAAATAGTTGGGTTAGGATCCAAAACCCAAAACTCTAGAAATAGACTGGACTTGTTGCAAAGAAAGTCAATAATACAAGCTACCTAATAAAAATGTCAACGGGTCGACTTTATTTGAAGAAAATCAAATCAAAAATGTTTCCTCTGTTAAAGAATTCTCCTACAAAAGTGATTAGTTTCAGATTAATTAATGATAATGGGTCGAATGAATAATCAATTTTTTTCTTGCAGGTAATTCACAGTTTCTTTTGGAAAATGAGAATTAAACAACATAATAAGTCAATCAAGTGGATTATGTTCTCAATAATAGACCAACTTTTGCACAGACATATTTTGTAAATTCTCTGATTTTTTTTTTTTTTTTGATAGCATAAATTGCATACACAGAAATGAATAAAAAAGTTGAGTTGGAAGGTTCTGCGTACAGAAGAATCCAAAAAAGCTTTATGAAAGACCAAGTTTCTGCCCTTGGGTCAAAAAAAAATTATTCCTGAAGGAAAAGTTCAATAAAATCTAATACCCATTACCGTTTTCAATTAATCCTATCGAACTATTGCTAAAACAAATGGAACCTATTCTCAACCAAAAAATTGGAATGGAACAAAAATATTTTTGAAACGATAATAGCTGTACAGGGTTCGTAAGCAAAACTCGTTTTCTCATTATTATGAGGAAGTTTTGCAATTCTTTTTTGATTCCTTCATTGGTCTTTCGTACATAAAAAAGCAATAATAAACATTTCACCAGTTCTTCAACAAAAAGACAGCAGACCTCGGATCTAATTGACGCAGGAATTCGAGTGAAAAAGATTATGGACATTGTGAAGTGTTCCAGTAGACTCGTTTTCAAGACTGCCAAAATGAAACTACTGTAAAACTTTTAATTCTATTTCAAATATCTATTTCTTAGAGCTGGTAAAAAGTTACTTTCCGAACTTTTTTTTACTCCGTATGTGCCTTGTTATTCAACGTTAACTCAAAAATTTCAATAGATGGATTGGAGAGCAAGGCAATCATCTTGAAAATGAGCTGTTGTAAAGGATACCTTCAGCTTCACTTCTCTTCATAACTGCAACCGAAGAACTCATTTTTATGTTTGTAGTCAGTTTTGAGGGATCTAAACATATCATTGATCCGTATGCTGATGACGTCTCTTTAACCATATAAATTGAGACCAAAAAAATTAGTTTATTGTGTTCATGTGCAAGACATAAGTCCGTGTTCATATCTAAGGTTGTTCAAGATTGAACATCAAAGATCCTTGCCTGTAATTATCCATGGGTATTTCAAGTCTGCCAATGGGCCATGCGACATAATGTTACATAGGACTGACGATGTGTTTGTGTCTCAAACCAAAGATGGTAAAGATTTGTTGATGTACAGAAGGCATAAAGGGTCAAAGTGAAGTATTCAAGTACTTAAAAGACAGTGAAGAGTCGAGAAGTGCAGGGTAGTGGACAATGGATGATAACTAGAAATATAAATAATGCAAAATGCCGCGTGTGAGATTTTGTGGAGTTGGCTCTTCGAACAGTACATTTGGTTTTCCAAAGCTGTTATCATTTTTCCTTTATTACTGAGGGGAGAGCATCTACCTGATAGTAAAGATCTCGCATGAAGGAACACATGCATTAAGGTTAATAAAGCAAATAAAATGTAAACAAAAAGGGCTCAAGTCCTCGTATAATTATTAGTTAAAAATATATAATTTCCTGACTTTAATTTCAGTTAATTTTCTGCCTTTCATCTATGGTATACATACATAATGTTATTATTTATTATTGATGTCTTCATTTGTATACATATACATATGGAGAATAGCAGCTTATAGCTCAGTAAAACGTCATGATAGTTCGGGCTGCTTCCCTCTCAACATTCATCAAATTGTAAGAGTTACCAGGTTGATTTTCTGGTTTTTTTTAACACACCCCATTTGCATATTATTTACATTCCTAATGATATCCAGTGATGTAAAAAACGGCGAGTAGCTCCTTCCCTTGATGACGTCAAAAATGATATGGTAACTATGAAAGCTAGCTTATTTGCTGTCGATATAATACTATGACTGTAGCTGTGACAGCCTTGCTCCGGGCTCAACACAGCTCTTCTTGGACTTATAGTAATTAATTAAATTAAATTGAATTTTTAGAAAGATATTATTCTAATCAAAGTTGTAGATATTAATTTAAATACACAGGAAATTTTCAAAATTTCAAAGTCGGTACATTAGTTTTGGATTTATTGCTATTTTTGTTATTTGTTAATTTCATTATTTGTATTAATTTTTAAGAAAATATAAGTACATAAATAGTAACCTCTGCTCTCAATATATAATTATCTTAAAGTTTTTAGTTTGATAATAATGGTTATTCATTCATTAACAAAATAAAGCTTTAAGTTTTTAGATATTTGCATTTTTTTTAAATAATGATTTAATAATGATATTTATTCTACCTTTTCTATAACTCAAGAAAATGGCTGAAAACATATTAAAAATGTCAGTAATGAAACATTTTATAGGATAGAAGTATAAACATTTTTCCATAAAGTCTCTTTTTCGAGAGATGTTAACATTAAGAAAGTTTTCAACCAAAATTGAAGGAAAGGTTGTGTGATATTATCGTAATTTTTATAATAGATAATATAATACACATATAATAATAATTATTATGTGAAAAGCTTAACAGCTAGTTGATTCATGAATGATCAAAGAATATTATGAAGGGTTTCAACTAACATGCATTTTGAGAACTACTAGCACGCTTAAAAATCGCCGTTTTTTACATCTCTAATGACAACATAGCAGAACATTAGTAATGTAAGATGGGTGTATACATGATTTAAGAAAGGAAATTTGAATCGAGACCCTCTATGATGTATTTCACCTCAACCAAAATCATCGTATCTACAAGAATTACCTTAATATTGCTCGTCACTAGTCTTTCCATTTGAGGGTTTCCAAATATACTTTTATAACTTTTATAACATGAGGCCAAACATTATCAGGTAGGAGAATAACTTTATCATATTCCGGCCGTTTTTCTCGTAAGGCACGGCTCAAACGAATAATTGTAGTCTATATTGATCGTACATAATAGAATCGCATTATTGTCGCAGATCATAGTATACAGCACCTCTTTGGTCCCACTAGATACACAGCATGACCTTCGAACCCTAAGTATTCCACTTAGGTATTGATGTTGAGGTTAACGGTAACGAATGACCGGGCATAGCTTAGTATTTTTTCTTTTTGGGGCTGTCAAAGTGTGTCGACTTCTCATCCCCAGTTTCAATCCGATGTAAAAAACCCTTTCTTTGTTGCCTTTGAATGAACTGCCCGCAATTGAAAAATCGTCCTTCAACGTCCATCGGTTTCAGTTCATTAGACACCCAATTACCTTCCTTGTGAATAGTACCCATGGATTTAAATCGTAGAGAAACGGCTTGTTGTGTAATTCCCTAAGATTCTGCAAATTCCTCTAGCGTTTGACCCAGATCTTCATCGAGTAATGCCTCCAATTTTTCGTCTTCAAATTTTTGTATCTGCCAGAGGGAGTCTCGCCTTCAATACTGAACTCACGATTCTTGAAATGTCGAAGCCATTCCCTACATGATTTATCAGTTGGACCATTGCCACCACAAACTTCTACAACCATTCGATGTACTTCAGTTGAATTTTTTTCAATTAAAGCAGAAACAAAGAACCTCCCGCAAATGCTGCTTAGTTTCCACAAAATTCGACATATTCAACAAAGTAAAAACATGGTTTTTTTTGTTTGAAACTCAAATCGATATAACTTAAACATTATTGATTGATGTCTAACCTCTCGGAAACAACCGAAACCTTCTAATACTATGAAACATTCATAACAGCAGAACCATCTTTAGAAAACGGCCTAAACTAACTTGTACTGCTAATATTTTCATGATTCTAAAAATGGTCTTTTCTCCCATGATGAGGGCATTTTTAGTATCATCGAATCTACTACTTATATATCTATTTATTTTAATGATCTTTGTACTGGTAAGATATGTCGACCATATGTATATTTATTTTGATATCGGAGGTTATCGTATTAAATTATAAAATTATTTGTAGTAAATATGTATTGTTTATAATGATGTGAATTGTACTGGTTGGACGTTAACTTGCTAATCATATCATCACACGAAGAATTTCATGAATGATGAGAAAGATCTAGAAGGAGTAAGCAAGCTAGCACTCGACCAAAACCGTAAAATACCAAGCACATTGTCCCCGCACAGCATAACCTCAATTAATATTCAATTGGAACAATAGTTGTAAAGAAAACCTCAACATTTAAGAACGTGTTTAAATGTACAATACACCTCGAGTTTTATATACCAAAGCAGATTACAACTAAATAAAGGTAAACCCCGGTCACATTTACATATAATTGCGTTAAACATCACTCTCGTACCTCACACAAATTTCTTTTAAACTTTATATATTAGCTTAAGTTCAAGTGCTAATATTCTCCTTAGCCGTAGTTTCTTATTTTGTACGAATTCTATATCCTCCGACATATTATATTATCAATGATTCATCTGATCATATTATAAGAGAGCAGGATTTTATACATTTCTTTTACAGGAGCTAGCCCTAGCATTACCTCAAACATTTTTTTTTTGCCGGCTGGAAATATGAGTGACTGCTAAAGTGTGGCTTTTTAGATTTAGCATGCAACTCTGCTCTAAAAAACTAGACTCTTCTCAGACACACTCACGGCAGAGAGCATACGCTCTGTGTGGCATTCTGTGTTTCAATTCTTTTAATTCACACATATCCTTAATAAACAAATAAGAATCAAGGTAACCTTGTTCATCCCGAAAGGTGGTAATACTCGTAGTTACTTACTAAGGAATTTTGGAAGTCCTAAAAGTAAAAACGTATCACTATTCATTGATAGCTATAGGGTGTGATGGCTCTTATGCCAACAAAGGAACAAAAGGAAAGATCGTCAAACTATTGAAGAAGATTTACAACCTCCTCTTTATTGGCTTATATGCATACTTACTCAGTAAGTTTTTGTAGTTTTAGATAGAAAAACTTTTAACACTCGTGCATTTGCCTGTATTATTGGTTAAGCGCTACACATGCAAACTTAGACCAGTGAGATCCTAAATACCAGATTATGTAGTGATCAAAAGTATCTTTGAAATATTCAAAGGGCAAACAAACTAGTGACAATGTATGAAAAGATTTTCAGAATCAACAATTAGCTTATTACCTACAATAGAATATTATTGAGGATTTTTATTACTTAAGCTAGATACAAAAGGATTTTCATCTATTAAAAATAAAGATTGAAATGTAGAGTCTCGAAAAATTTATATTCTAGTTCGTCATTTGATTTAGATAAGAAACATAGTTTGAATAATACATAATATACAGCCTTAACTATAAAATGCACATCACTATTAATAAGGAAACAGTTGAAAAATTAAAATCAATAGTTTTCAGAAAATAACTTTAGCGCGGAATATCCTAATATTATTCAATTTAGCTGACAGTATAAACATAAATTAACTAGCCATAAATGAACTAATTATCATAGAAATAACATCTTTATATATTTTAATAAATTGAAGAACCTCAAAATTTTGCTCAACCGACACAAAATTTGCTTTGTAGCCATATACTATCACTTAACAAGTTTTGAAAGAAAAACCTCAAACGAGCCGACCTTTTAACTTGATTTAAAAATCATTTAAACTTAAATTTTGTAGAGTACGTAATTTCAAAAGTGTATCCTCAAATATTGCAGAAACAATAATAATTACTAAGGATGTGAAAAAAAAGCCAACTCAAGACTTCTGGCCAATCTCTAAACATTTTTCTTTTTCTTTTCCGTCTCATATTCATCTTTTATCAATTCAAAAAGAAAAATCACCATTTTTAATTAATTTAAAAATACCATATGATATAATCCAAGATCTTGGACCGCCGTCAATAGAGGTGGTAACGTTTGGAAATTTGACAAGGATACGAATGTGACGATGTGCCTGCTATGTATTTTTTGACATCTATGATGAAGATATTTCCGATCATAGGACTTCCAAACCACCGATGTTACAAGATAAATCTGAATCCATTCGATGATCATGGCATCAACAACGATTCGGGTACATCTGATTTCAAGTCTGACCCAACTAAATTGCTTGTTTTATTTAATATCCCACTTTCAGTCGTGAGACAACCGAGATTCATCAAATTTATGGAGAAATACGCCGGAAAATCCGTTTTTTCTTGTTTTCCACAAACCCAATCCTTGGAGATCGATTTTGTTCACCAATAGGCATAACAGTATTCGAATTCGGCTTTTTTAGAGTCAAGTCTGATTCCATGCAAAAATAACTCAGGTCTCACACTCAGGCGTTAGTAGCTGTTGATTTATAGTTCTATTCTTAACACATTTTTATTACCAATAATAAACTGTTCTCAAGTAAAACAGCAAAATAATGAGAGTAACACTCCCCCCCCCCCCAAAAAAAAGAAATGTAATAGCTGAAATTCTGCCTCTATTCAAAGGTACCATATTTTTTATGACATCATCTTGGGCTTGTTTTTATAATTGGCTCTTCTTTCACATACCTAATATTACATTGTATAACGAAAACTGATTTTTTTTCACTTAATGGAAAACCTTTATTTTCATAATAATTGTACATCACAAAACTACTAAAAAGTAATTTTTATTCCTGGACTTCATTTTTCTAGTCAGAAAAGGGGATTTGTTAAATTTTGGTAACATCTATAATATTCAGAAACAATTTTCACGTACAAGAAGAATGATACTATTAAGTTACAAATATATTGATAGTGCTTGTTTTAAAAAATGCGTTGATTTCTTATTATTTACTTCTAAATACTAAGAAACGTTTGAAAATATGTAAAAATAATTTAAATTGAACACTTTTCCTTAGTTACTTGTAATATTATAAAAACAAATTCATAAGTACCGTTGTACAGTGTTCTCACAATAAGAAATTTATATCATAAGAATATTCTAAAAAATATTTATTTACATGAGTGACTGATATTTACTAACTAAAAATTTGGCACACGATGCTTTCAATAGGAGCTTTTGCACCAAATTTTGTGATGGTCGGTTTACATTTTTCTGCCAATTTGACGTTGAATTATTCATATGTTAATTGGGAAAACTATTAATTATCTCATATAGGATGTTTGCCAAAATGCTTACCTCACGTTGCAATTTTCTTCTTTCAGTTTTTAATTCATGTTCTGATCTTTCAGCTATCTCTGAAGCAGTTTTAAAACGAACAACTTGAGTCTCTAATCGAGCAATCTAAATTATAAAAGAAAATTTTAAGTTAACAAAATAATAAAAAATATTTACATTCGTTTGAAGAGTGGCAGAATCTTGTTCAGATTTTTGAAATTTGAACTTGAACTCATCAATGATTCTTTTAGCCTCTTTTTCAGCATCCTCAGAGGTAAAAGGAGAACGTTCCAACTTATGATTCTTTGTCCGCTCTTCTTCTAAATCTAATTTAAGCCTTCCAACAATATCCTAACAGAAAAAATTAGAAATATTATTAAACATAATAAAAAATACATATAAACGAGGGTGCCAATCGATCTTGAACATAAATTGTTTTGCAGGTCTTAACACCTTACTTATTATATTTTTTCGTGTAGATAAATGTATCAGTTGAAAATTTTTATTATTTAATAGGTTGCTCAACACCATCAAATTTATGAAAATTGACGATATTTTTTAAAAATTTCATCTTTTTTTTTCATTATCATCCAAATAGATTGAGGTATGACTTTTTGACAACTTTTTTATAATGAATAGATAACAGAGGAGAGCATTGATGAAATTAATCTTTCAGAGCAAATCCAAAACTGATCTGTTTTTTTCTCTTAGGGCTGACTTCTGAGAAATTTGTGTTTATACTATTTCCTGACTAATAGCGTCATTTTTTTTAATGTAAAAAGCTTGAATGTTATTAAAATTCAAATTCCTATCATACTAAAAATAAATGAACAAAAATATGTCAAATATTTTTTTGAAAATTGTTTGTACAAGCAAAGGGTTAAGCAACTATTTGATGAGTAACAAATAGAATAAACCTATCACATAAAGACAAATATTTCACACATCCTAAAAATCATACAAAATGGGATAAAGAAAAGAGAAAATACAATCATAGAAGCATATATGTATTTTTATTTGATAAGTCATTGTAATTTTTTAAATAAAATGTAAGCGACATTCTCCTTTCATGCTTCAACAATAGTCTGCGAGTAAATGCACATCCCATTATATTCGTTTTTCCATTTCCATCAAATCTTATTGAAGTATTTCCCCTTGCTATCACTGATATAATAAAAATTAATCTAACTTACAAGATGGCTATGGAGAAAACGAAGTTTCACAATCATATTGTATCAGACAGATTATTGACTACCTCTTGGTGGTTGGAGAGGCTTTAATATTTTATTTATTACATTTTAGAAAAAATCCCATGCATTCCTTTCGTATGTTTGGTCCATCAAATACTCCAGTAGATATATTTGAAGTATTCTCGATCAAGGGGTACATATTTGATAAATTGCTTAATGAGTTCTAGTTTAATGTGTAAAGGAGGGAAATTATTTTATCCTTCTCAACTAATTACTCATTAATAATATTGAGATCTCCCGAGTTCAAATTTAGTCTTGGAGACCAATTCAATTTAACACAATGCAAATTTTAAGCTCTGCTGTCCCATAAATACAGAAAACAGGGACATTTCGTGTATCCACGTTGTTGACTAAGAAAAAGACACACCATTTTTAGATCAAAATTGATATATAAATATTAGTAGAAAGAGGTATATAATATTTACTACGGTGATGAGACGTCATTTATAGGCATTGGAATTGTAAACATTAAGATAACGTTGTCTGTTTGCTCTACAACTCCACAAAAATAAAAAACCCAAAACCGAACAAAAATAAAAACATTCTTGAAAACATCGAAAGTTTAGCAAAAAAAAAAAATTGATTTTCAACGCTATTCGACGAGAATTACTATAAACCTTAATTTATCAGAATTCAGTATTGTGAGAGAAAAATTGATATCATTTTTGGATTAGTGCTCAAAAATTAATTTCATTTAGATCTCAAACTCCATGGCATATTTATTGTGCTCTCCAGTGTTATTTATTGAACTAAAAAAAGTTAAATACATTATATATAAATACAAAAACACATATCTCAATGAATTTGAATGATAATGAAAAAAGTAATAGTAGACAAATAACACAGGTCAACAAATTTGAACTTTCAAAAATCTTCTGGGGTATAAGTATAATAAAAGTTAATTAATTTTGCTCACTGATTTCAAATCTGTAATTTTTTTTTCGAGAGTCCGACGGTTTTCGAGAAATCGGTCCCTACTTTTTTTTTTTTTTTTTTCTCTTATTAATTCCAGAAAAGTTACATCATATTACAGACATAAATAAATATTATAATTACTTTTCTAGAAATAGAGGTCCAACAACAATAAAACAAAAATCAAAAAAGAACAAATAAAAATAATAACAATCAGACACGGCAAGTATTAAAATCTAGTATTTTGTTAATAAAGAAGTGAATAAACTAATAAATAAAGCAACTATACTAAAAATAAATTAAGTTGTATAAGATTTCCTAAATTTTTTAAAATTTCGAATTATATTATTTATGACTTCGGCATATCTTCCAGATTGAGATGGGTGGTATTTTACCAAATCTCCAGCATACCTCCATTAAGTGGCGTTAACATCCGGTATCTTGAGGGAGAACACGAAGTAACGCGAAGCAGCCGCAATAAGAATGGCTCGCAACTGTTCAACTTTCAAAAACTCAGAGGATGTCAGTTTTGAGCCAATAAGTGCCTTGCAATTTAAAATTGCATGCTCCATTGCCTTTGATTTAGTAGGGACATTAACTTTCTTCAATGTTAGGTCAAATAATAGGACTGGGGTGACGATTTTATCGGTGCTTCCCTTTAAATTCAGCAATATAAATTGTTTCAATATCCTCAACGCTTGACAATTACTAAATGCGTGGATTACTGAATTGTAAATCATTCCACAGTCCTTACAGGGAGTGTTGAAATATATACAACCTGACGATATTTGGAACTGTGCAGTAAATTTATAAGCATCTGCTATTCCAGTTACCGATCTTAAAATTTTGCCTCGCCACGTTTCTGGGAGGTCAAGGAGCTTTAAGTATTGGTCACAAATTTTGTTAGCTTCAACCACAACAGATGAGCAAGTTTCAAATTTTAAATGCCAAGGGCGGTGCGATGAGTGAAATTTAGCTGCCCTTTTTAGTGGGAACATAAATTTACTACAGTCGAAAATCGAATTCTTTGGAATATCATGAATTGTTAAAATATTTTTTGATAAAGCTTCCCGTTCCAAAGCAATTGGGTCCATGAGGTTTACAAAATAAAATTTCTTTGAGCTATTCTGGCGTATAATATCCACAGTTGTATTGGAGTCGAATATAGGCTGGCCCTTCCATATTATTCTATGGACAGCTGCCCAGACAGGGGATAAAGAATCAATCAACTCATTTGACAAATTAGAACCCATTAAAAGCCATTTAAGTAACGGAGAACTAGACACCGATGATCTCCATTCCAATGACGAATTATCAGTAAGATCTATTAAAATCTTCTTATAAATCTTAGACAAATTATTTTGCAAAAGAACAAGACCCCCAACCAGTAGATGTTTTGGCCTACAAAGAGCAGGGATGTAGGATTTGTGAAAAAGTTTGGACAGCCAATGACTTTCTTCGTTGATAGCTTGTTCTGCTAATCTTGGGAGGGACGTCGCTTTATATAAAACTAATGGTATAATATACATATTGTATAGATCGATACGGCTCTGCAGGTTTAACCCTCTCCATCTAATAATCTTTTTCATGACAACTGTATTAAGCGAACTCCAATTAGTTTTGGAGTCACCATGTCTATGGTATTCAATCCCAAGCACAACTATTTTACTTTTTACTGAACAGTTAGCAATGGCAAGCTTTTCATTAGGAAACCAGAGACCAAGGGGAAGAATACAGGTCTTCTTGTTGTTTATACATAGCCCCGACTTTTTCTCAAATTTTCGAAAGTAACACAGTATTACATCGATTCTTCTGATAAGTTGTTTTTCGGAGTTTACCTCTAGATATAAAGAGACATCATCAGCATACATGTCAATTAATTGTTTTGTTTCACCAATAGAGATTCCAAAACCTTTAAATTTTCGAATTAGAGCTTGTGCCAAATCTTCAATCGCCATGACGAAAAGAAGGGGAGCAGAAGGACATCCTTGACGACAGCTCCGTCTTAAGAATATAAGTTCACTCTCCGTCCCATCAATTTCTATTGTTGAGGAGCCATTAAAAAGCAGTGACCTGATTGGATTAAAAAAACGCCGGGGTAGCATACGCTTTACAGCCCGTAGGATATGTTCATGTAAGACAATGCCAAATGCATTGCGGAAATCCACAGCTTTAATGGCACCGAATTTCCCCCTTTTTTGTACCGAATCTATAGCACATTGAATGTTCCTTGAGACATCAGAAATTTTCCTGTTTTTGAGGAAACCTTTTTGATTAACACCTATTTTTCTATTCAGAATTGGTTCGATTTGTTTGGCTATTACTCCTGAAAGAATCCTGTATGATTCATTTAGAACCGTAATGGGACGCCAGTGAGACATATCAGTACCATTACCCTTTTTAGGTATTAAAACTATTCTACCCTTTGTAACTGATCTGGGCAGCTGACCTCTTTGCTCCATTGATCTTCCCATGCGCAAAAGATATGGAACAATTTCGTTGTTAAAAGTGCTAAAAATCTTCCCACATATCCTATCAGGACCTGATGCCTTGTCATCTTTGAAATCAAACTTTATGTAAGACGAAATCACGTCAGTAGTAAAAATTGCAAGAGTTGTCTTCACCTTCCTGGGAAAATTAGAAACTCTACAATTGACAATAGATTGAAAATCCTTCTGGAAGCATTTCAAAATATCTTGCATCCTAATGAACTCTCTTCCATCATGAATAATTTTCTCAATCCTGGAGGGTGGAGACCAGTCCTGAAACCTCAATTTTTTAAAACGTTGATTCAAATTGTTTTCTATGGATATTTTTCTCTGTTTATCCTCTTCCACAATGTCGGCAATCCTTTGAGAGTTAATAATCTCTGAGGTAAAAGTTCTCAAGAAAAGAGAGCTTTCAGACAAAAAATTTTCAACCTGTATCCGATAGTGTCTAGATCGCTTTATAAAAGATCGCATGAAGCTCTTAAAAGCCAACTGAATACAACTGTTGAGCACATTCGCCGCTTTGTGTCCAGAAATGGAGGGGTGTAAGCTACTAACCAGTAAAGTTTTAAGATTATCTCTAAACTCATCCCGCTCCAATACCCATTGAGGGATTTTGGATTTTCGGGATTTAAATGGCTTTCGAAATTGAATATCAACAATTCTATGGTCAGAAGCCAGATCAGAATGATAGGATGCTTTTTTAATTTGAGAGAAAATTGTAGGAGAAAGAAGAGCCAAATCTATTCTAGAAGATGAATCTCCTCTTCTCCATGACGGATCGTTGTCAGGATTTAAAACACCAAAAGTATCGATCAAGTTTAGTTGTAAAATCAATTTCTGAAGAACATATTTATTTGGATAATAACTAGAGGAATTAAGATCAACATTAAGATCACCTATCATAAGTAAAGGGACTGAATTACTTTTGTGATCATTGATAATCGCCTGAAAGAATTGAGGTGATTTTATATTAGGGCCGTATGCATTTATGAGATAAAAATCTAGGTTTTGGGTTGTTAATAACAGTTTGTGCCATTCACTAGAACCCATGTATGATTTGGTTAAAATTGGATTCTTTATCTTCTTGGAGATAAATGTCATCACTCCTCTGGACGATCCAGTACCAGTGAAAAAGTTGGAAAACAATAAGGACATGTAAGTTTACAAAGTGAGGAAACTCTAGATTTTACGTCTTGAAGACAAATAATATCTGGATTAAAAGACAATGGACGCTTCATGAGTGCATGTCGAAACAACCTATCTTTTGCACCCCTTACATTAAAAGACAGTATTTTATTTACACCCAAGAATGAGGCACAAGCGTCCTTGGATATGTCAGCAGATAGAGGTGGCTTCGTGAAAAAATCTATAATTTTTGATTGAATAGTTTTTGTAGTCATATTTTGAACACAGAGTAGATAAATTTGCCATCATACGAGAGTATTTAAAACAAAACAAAAACAACAACTAGGAACCTTTGGATAGCTTTTCTTCTCTTTCAGAAGAATGATCACTGTCGGGTTTGTTCCTTTTACCCGCAGAGACCAGTCTAGTGCGGTGTGTTAATATCTGTTTAGTATCCAAATGTGACTTTGCTTTTTTCCCATATTCATTCAGATCCTCAGTGATGCGTTGCGACAAAGAATTATCTTTATCTTGAGTCGATTTATTCCCATTTGGAGCAACAAAATTTTTATCGAATTGAAATTGTTGAGTTCCAAGTTCTAATGTAGAAGCAGAAGCGGATTCAGTATCAACAAGGTTTTCCTTTTCTTCATTTAAATATTGATTACTTCTATCATCATTATTATTGAAACAATCTCCTGATTTATTCAGAGATTGGTCCTCTACAGCCACAATAGAATCAGCATTCCTCTTGTCTTCTTTTTCATAAACAGTAGCCTTCAATATGTTGGATTCAGAATTTTTTGGTTCCTGATGTAGTTCAACCTCTTCCGGAGAGATTTCCTCTACTGAAGAAGGCTCTTCAGTTTCTGCACCATTTGATGAGTGTAGCGAAGCCAAAGTATTCTTAAGGGACTTTTGATAGTCCTGTGTATTTACTCCAACATTTCTGCAGGTAGCTTTGTTATGACCCAATTCAAAACAATTTTGGCATTGTAATCTAGCACCCTTGAATTGCAACTTTATAAGAAAGCCATCCAAAGGAACGATTTGTGGAATTAGGGCTGGATTGGCAATAATATCAACCATGTAGTCTCCATCTCTTTATAACTCCCGTATTTGCTTTCCGCTTCAATGTCTACAGGATTCTTTTTGGGATAATGATTAGTCACTTCCCCGAATTGTCGCAACCATTCAACCGCCTAACTTTCATCAATTCGCTTAAAAGTATTAAGCAAAGTGATTGTAAGCTTTTTTTTGTTACTGATGTTAAATTTATCAATGCCTTTCATTTTTAGATTAACATCGAAAGTATTACCATCGGCGTCTCTCAAGCTATAAAGATGAACTTTTTTAAGCTCATTTAATCTTATGTCAATAGGGTATTTGGAGTAGAAACATGCATGCCCAAATCCAAATTTAGGATTTGCTCCCGCAATTTCATGTTCTTTGAAACCAAATCTAACTGCAATATCATAAACGTCAACATGCTTAAGGTTGTCTTGACGAATTAAAGTTTCGTCTTTATTTTCAATGAGAAAAACAAACGTCTCCCATTTAAATCCTCTATCTAATACAAACAACTTCCCCCCCCCCCTTAGTTTTTTCCTCAGACCTACAGCCTTCGAATAAAGTTTACGAGGGCGTGCACTCACCCGGCGATCATCAGGGGGTTCCTCCGGACGTTGTGCATGACCATTCATTATTCTTCTTTTATGAAGGATAAGATGATGCAGTGGCAATTGAGGATCTTTTCATACAAAATAGGGATGATAAATTCTCTCTGATGACGTTGAGGGTCTTCTTGATATTAATTACTTGCCAATTAAAGCCCTTTTAAAGCCAGAAAGGGGAAAATTAGCACGATCGGAGATGAGAAGATGTACTAATGATCACAATGATATGAAAAACAGAGATATATTCACTCAATATCTTGTGTTCACTTAATTTAAATCACTACGCAGAAGAGACACGTTCACTCTTCTCAACAAATACATAAAAACTCTAATAATGATTGGCTACTGTTTTTTATGGAGATTTCATTTCTAGTCTTTGTTTTGACCTAAAAGGACTCCTAGGGGCGTAGAGTGCCGGAGTAGGTCCAAAAGTCGATGAAATCCTTTGTACTTAAATAACTCCTTGAATATTGCATGAAATGGATTAATAAGGAATGCATTAAAGAGATTAGACCCAAAGCTTTCAAACAAGATGTCAAGCGCCCGATAAGAGCCTTTAATTTTGAAGAAATCGTCCATCAAAGTGTGTAAATTTTCATCCAATTTTGGGCAAAAATTCGCTAGAAATCTAAGACTCACGGTAGAGCTAATAAAAAACAAGTGCTATAGACTGTAGTAGTAGAGCGCAGAAGAAGACTCTGAACTCTGATATCAGCTGAAGATAACCAAATTCAAAAACATGGATCTCTTATTTAATTACAATTTAAATTTAAAAGAGTGGGATCGCAGGGCCATGGATATCCAATGAAAGGAATAGTGTTCCTTGATGAGTCATGTCTCAGTACCCTTCATCTTCATCATCATGGATATGAACGAAACTGCTTTGAGGAATGCTGGATCAGTCGCCTTAATTTGAAGAAGACGGGATCGGAGTTTCGACGTGTTATAAAATTAGAGATTCATCTTCATGAGAAAGTATTTGTTATTTGGATCATCTTTGAGTACACTAAGAACAATTCCCTTTTGAGATAAACAATAAACATCGCTGTCAATGTTTGCATAGAAAAAACTAATTTCCACATTCATCTCAAAATTTAAACCGATGTTATTGCTTATTTCGCTACGACGGCTCATGTATACACTGGACTCGCGCATCGTGGCCGTTTCTAGTCTACTAACACACATCCTCATTCGAATGGACAACTTTTTTACACTCATGTACCGATCACGTTACTGAAAGTCCCTTAGTTTACCGTTTATGTCTCTCAGTACTGGGTCCCCTTCTTTATGTCTAAAGTGGAGAACAAGGAATAATCATGAAGCGTCTTTGTTAACGTCAATCGTATTCTGAACAAACTCATTTATTTTTTATACCATTTCTAATTAACAAATTTATCTTGACATCTTGTTTGAAAGCTGTGGGTCTAATCTCTTTATTGCATTCCTTATTAATCCATTTCATGCAATATTCAAGGAGTTATTTAAGTACAAAGGATTTCATCGACTTTTGGGCCTACTCCGGCACCCTACGCCCCTATGAGTCCTTTTAGATCAAAACAAAGACTAGAAATAAAATCTCCATAAAGAACACTAGCCAATCATTATTTTTTAACGCCCAAAATGTGTATTCTTCTAGGCTTAAATTGAAGTTGAAGTTGGAAAATGGGCCAAAAAAGCTACAAAAGTAGAGACCGATTTCTCGAAAACCGTCGGACTCTCGAAAAAAAGAATTACAGATTTGAAATTGGTGAGCAAAACTGAATAACTTTTTTTATACTTATACCCCAGAAGATTTTTGGCTGTTGACCAGTGTTATTTGCTTAATTTTAACAGAGTTCATGACGAATCATAATACTGGGGAACAAGAAAATCTCAAATGTACAAGGAAATCTTGATAGAATTCTTTTTTTAGTGCAAAACCCAAAATTGAACTATGAGGGCGTGACGTTATTTAGAGACTGGAATCATAAACATTAAGACAAAGTAATCTATTCACATAGAAGTAAAACTTAAACTTCTATTTGTGACTTAAACACCCAGAATACTATTAAACTTCGAACAGAATCTAGGGTGACCACAAATTAGTGTCATATAATTTTGATGATTAAAAACTCGTATAAATATTTGCTTTTCAAGCTTGTGTGTATTTTTCAAACTGATGTGCCAATTTATTTCGAGTAACTAATGTTTTGTAAACAAATTATTTATTTTGAACAGTTTGACCACAATCGAGGCTGAAAGCAAGAGGATGATTATTACAATCATGTTTAATTATGGAAAAAGTAAAAACCATCATGGATGTCCTCCAGTTCAGCAGGATTATCTGGAGAACAAAAACAGTTCGAAAAGACTGCCATTGTAATCAAAAAGACAAAACAAGGAAGAAAAAAAGGGACTTGATAGATTGAAGATACTGAGGGATTGGTACACAAGTCATCCCAACATCATTCTGATCTACTCTGATGATAATTTTTTTGATGCCAGCAATTTAAGAAAATGAAGAATATAAGATGTATGCAACTCTGTAAGACAAGTATACCTTCAAAATGATTTGACAAGCACAAATAACATAGATTTTAACAGTTTTGCGTCCAAACCATTAAGGCTAATAAGTCCATATTTAAATAAACAATGTCTAAAAATTAACAAAATAATAAATATTGTTATTTGATGTATCTACTTACCATATTTATGCATTAAGTACGTGTTTTTTCGTAAAAAAAATTGTATACAAAACCTGAATGAATATTTCTGAATGGGGAGGTAATTTTCCTTAGAGCAACAAATTTATTTTTTTGACAAAAATAAAGTTGGCATAATTTTGAACACTCATTTAAAAAATTGTAATGATAAATAAATAAATAAATTTAAGGTTCTATCCTTTACAAATTTTTAATGCCACTAAATAATAATAATCTATTATTAAGTAAATAAATAAATAAAATCCTAAGCATTTTTTCACGTGCAATGTTTTTAGTTGCTGATAACCTCTACGGAAAATTTTATTCTCCAAATATATCAACATCAGTGATGTATAAAAAGGGTCCAGCTGACATGCACGCAAAGGACGGTTGTTGGCAACATTTGTCTTTTCAAACATCTTGTCTTTCTTCTTCTTCTTCTATGACTCAGTTCTATTCAATTAAAAAACAAGTGTCATTTTTAAATTAAGTTAAAAAATGCCTGAGGATTTGATTCAGGAACTTGGGTCGCCGACAATGGAGGTGGCAACGTTTGAAAATTTGTCAGGGATACGAGTGTGATGGCATTCCGGCCATGCTATTTCTTGACTTCTTCTTGAAGAAATCTCCGATCATGAGACTTTCAAATCGCTGATGTCACAAGAGAAATCCGGATCCATTCAATAAACATGGTATTAGTAAAGATTCAGGTACATTTGATTTCACATCGACCCAATCGTAATTCATTGCTTCATGTACTATTCCACTTTCAGTCGGAGGACATCAAAATTGCATCCAATTTATGGAGAAATACGCGGGTAAATCTGTCTCTTCTTGTTTTCCCGTAACCCAATCATTGGAGCTCTTAAGTCGAGTTAGAATTTTCAAAATAAAACAGGAAATTGACAAAAGTATAGATTTATAACAATGGACGAGACTAAGGACTTTTATTGTAGCCGTGATAAGTATTGACTTGAATAAATTTTGCTTGTACTAAAATGCTTCGATCGTCAATTGTGATTCTGATGAGGGGATGTGCTTTTATCTAATGTCATAAATTAAAGTTTGGCTCATCTTGTGTATATTGATTTTCATGAACTTGATTTTTCCATTTTTATGCAATATTTTTTTATTTATTTCTTTTTGATGTTTATTTTTTGATAACACCTTCAATCGATTCAGTGACTTGTTATAGTAGTCACTATACCGATTTCAATGTAATTAATTCCCTGACAATTATTACTTTTTTACTTTTAAATTATATCTGAAATATTTAAAATTGTAATTATAACGTACATTTTCATCGTATTATCAATTTCATTTATTTTTTATTGTTTATTTATAAAAACTTAAATTTAAATCACAATTATTTTCGAATCAATGTTCAGTTTTTCTGATATAACAATATATATATTATAATTGAGATAATCATTATGAAATTTCATCCTATTTTATTTTTTTATGGAAAAATTTAAGTGATTACAAGATGTGTTACTTTTGACTGTTTGAAGTTGTTATAATAGTTTCAAATGATAATTAAATTGTTGAATAAAAAAAGTAGCCACTAGATGGTTAAATAAAATCATTTCATTTAATTGTATATGTTTCTTAAATATGTAATATGAAATTTATGATTCACTTGTTTGTAAAAGTGTAGTAATTTTGAGGTGCAATGCCGACAAAGACATATTGAGGTTTATACTATATTAGTATTGATTAAATAATAATTCATTTTCGAGTCCATTCCAAGATGACTCAGGTCTCATGCTATGGCATTAGTTACTACAAATTTAAGGTTCTATCCTTTACAAATTTTTAATGCCACTAAATAATAATAATAAACTATTCTTAAGTAAAACACCAAAATAATAAGTTACATTCTGCCCCTTCAAATGTAATAGGCTGAAATTCTGCCTTACTTCAAGGGTACCATATTTATTTATGACATCATCTTGGGCGTACCTTGCAGCTGGACCCTTTTCAAACATCATTGATCATCATTAGGAATGTAAATCATATGCAATTCGGGCTTGTAATAAAAAAAAGAAAGAGAAAATCAACCTGGCAACCCTGACAACTTAATGAATGTCGAGGGGGGAAGCAGCTTGAGCTGTCATGACGTTTTACTGTGCTACAAGCTGCTATTCTCCATTATATATACAACAATAAATAATAATATAGATGAAAGGAAGAAAACTAACTGAAATTAATGTCAGGAAATTATATATTTTTAACAAATAATAATTATAAGAGGACTTGAGCCCTCTTTGTTTACATTTTATTTGCTTTATTAAACTTAATGCATGTATTCCTTCATGCAACATCTTTACTATCAGGTAGATGTTCTCCCCTCAGTAATATTGGAAAAATGATAACAGCTTCGGAAAACAAAAAGACCTGTTTGAAGAGCCAAATTTATTTTGTAAGTAAAACGTCATGACAGCTGAAAATGCTTCTCTTCCTAAATATTCACTAAATTGTCAGTTACCAGGTTTCAAAAAAAACCTTCACGAAGCAAAAATTTGCTAGAAACTAATGACTCACGGTATAGATACTTAAGAAGTAGCGCGCAGAAGGGTTAAGAAACCTGCTGGAATCCCTCTGCACGCTACTACTGTAGTAGCTCTACTAAGAGTCGTTTATTTCTAGCGAAGGATTTTGCTCGAAATTGGATGAAAATTTACACATTTACATAGACGATTTATTCTCAGCTAAGGTTTTTTAACAAACGCTTGACATATCATACGAAAGTGGTGGGTCTCAGCACTTAAATGCATTCCTTATTAATCCATTTTATGCAATACTTACTATTCAACAGGTAATTTAATTACAAATTTTTTGGCCTACTACCACCGCTTTAGGTCAAAACAAAGACTGTAAATTGAATCTGCATTAAATACACCAGCGAATCATTATTTTTTAATGTCCAAAATGAGTATCCTTCTAGGCCTAAATGAAAGTTAAAGTTGGAAAATGGGCCAAATTAGCGATTTCTCAAAAACCGTCGGACTCTCGAAATAAAAATTTATAGTTTTGAAATCAGCATTCAAAGCTGAATAACTTTTATTATACTTGTACCCCTTGGGATTTTTGAATGTTGACCAGTATAATTATAATAATAATAAAAATTTAGCTCCCTGCCTTTAGATCTAAGCCATCAATCATCATAAATATCCCCACTAACTTTTACACTTATCCATTTACACGACGTTGCTTTCCATTCAAAACTTATTCGAGTTTTCTAGAAAAAAAATTTAAAACCAGGACTTGGTGTTTGTCAACCTCAAATTCACGTACGAAGAACGCGTTTTTATATAGTATGTAAGTATACTGCAACAAAATATAGTAAATTAACCTTTCAGCTATAATCGGCAAATTTTCGCTGATTACTGACTATTCTCAAACGGTCTCTAATGGGTCACGTTTATAGACTTACCGATTTTTCTGCCGGGCCCCATTTTAAATAAATCAAAAGTTAGCCTTAATCTTCTTGATGTTACTGTAAATTTTTATCTCAATTAAGAGAGTAAATTTTTGTGTATTTACGGATGAAATTGATCAAGAAATATTTTTTTTCAAAATTACCAAATTAGGGACGGACTATCTTTTTTTACAATAGTGTAAATGAATATTGCGACTGTTAACCGACACAATAAATAAATAAGATAGCCTTGATTTACCTTAAATTTTTGTATAGATATAAGGAAAAAGTAGTTAATATATGTTCCAGGTGTATTTTAGAATTCATAACGATTATAAGAAGAATATAAGTTTATTTACCTGTAAATCATCCCTTTCGTCCGCCAACCGCTTAATTTGAACATCCAAAGGACCAAATCCACAAGCAGAGAGAATATTTGCAGTATCATTGCTTACAATTCCACGAGTACGCTTTTCTTGCTCTTCTTCAGAGACCATAGTGTCGTCTGTATTAATTCCGATACCAACTAAGACAAATCCCCTCTCTGTTAATAAAAGACATTGTTCATCAAGTTGTGCCTACACAAATCAATTTTTATTTTCGATATTAATTCCATTATTTAGTTTTCAATTGTTTACTTGTAACAATTTAACAGATCGTGTAGAATCCTCATAAGATTTTTTAAGAAGTTCAACTTCACGATTTTTCTCTCTTAGTTCTTTCTTGACTAGAGAATGAAATTCATTACGTTCTTCTAAACGATCTTTAAGTAAATCTATTTGGTATGTTAAAGAAGACTTTTCATTATCCAAACCAGCATTAGTAACCATTGTTTTGCGAAATTTTTCCTCCATTTCCTTCAACTCAATCTAATCAACAACAAAATAAGTAAAAAGAATCAATAAACAAGCGGATTTTTTATAAGACATATCAAAAGAAAACTAACAGAACCTATTTTTATTATTAAGATTTTTTTTTCTTGCCTTTGTCGGCCATATTTACTAGATAACGTAAGTTATGTCCATTAGGTCGTCCCGCTTTCGGGTCAATCCGATATTTTGTCTGCATCAAAGAATTATCAGCTGCCTATTTATTTAAAAAAAATGAGAATTAGAGAGTTTTAGTGTTCCAATATCCTTTTTGTGATCTCTCAAGCCATTCATTTTATTTTTTTAAATCAATAGGCAGCAGAAAATCTTTTGGTGCAGACAAAATAACGGATCGACCCGAAAAAAGAACAGCCTAATGGACATTCATTTGCACAAAACACATCTTTTGCAGATTTTTTCATCTTCCATGTTAAAATTATCTTTAAGGTCTTCTTTCATTCAATGTCTTTAATTTTAGACCAGAACCATCTATTCTAAATGAAATATTATAATTAATAGGAGAAATTTTTTTTGTAAAAAGCTGCATTTTGAGTTCATAATGAATATACCTTTATTTTGGAAAAAAAGTATTTATGTAAAACCTACCAAAAACTTTCGTTTTTGGGAATATATTATATACATATTTTCAATATCAATATTCTCAATATTGAATTTTTTTTTACAAACCATGTAAAATCAATTTAAATACTCCAGAGAATGTCTATATATTTACATATACATATAAAGCACCATCAATATTGGAAATGTAATTGCCTTATAAAAATTGAATTTGATCAGAAGAAAAACCTCCCTTTAGTTAAACCTACAGTTACAATATATAATTTAATGAAAAGAAAATTAATAAGAATTAATTTTTCATCTTATTGAAGCTGCTTATAAAGAAAATAGAAAAATTGAAATTAAGTATAATATATTTTTTGTTAAAATTAAACAATATCACCCGAATGAAATTAAAATGGGCAAAAATAATGTTATTTGAATACTTGTCTCACTTTTAAGTCACGGACATTTGAATTGAATCCATCCTCAGAAGAATCAGAAGAACTCCTCCTAGACGAATAATTGCGAAGATTTCTCTTTTCTTCTTTAATAAAAGTACAATCTAAAAAAAATCATGAATAAATATAAACAGTAATGAAAACCACGATGATTATTAAGTTAGAGAAATAACCCAAATTTCCTCATAATGGGAAATTTTCGTCGTTGACAAATTTAATATCAACACAACAGAGTTTCAGAAAACTTTGATCCTGCGATCCTGGATCGCGAGGAACTTTCGTTACTTTTCCAAACTTATCGAAATTGAGGAACTTTTCATGTCCGAGGAAGTTTTATAATCAACCCGAAAATTGAATAATCTTAAAATATAAGATGAAAAACTTCCTCGAACAAACAAGAAATGTTCCTCAATTCTTATTTATAGTTATCAGTTATTTGTTGCTATGGTGATTATTAACAATCATTTATGCTTCTCAACCTTGGTATGATTGATATATACCAAGAACTCGGAGAGGTTAGTAAGGCGCTGCAAAAGGTTGAACAGTACCCAAGGACTATACTTGAGATACAGAAAAACCTGGTACAGAGTCTGCAGGAAAGATCAGAAATTGAACTTTCTGAAGAAGATGGAGAGAGTAGAGTCGATAGCCTCGATGAGAAACTTAGGCCAGTTCTAAAGAAAAACATTAAAGATGTCATTACATGTAAATATAAAGGTTTGGACAAAACAATTTTTAGTTCGCTACGAAGAGGAAGATCATCTGATGATGTCAATACTAACTCATTAAGCTTGCTAACTACTATCCAAAATAAATTATCTAGTTTTTGTTGAACTCTTGGAACAAAACTTGATGAACGTATCAAACAAACTACGTCCCATGCCTTGACTAAACTATTTGACTTAATGTCTAGTTGTCTTGATATAAGTAAGATTATTCAAAAAGGTGACGACAAATTATTTGAGACAAAAAGTGTAGATAATCTGATGAAACTTCTGAAGGTAGCAAAGTATGATGAAATCGCTATCACCCAAATTGTTGATGAATACAACTCGTTCAAGTCGTCTCTCAGAACTCTCTATAACTCAACAAAAGCTGAAAATGACTTCATCCGATTGTTTGAGTTCGTATTGTTCAAACACCACGAATGTCAGGAGTATGCATGTGATGAAAAATGCCTCTCTAAAGGGAAAATGGAGATTCCGAAGCAACCAGTCGCAATGAAATTTCTCCACCTTATCTGAAAGAGAAAGAATTATACGAGGGTCACGAAAAGTTCTTAAATTTTTTCTTGAGTTGTACCATTAAAACCCACGCTGAGGGAGTGGCCGAGTCTATGGGGAGCGTCATGGATTTCCTCAGTGATAAGAGGAGAGGACTGTCCATTGAGGACGTCGGTAAGGAGTCAATCATTCATTGGAATGGTCCTCCAGTGAGTTTGGCAAGTCATCTTGATGAGAAATCGTTAAATCGATTATTTAAAGGTAGAAAATGGCATTTCGTTACTAAAAGAGGATAATTCGACCAGTCTACTGTTTTGAAAAGAGTTAGTGACAAGAGCCAGAGGGTGCCATTTTATTCTTGAATGCTTATTAAAGTCAATATTTTTACTGATTCTATTTGTTTGTGTTGTGTTTATGTTGAATACTGGGGCTGCAGACCCCCCAGTAGGTCAGAGATCTAAAAAATTCGGGCAGAATTAATTATTAATTCCTCAAAATGTCTAAACTGAAGGTTTTATGGAGTCTAGAAACGAAAATTTTCTTTCCCGCCCAACCATGGTGGGCGGTAATTTTAAAGAACATCGATAAATCCAAATTATTTCTTACATATTTGGGCAAATTTTGACCAGTCATTTTTTCTTTCCGTACGCCTATGCCCCTAGGTAATTAATCCTTTAAATAGCCATTTCATGAGACAGCTTGTTGAAATATATACAAATAACTTGTTAATTGATATGAATGATAATTTACTTTATTCAAGGGGGGAATCAGCCACCATTTTGAGGAACCTTTTCTATTTAAGAAAAGTCAGGATCGAGGAAAAAATTACACTTTCTGAAACTCTGCAACACAATATAACAGGTACAAAATTTCAATATCATATCTGGTATTTGATTTGTTCCAATCAATGTTTGGTATTACTTTAATTGGTTTTAATATGAAGTTCTGTGAATAAAAACTTATTCTTATTTCGTCCTCTAAAGTGACCAAAATTTGTTATTTATTTAATTATATTTAAGTGTCATAAAGTAATTATTATTAGTAGTATGTGCGCATCAACCACTATCTTTCATAGATTTAAAATAAAAGAAAAATATGAGAAGACTGTCACCAACAGTTCAATTCGACCCGTATATATTTGGGTAGAAGGGGTTTAAATGCAGTCAAAATATCTAAGGAACAGCTGATTTTAGCGAGCTATATATTAGCAAACGTTCCATTCTTAAATAAACTCTGTACTTAACATTATATCATTCAGAGATGGTTGCATGATATCCACTTGTTGAGTTGATATAACTCTTAAACAATATTTCTAATCAGAAATAAAGAATCTATGTTAATGCAATTTATATCACTGGGGAACACAAAAAATACCACACAGACTTTTCGATATATATATAATTTATATTGTAGCACAAAATCCAAAACTGATCTTAGTTTTTCTCTCACAGGTCCAGTTTATGAGATTTCAAGGTTTTTAATAATACAGTTTAATACATTTTTCAACTCAAAGAACAGTAGGAAATTAAATCCACAACAAATTAACACTTATCTATAAGTGTTTAAGGATTTCAAAATTTCACTGTTTCTGTATCTAGTTCTGAACTTGAAATATTACTTTTATACTCACTAAAGTAGAAGCGTGCAGAAAGATTGCGAAATAAGCTGAATTCTTCTGCGTGCTACTACTTCAGTCTATTGCACTTGTTTTTTAATATATCTATTGTGAGTCTTTAATTTCTAGTGAACTTTTAGCCGAAATTGAATAAGTTTTACACATTTACATAGACGATTTATTCTCAGCTAAGGTTTTTTAACAAACGCTTGACATATCATACGAAAGTGGTGGGTCTCAGCACTTAAATGCATTCCTTATTAATCCATTTTATGCAATATTTACTATTCAACAGGTAATTTGATTACACATTTTTTGGCCTACTACCACCGCTTTAGGTCAAAACAAAGACTGTAAATTGAATCTGCATTAAATACACCAGCGAATCATTATTTTTTAATGTCCAAAATGAGTATCCTTCTAGGCCTAAATGAAAGTTAAAGTTGGAAAATGGGCCAAA
Organism: Lepeophtheirus nordmannii; assembly: GCA_963680855.1. NCBI lineage: Eukaryota > Metazoa > Arthropoda > Copepoda > Siphonostomatoida > Caligidae > Lepeophtheirus > Lepeophtheirus nordmannii. The sequence goes on from OY804526.1 coordinate 1,259,338, forward strand.
TTAGCGATTTCTCAAAAACCGTCGGACTCTCGAAATAAAAATTTATAGTTTTGAAATTAGCATTCAAAGCTGAATAACTTTTATTATACTTGTACCCCTTGGGATTTTTGAATGTTGACCAGTGTAATTGCGATAGTATTGAATCTTATGCTGAGCAACTCTTCTCTGTTAGGCCTATTGACATACAGTATTTTAAATTTTTCCAAAATTAACCTAGACAAGTACACAATCAATACTACTTACTCAATACTCTATATAGATATATCCTGGCATTATAAGTAAAAAACTCTTAATTAATTAAAAAATAAATAAAAAATTACTGTTAGAATATAAATTTTTCATTTTATTATGATCAACATCTAGATACAGTGAGATATACAGCCTAAATACTAATAACAACCAAATGAAACAAGGATAAAGATTTATGAATAATTGTTTTTCCAACTATGAAAAAGTAAAGCTTGAACAATTCTCTGATAGTTCATACTAATATCGTTGTCTTCCATATTTGCTATTAGGAGTAATATAACTTAAATGAATTACATAAAAATTAATCAATCAAGATATTGTATAATTACTCAAAGAAATTGGTTGAGACAAATTCTGTGGTGATTTGCATGTATTTATGATTTCAGTAGAACTAGTCTCCTCAAACAATGGATTTCAACTCCTAGATAATATTATTCTATTATCAATAAAATTGATTGTACATTAATATGTCACACAATCAAATTATTTCAATTTTAATATGTAAAGTAATAATATAGTGTAGAAGCTAGTTCTATTCATTGAACCTTCAATGAAGATATCCTCTCAAATTAGTCCATAGAAGATGAAGTTACACAATTTTATAAGGAGGTTATAGATGAAGTAGAAAAGTAGATCAAATTTATCCCAGAGTCCCAGAAAACAGAAACCAATAGTTTTTAAAAAAATATCAACTCTTTGCTCTTTACCATCCATACTACGAAATATTACATCTAGATGCTCTAAAAGATTGGAAATCAGGGATATTATCCACATATGAGGAACATTTAGAGGTAAACATAGAAAAACTCTCAACAGAAAAATAATGGCATCATAGAATAAAAAAGAATAAAGTAAAGAGCGTCATTTGGGATCAACAAGTTCTAATTCTACCAACCTAATATTATACCCCTTATTATTATTTATTCCTAGACATATCTGAGAGACATATGCGTATTTTCTGAAGCATCATATTCCTGAAAAATACTATAAATTCAACTCTTAACTATAATGTCTTGCAGTCAATCTTATGGATTTTTTTTTATTCACGCTCATTTCTAATTGACATTACACATACATATATTATTAAAATAATAAAAAATTCACAAAATGAACACAAATTAATTAATTACTAATAAATATGTGACATTTCAACATAAAAGCGGGCTGGAATGAAGAAGAAATTGAGAAAAAGAATTTTTCTAGCTATTTATACAACACAAGAAAGGATCGCATGATTTTTATAGACTATTACGCACCTTTATATTCATAAAATATTAATAATCAGGAAGTGTAAATGATAGCTAATTGACTCCAATTTGCATAACATTTAACACATCTCAACCACTACTCTTAAACCAGACCTGACCTTTTTACTCAAAACCAGAACTAGGTATCATTTTTCTCATAAGTGTATAATTAGAGCTGTTTTTATCTAACTGATTATTTTATATTTGTTAAGATTGTATTAGAAAAATAGAGATACCAAGTTGTGACACTAAAAATAATTTTGTATGCATGAGTATTTACATGAAACATGTGTTGATAAACAAATGTTTTGCTCCCAAGCATCTTCACATTATTAAATTTGGTCCTCTTAGTGTGCTAAGGGATTGAATGCCCCTACAACAAGAATTAGTCGTAAGAATCAAATGGATAGTTATGTTAATTAATTGAGAGCCAGAAAGATAAAAGTAAAGAAAATGGTTTGAAATAAGATTCGCTAATAATGAAACATTCATTTCAATCTTAGATGAATGGATATCATCAGGGAATAGATTTGCTGGAACAAAACTCATTGATAAAAATGGTGAAAAATATGCACTCGGAATCTGAAACTGCTGAGAAATATAATGAAATTCATAAAAAAAGTCTAAAATTTATTGGTCATGACTGGGGAAGGGTATTTTGTTGAGGTGAAAGAAATGTCCGTGCTTACTAACTGGTGCCTTTGTATTTTAACTGATTGTTCTATACAATATTAAGTAATACTGAACAACTGTTAGAAACAGAAAAGATTAGAGTGAATTTGAATAGTCAGAAATCCAGGAGAAGAGAGAGGCACATTTTCCTTAGCAAGATTTATTAATAATCAGAAATTGAACTACTGATATTGTAACAAGTTATTTCCTCACCAACACAGAGAAGAATGAATTCATATTGATTATCAAGGTAGTGGTGCCAATTGCTATTTTTCTTTTCTTTCTTTAACTCAACTATATCACAACATTTTGCCCATGTCTAGTCATGACTACAAGTGTTAAAATGCGTGCATCCGGCGATTAAAAATAAGCCCTTCCTCTCAATAACATCAAAATGATATGATTAGACATGGGCAAAATGTTGAGATAAAGTTGAGTTTAATAAAGAAGACGAAAAAATCAGTTGGTACAACTACCTTTATAATCAATTTTAATTCATTCTTTGTATCGTTGAGTCTAGAACTTGCTACAATTATAAGTAGATATTGTATATTATTTAATATTGTCAAATAACAATCAGCAGATAAAATGTAGAGGTACTGGATAGTATTTGTGGGCTTGCTTTCTCACCTCAAAAAAATGCCGATCCCCACATATGAGTAGGAATGTAAATTTTATCCAAAATCCGCGTGCGAGATTTTTTGGCGTTGGCACTTAGAACAATACTTTTTGTTTTCCAAAGCTGTTATAATTTTTCCTTTATGATTGAGGGGAGAACATCTACCTGATAGTTGAGATCTTGCATGATTTGTGTAACACGTATAGTACTCCACTGAAAAACGATAAATGCCTATTGGAGTGAATCGTCGGTTATCGATGTATGTTTGGAGTTACGACAGGGATTCGACATTGCCTATATGGACTACTCCACACCCTTCATTTCCTACTATGAGTAAGCAGTGGCTCTAAGGACTACATCAGAGTTGTTCTTGGATGTAAGGACTTCTCCAAATCTATCGTCCTACGAAAATTCGGCAAATGCTAGAATGGCTATAGTGAGTTCTATCTAACGATCATCAAATCCCTCATCCACTTCATCGAATTGAGAACCCTCAAGGCGTCAGAATTTACGATTTTAGTTTTTCTGTATTTAAAGAACTTACTATTGTGGATTATGAATTCCTTGTTCCTCTCAATCACATACTGATACTTACTTTTGAGTGATTCAAATGTAATAACATGACATGATGGTGGAAATATCCTTTCGCTAAACTTATTTCTTAATCTTGGACAACACTTCTTTACTTTCAAATGCCGTAGTATGAAGGATCGGATTTTTCAGTATAGAGCATGAAATTGACTAATATGACGTTGAGTTGGACATTGTTAGTGATGCAATTAAAAATATCAGAATTGTGTTCAATTACGTTCCTTGAATAAATCTCTATATTTATATCATGATAACGACTTTAAACGTGTTGTATAAAGTTTAGTTTTCTCAAGGTTTCTGTTTCAGATTCATTTAGGCGTCATTTCGCTAACCTAGGATCTTCGTTATAATTTTAAAATTTTTCATTTCTATTATCAACAATCAACGATTTTATGCTAACTCGATTAGATAATTTATTTACTCTTACTTTATGGATGAATTTATTAAGTTGTTAATCGTTTATTAATTTTTTAATTGCCATATATATATGATTTTTCCTTCACTAATTAAATTATCGACATCCATCACAACATTTACATTTGAGGCTTAATCTTACTTTGAGCTGAAATTATTTTGTTCTAATTTGAGTTTCTATATATATTGTATATTTATGTATAATTTAAGCATATTTTTAGTATCGAATTCTTTAAAAGTCGTAGTCACATACTATTAAATTGTTTCAATCTAGTACTGAATAAATAATATATATTGATTTAATGCGTTTATGCGTATTAGGTTAATTTTAGAGTCAAATTTAGCTACTTCGTCGGAGGAAGAGGGCTCAAGGAGTTACATTGATTGCACTTCATGCATATACTATCTATTCTTAAGGCATCTACTCGAAAGAAAAACAAGCATTGATGTTAATAAAGCAAATACAATGTTTAAAAAAAGGCCCAAGTCTTCGTAATAATTATTAGTTTACGGCTTATTAGCTAAAAATATATAATTTCCTGACATTAATTTCAGTTAATTTTCTGTTAATTCTCATCTATGTTATTATTTATTGTTGTATATATAAAGGAGAATAGCAGCTTGTAGCTCAATAAAAAGTCAAGACAGCTCAAACTGCTTCACCCTCAATATACATCAAATTGTTAGAGTTACCAGGTTGGTTTTCTCTTTCTTTTTTTTACATGCTCAAAGTGCACATTTTTTACATTCCTACGTATGAGTTATGACTACGGGATGGGCATTTTGTTGATGCCTTTGCATTCTAATTGCTGATTGTTATTCGACAATATTAAAAGTATAAAAATTAAACGAATGTAATAATTTTGTAAGCATAGATTAATAAACCAAGATGTTAAATCAAATGTTACCCATTCAAAAATCTTACATTACTATTATATAACATAATATATATATATATATATATATATATATATATATATATATATATATATTCCCTTCTGTTTCTTCATTTATTTCGGATTTTAAGATGCAAAATACACACTAATATGAAATAGAAAAAAATTAAAAAAATGAAGACACCACTAAATCCATCAGAGTTGTTAGCTTCATATTTAATGAGAAAACGTTGTTGAAACTCGGCGATAGCTTAAATAGTTTAACTAGAGAAGTGCTAAAAAAAGCAATCATTAACCGATAGGATGTAAATTTTATACGCAATTGAACTACCACCTAAGACACTAATTATAAGTCATCCAGTTGAAATGGATAATTTCAGGTAACTTCCTTATAAATTTCTGAAAAATGTACGTCTGATATAGATTTCAAGTGACAGACGACATTCTAAAGTTAATAAACAGCATTATGTACATAGTTGGCCATAGAAAAAAAAATAATTACAAAGTAGATGCCGTGTTTGTTCACAATGGAACAGAAACAACAAATTCATGATTCAAAGCGTTTTCTCATACTGTCTTACGGACAGTAAAATAAAAGAAGATTTTTCACGGCAATACAAAATAGATGATTTATTTCAAGAACTCTCCATATAATTTATTTCCAGCATTATTTTCAAACCTCAACAATTCACATTTTCATTTCATTTCTGTGAACTAAAGTCTTAATTCCTGCGATACATATATTTGTGCCTTATCCTTTCCTAGGAAAATTGTTGAGATTTGAAAATCATAATATGGAATTCTAAGAAATAAATTATCTATTGCCCAAACATATTAATTTAATGCCACATCAAATATTTGAGCTCATCACTTATTTTTTAACAATGATGTTTTTGTTTTAATTGAAACAGATTAAAATTTATGAAAAAAAGGAATGTACTTTCTTTCCTTTGAGACACCTCAATTTGAACAAATATACTCGAATCAAGTAATTCCTATATTAATTATTTGTTATCCGTGATACTTCACATATTTTATTGGCTCTAACAGTGCTTTTTCATGGGAAAATTCAAATTCAATTCAATATTTACTAAGATATTATGGAAAGTTTATTGTTCTTTTACCTTTGCGGGTGGATAATATATGTATTATTTAAGTATAAACTATACTACTTATCAACTGAATTTTAAGCATGAATTTTGTATTAGAAATATTTATCTTAAGATCTTCCATTAATTACAAGATTATTCAATTTGGATGAAATTTTTAACTCTGCTTTGAATTTTATTAATGGGTCTATAAATAGATGAAATAGATTACAAATATATCCGTTGTGATAAACAGAAAAATATTATAGTCCACACTGGCAAAAAAAACAAAAATTACATCAACCCATTAGAAGGTTAATACACGTCATTTACTCAAATATTCGACTGCACCAGGAAACTATCCTTCAAATTGGTTTTTAAAAATTTGTCAATTCCAGTGATATGAAGGAGCTTTACTTTCTATCAATCAAATTGATGAACGAAACAATAAATATAAAAACCATAATAAATTTTACTGTTTAATAAAAACCCTTTAGAAGCCAATTGCCCACATTCTCTGTAATTCAAATATTACAGATTTGGTTTGAAAATTTATTACTTCTACTTTTAATGAGAACTTCGTTAAGCTCTAAATGAAATTGGGAATTGGGGAGGAGAAATGTGTCATGAGGGTGACGGGAGGGTGACGGGAGGGGGACGGGAGTCAATTAAGTCCAAATTCAAGAAATAAAAGGAAGAATAAGAAAATACTGGACCTGGGCCTGGACCTGGACCTGGGCCACTCCCAGTGCCACATTCCTCTTCTTTCCTCTTCTTCTCCAATTCTTTCAATCTCATACTACGTGCTTCAAATCGAGCCTGTCTTTTCGCAGACATCCGAACTTCAGCCTAAGAACAAAAGAAAACATGAATGACTTTCTCCACAAACATCTCAGAGTCATCAATCATTCCACTTCAATCCAATAATAAATAACCTCTGCCGATATCAAATCCAGACCTTCTTCCTTCGCTCCCCCGGGCTTCAATTCAGTTCTATGGTTCTGATGTCGAGAGCGAAGTCTACACTGATACTCCATGGAGGATAAATTGTTTGTTCCAAGCTTATCACTTTCATAGAACTCGAGTCAATTTCTTAGTAACTTGGACTAACATTCATTTAAATTATTGATGCCTTGTATTATGAAATAGGACTCAGATGTTCACTTTTTGGAATTATCTTGACTATCACTCTTCTCTATTTTTTTTTTTTTTTTTTTTTGGAGAGAGAAAAAGAACAATCTAGGACTTGAGTTTTAGATAGGAATGTAAAAAATGTGCACTTTGAGCATGTAAAAAAAAGAAAGAGAAAACCAACCTGGTAACTCTAACAATTTGATGTATATTGAGGGTGAAGCAGTTTGAGCTGTCTTGACTTTTTATTGAGCTACAAGCTGCTATTCTCCTTTATATATACAACAATAAATAATAACATAGATGAGAATTAACAGAAAATTAACTGAAATTAATGTCAGGAAATTATATATTTTTAACTAATAATTATATACGAGTATTTGAGCCCTTTTCTAACATTGTATTTGCTATTGTTGATGTACTCCCCTCAGTAATAAAGAAAAAATGATAACAACTTTGGAAAACAAAAAGTACTGTTCAAAGTGCCAACTCCACAAAATCTCGTACACAGCATTTTGCATATTTTTTACATTCCTACTTGTAAATCTTATGCAGCGTCGGTATGTAGAAAAAGAAAGAAAGAAAAATCAACTTGGTAACCCTGACAACTTGATCAATGTTTGAGAGCAGCTATTCTCCTTTATATTAAGAGTTAAAGCTTAGATAAGGTAATAAATAGATAAAAGAAAATAATCCCAAATGCATACTAGAAAATTATATATTTTAAGCTAATAAGTCGTAGATTAACCATTATTATGTGGAATTGGACTTGAATCCTTCTTTGATAATATTGTTCTTACCTTTTTAACAAAAAAGTTAGTATTCATTTCGACTGCTAGCCTATAGAATTAGTAGTACATGCAATAGGTGCAATCTAAGCGACTAGTTTACTTCTCTGGTGAAGTAGCTAAATTTGGCTCTAAATTTGACACCAATATGCAAAAGCCCATCAAATCAATTTATATTTTTTATTCAGTACTATATTGAAACAATATAACAGGATGTGATTAAGAAACATGTCTTTCCTTTAAGACTTTTAATGAATTCGAAACTAAATATATGCTTAAATTATATTAATATAGAAACTTAAAAAGGCACAAAATAATTTCAACTCAATTATTCAAATTGCCAGTTACTAAAAATATTGCACGTGAGAAACAGCATAAGATTTACAACTCTAGGGTGAACTATGATGAATAAGGAATTATTCATATACAGTGGTACCTCTACTTATGAAGTGCTCTACATACGAATTTTTCAGGTTACAAAACACTTCTTCGGAAAAATATTGCCTCTTGTTACGAAAGAAATTCAGGATATCAAAGGCGAAAATTTGAAAATTCACAGCTCCCAGAGTTCTCCAAACGTAAACATACTTTAGCATCCAGCTTTGCTGCATTCTGTACATATCTTGGTTTGAAAGTGGCAGGTCCGAGCTGCTCTGCCATTGACTATTACCCAACATCTTCTTGGCATCCCATTGGCTAGAAGGTATCTCGGTGTGTATACCCAGAATCTTTTTCATTTTCCCGTCGGTCCATGAGGATCACCAAAGCCTATTTTATGCAGTAAAGCGCACTTTGGTTCGTGTTTATTGCAACTTTACGTGTGTGTATTACCTTCATTCACTATGGGCCCCAAGGAAGTAATGGAGAAAAGTGGTGAGAAGAAGAAGAGAGTTGTTTTGTCCATACAAGCAAAGCAAGAGATAATATAAAAGTATAAAAATGGGATGCATTTGGTTAATCTCGCAAAAGGATATGGCTGTAATCTATCTACGAAAAGTGTTCACTAGTCGGTCTATCACTCACTATGATGGTGTTTGCCTTGTACATTTTCAAAAGATTGATAAAAGCCGACAAGAGTAAACGACCTTGGATCGATTATTTACAAAAAGTCATGGAAAAACCACTGCTGTGAATGAGCCTGAACCGAAGAAAGCGAAAAGTGACAACGACAGTAGTTAAAACAAGAAAAAAAAATACTTTAAAAAAGAAACAAAAAATTTTACGATTTACTTTATGTAAAACTCTCTTTTATATGTTAAATGTGCAGTAATTTAATTCTAATATGTATTTTTTACAGGTTTTGATGCATTTTTGTAATTCATAAAAAAATGTTGTCCGATTTTTAAGGGACTTAGAGCCGATTTCTGCTCACATAATTTTCACTTTACAAAACGATTTTCAGAACTAATTAATTTCGTCAGCAGAGGTAGTACTGTATGTGTAGGGATGCAACTTTTTTGGGAAAAAGATACAATTTTATAATTAAAAAATTATGATGAACCACTTTTGACCCAAACGATGCAATATTCTTCAAATATTTTATATATTTCTCTCAATAAACGATCAAATTGTTACATGAATATTTTTTTATTTTTGGCATTAATAATCTCAAAAAGTTATTAAGGTTATAATTATATAATGAAACTATATTGAAAAATCAAAGATTATAAAATAAATTTTTTGGAAGCATTAAATTTTGTGATCTTATTAATAGTTTCCAAAAACACATTTTCTGGTTTCTGATTTTGATACGAATTCATTTGCAACCTCAACCAAATCAATCGAATCTGTAACTGACTTTTGTACTTGGAAAATGGACAAGGAATTGAATATAGAAGCCATTGAGGTAGATCGAATCCATGTTTTGATTCTCCTTGGCCTTTTCGATGTTGCAGTAGTAGCAGGATTTAAGAGTATGAATTCCAGGATTTTAAAAGTATCGGGTAAAAGACAAAGTTGAGCTTAAGGTAGAGGTGCTAGCTCATAAATTATATCCCAGAAACAGTCTGGCTTGGAATCTCTAAATAAATCTCCAAGTATATCAGACTCTACTTATGAAAATTATTCAATATTGATCTTAGCCACAGCTGCTACGATTTTGACAATTAGAGATTACATGTTTTCATAGACATCAAAACTCGGCTGATTAAATCTCTCGCGAATCGCAGAAACCATGTTATTCACAGCTTCAAAATAAATTTCACGGTATTGATCTTCAGATGTAATTGATTGGTAATCCTTGGCAGTGCATTGAGAGCCATCAACGTAGTGTAATATTGAATAGTTTAGTGCTTTCCTTTTTCCTAGCAGTCTGGGCTGTTCAATGAAATCAAATAACCTGGCATTGTCAGTGATTATCTGGAATAAACAATTGAAGGAATCATCATTTCTCAACCCTTCAGGAACATACACCACTTATTCGGCAGTCCTTTTGCTGGTACAAGCAGACATTTTTTCTGCCTGGTAAGCTATAAAAAATTATCAGTATGAGAGTAAAGATGATATCCAATATTCAATCCAAAAAAGAAATCGAATTTTTGTATTTAGAACTCTACTCCAATTATTCGATATTTTATGTCTGTGGCCATTTTATTGTTTTTGAGACAGTTTTGTATAATTATCTAGAATTTTTTAAAACATTCTACATAAATCTCGATTTTAGTTTTTCTGTATTTAAAGAACTTACTATTGTGGATTATGAATTCCTTGTTCCTCTCAATCACATACTGATACTTACTTTTGAGTGATTCAAGTGTAATAACATGACATGATGGTGGAAATATCCTTTCGCTAAACTTATTTCTTAATCTTGGACAACACTTCTTTACTTTCAAATGCCGTAGTATGAAGGATCGGATTTTTCAGTATAGAGCATGAAATTGACTAATATGACGTTGAGTTGGACATTGTTAGTGATGCAATTAAAAATATCAGAATTGTGTTCAATTACGTTCCTTGAATAAATCTCTATATTTATATCATGATAACGACTTTAAACGTGTTGTATAAAGTTTAGTTTTCTCAAGGTTTCTGTTTCAAATTCATTTAGGCGTCATTTCGCTAACCTAGGATCTTCGTTATAATTTTAAAATTTTTCATTTCTATTATCAACAATCAACGATTTTATGCTAACTCGATTAGATAATTTATTTACTCTTACTTTATGGATGAATTTATTAAGTTGTTAATCGTTTATTAATTTTTTAATTGCCATATATATATGATTTTTCCTTCACTAATTAAATTATCGACATCCATCACAACATTTACATTTGAGGCTTAATCTTACTTTGAGTTGAAATTATTTTGTTCTAATTTGAGTTTCTATATATATTGTATATTTATGTATAATTTAAGCATATTTTTAGTATCGAATTCTTTAAAAGTCGTAGTCACATACTATTAAATTGTTTCAATCTAGTACTGAATAAATAATATATATTGATTTAATGCGTTTATGCATATTAGGTTAATTTTAGAGTCAAATTTAGCTACTTCGTCGGAGGAAGAGGGCTCAAGGAGTTACATTGATTGCACTTCATGCATATACTATCTATTCTTAAGGCATCTACTCGAAAGAAAAACAAGCATTGATGTTAATAAAGCAAATACAATGTTAAAAAAAAGGCCCAATTCTTCGTAATAATTATTAGTTTACGGCTTATTAGCTAAAAATATATAATTTCCTGACATTAATTTCAGTTAATTTTCTGTTAATTCTCATCTATGTTATTATTTATTGTTGTATATATAAAGGAGAATAGCAGCTTGTAGCTCAATAAAAAGTCAAGACAGCTCAAACTGCTTCACCCTCAATATACATCAAATTGTTAGAGTTACCAGGTTGGTTTTCTCTTTCTTTTTTTTTACATGCTCAAAGTGCACATTTTTTACATTCCTATCCATCTTAAATAATATATATATAAAACAGTAGACGAAAAACTTCCACACGCATTTCTTCCTAACTTTTGATAATAAACATAAAAGTAATATACACTTTTGGAATCCTCAGCTATCCAAATTTAAAATAGTTAAAGCCGATTTTCCAGATTTGGGAACCTTTTTGTGCACCCATTTTTGTACGTCCATTTTTGCCGATATGGCCAATCCCAAGAAAAAAGGTACGAAGCAAAAGGTGATTAAAATTTTGTGTATTGGTGAACTACAGATCCAAAAAAAAATAATAATAATGGGTACCTACCCCTTAAAATAAATCTCAAAATCAGGTTTGGTGTCTAAGCTTTCAAGGCTTATAGGTTTATATTTAAATAAACAAAGTCTAAAAAGTAAATAAATAATAAATATTGTTAGTTGAAATATATATTAATGATATTCAAGCATTAGTTATGTATTTTTGTTAAAAAAAATAAGAGTAAATCAAATTTGGTTTTCAATACCTGAATGAATATTCTTGCAGGGGGAAGTAATTTTTCTTTGAGTTATAAATTTATTTTTTTACGTACATAAAGTTGTTGCGTATTATTGTAAATTCATTACTATGTCTTATACATATTAAAATTAATCTGCTAAAAGTAACAAAACTCAAAATAATTGAGACTTATTTAATCACATGGCAACTTCGAAGAAAGAGTGGAATAGCATGGCCATGGATATGAACAGAACTGCATTGAGAAACACTTGATCAATTTCCTTAATTTCAAGAATACGGTATCTCTGTGAATCAAACGTGTTACTCACAAGTGAAAGTAAGAAAGTAATCCCAGAGACTCATCTTTATTAGAAAGTATTTGTCATTTGGATCATCTATGATTTGACTAAGAAAAATTACCTTTTTAGATTATAAATATCTGGACCCAAAAAATTTACCTTCTTTCATTTTTGTGTTGAAAATTTCACACAGATATTTAAAAACTTCAGTTAATTTTGCATGAACTCAGACTTGACTCGAAAAAAAGTCGAATTCGAATACTGTTCTGCCTATTAGTGACAAAATTACTTAATACCTAATCAATACAAATAGGGTACAAATCTTTCTATGTCTTTACTGGCATAGCACCTCAAAACTACTATACTTTTTATGATTTTTTAATTAATTGTAGCTTCAAATGTTGCCAAACCCAGTTCTACGGATTAATTTCTATTCTAATTTTCAACATCTGAGAAATTAAAGGAATAAATTTAATTGCCTGCAACATGTATACTAAGAATGTTGGGTTGATCATTTAGATTTTCTTTTTTAGCAGTTTCTTGTCATTTAAGTATAGATGTATAAAAAAGGCACGCCCGAGATGATGTCATAAATAAATATGGTACCCTTGAAGTAAGGCAGAATTTCAGCCGATTACATTTGAAGGGGCTTATTATTTTGGTATTTTACATAAGAACATATCATTATTTAGTGCCATTAAAATTTTTAAAAGGATAGAACCCAAAATTTGTAACAACTAATGCCATTTTTGAATGGAATCGGACTTGACTCAAAAATTAATTATTATTTAATCAATATCAATAGAGTATAAACCTCAATATGTCTTTGTTGGAATTGCATCTCAAAATTACTACACTTTTACATTTAAGTGAATCCTATAATTCGTATTACATTTAATTAAATTAAATGATTTTATTTAACCATCATGTGGCAACTTTTTTTATGCAACAATTTAATATTATCATTTAAAACTATTATAACAACTTCAAACAGTCAAAAGTAACGCATTTTATAATTACATAAATTTTTCCATAAAAATATAAAATAGGATGAAATTTCATAATGATTATCTCAATTATAATGTATATATAGTTATATCAGAAAAACTGAACATTGATTCGAAAATAATTGTGATTTAAATTTAAGTTTTCATAAATAAACAATAAAAAATAAATGAAATTGATAATACGATGAAAATGTACATTATAATTACAATTTTAAATATTTCAGATATAATTTAAAAGTAAAAAAGTAATAATTGTCAGGGAATTAATTACATTGAAATCGGTATAGTGACTACTAAATGAGTCATTAAACCGATTGCATATATTCTAATAAATAGAAACATCAAAAAGAAATAAATGAAAAACATTACACAAAAACGGAATAATCAAGTTCATGAAGATCAATATACACGAGATAAGCTAAACTTTCATTATGACATTACAGAAAAGTACATTCCTTCATCAGAATCACAATTGACGATCGGAGCATTTTAGTACAAGCAAAAATTCTTCAAATCAATGCTTATCACGGCAACAATATTCTTTAACTGGATGTATCAGGCATTCTTTATACTATCCACTTTTGAATATTTCAAGTGGAATATCTTTTCAACTATTGTCACACTAATAAGTAGAGGCATTCTTTCTTCTAAGGCTTGTATTGATTGCAAAATCTGGTGAATGAACAAAAATTCAATGGATGGTTTAGCTATTTTAATTCTTCTTCTTCACCTTTGAAATATTATGACTACATAACGTAAAGACTGTTTTTATCACAGTTCCCTAACGTATAAAATAGGTTCAGGTATTAAGGGAATGAATAAGACAAAAATGTCCAAGGAAATGCCCATCCAGAGGACCAACCATAAATCGATCCTTGAAGTCCTTAGTCTCGTCCATTGTCATAAACCTATACTTTTCCTCATTTTTTCGTACTATTTTGAAAACTCTGACTCGACTTAAGAGATCAAAATGATTAGGTTACGGAAAAACAAGAATCTTTGGATTTCTCCAAAGATTGAATGAAATTTTGATGTCCTCCGACTGAAAGTGGGATATTACATGATTCGGTCAGACGTGAAATCAAATGTACCTGAATCATTACTAATACCATGCTTATTGAATGGATCCGGATTTCTCTCGTGACATCAGCGATTTGAAAGTCTCATGATTGGAAATTTCTCCATAATAGAAGTCGAGAAATGGCATAGCCATAATGTCATCACACTCGTATCCTTGACAAATTTTCAAACGTTGCTACCTCCATTGTCGGCGACCCAAGTTCCTGAATCAAATCCTCAAGCATTTTTAAACTTAATTAAAAATGACGCTTGTTTTTTTGTTTTTTTTTTTAAATGAAAACAACTAGGTAGGATAAGGAAATAGGAAGAAGAAGAGAAGCAGTTTGAAAAAAGAAATGTTTGCAGATTGCCAACAATCGTCCTTTGTGGGCACGCTCTATTGGCTCTTTTCTCACATCCTTACCTATAATTAATCGATAAATTATACCAATATATAAATCAGTAGTTAGTACTTGTATAATATTTAAAAATTCAAAAAGAAGGGGGGGGGGGGTCACATTCCTTGATTTTATATACATTTCAAAGTCATAAACGATGATAATACCAACTAATAGTCAACTGATGAAACTTTGTTTATTCGTGCTCATTTTGAACTGATATCTAGCTTTTGGTAGGTCTTTTTTCATAAATAAATGGAGAATCATTACAATTTGAAGATTTTTTAAAAATATAAGTAGAGTCCCTATAAAATTCTGTGAACGTTGTTTCTATGTTAAAGTATATTTTTATTTGATAAGAAACCAACCCAGAAGCTACTAAGAAAGGATAAGAGAGTAGCCCTTAGAGATATTCAGAAGGACTATTTTATTAACTTTTGTTTTATAGTTGTAGTGCACATGTGCGTGTACTTTATGAAAATTTGTCGCGCACGGATTACATGGTCCCCTGTTTCAATATTTTTATTTTAAGTCAATTAAGAGATATCAAAAAGACTCCTATACTTTGAATTATTGAACAAGAATGTTAGTGTACAGGTCAGCAATTGATATTTTCCCTCTCTGCACCCAACTCAACTCTATCTCGACACATTTCCCAACCCAAGTTTTAACATTCTAAATGAAATAATGATGTGTAAAAGCTGAGTTTTCACATGAATTGCGTGATAGAATTTTCTAAGAGGAGTGTGAAGTTTCTATGCAAGTCCGGAGGGTTCCTGTGATGACTCAAAGAGAAGAGGAATGAGTCCAAGAGGAAGAGAAGACTTTGGATTGCGAGTGTTTTGAAGTTGATAAGTTGTTGGGGAGGAGTCGTGAGTTGAGTCGTGAGTTGAGTCGTGAGTTGAGTCGTGAGTTTAAGGAGAAAGAGGATGCAAACGATCAAGTGTGTGGTGGTTGGTGATGGAGCCGTGGGTAAGACGTGCCTCCTCATTTCCTACACGACGAACAAGTTTCCGTCTGAGTACGTGCCCACAGTGTTTGACAATTACGCGGTGACGGTGATGATTGGGGGTGAGCCCTACACTTTGGGCCTCTTTGACACCGCGGGACAGGAGGACTACGATCGTCTTCGACCCTTGAGCTACCCCCAGACGGATGTCTTCTTGGTCTGCTACTCTGTGGTGTCCCCTTCCTCCTACGAGAACGTTCGAGAAAAGGTTGAGAAAGGCTTTAAAAGGCTCTAAAAGGCTTTAAAAGGCTCTAAAAGGCTCTTTCACTTGTTTGTTGCAGTGGGTGCCCGAAATCTCTCATCACTGTCAGCGGACTCCTTTCCTCCTCGTAGGAACTCAGATCGACCTCCGGGATGAGGCCGCCACCATCGAGAAGCTCACGAAAAACAAACAAAAGCCCCTGAGCATGGAAGTGGGCGAGAAGTTGGCCAAGGAGCTCAAGGCCGTGAGATACGTGGAGTGCTCCGCCTTGACCCAGGTAAGACTCTCACTCTCAAAATTAGAAGGATCCAAGTGGGGAACCGAGATTTTGAGGAATCTCGAGAAATAGTCAAGAAAAGTTGCGAATCAAAATAAGTTAATGTTTTTTAAGTCCAATGTCACAAGTCCTATTTTCAATTTTTCAAATTCCAAAATTATCATTATATATCTTGATTATTGTCTGTATGCTGTGCAGGGATGGGAATCATCTTATTAAAATGGGATCATTATTGTGTTTAGCATTGAGTAGGGTCAATTTTGATGGTTACAACAGTATTTCCAGAATACTATAGTTATTATACATGTCATAAGCTCACTGAAGTTTCACAAGGTCTAGAAGAAAAAAATACTATTTTGTCGTTAACAATCAAAGGGAATCCCCAAAGTTACTGTATTTTTTGTAGGATTTTCTATCTATTCAAAAAGTACGTAAGCCAAAAGTCATATTTGAGCCAATATTCCTATCAGTGTTGTATCGGTCCATATTTATTCAATCTAGTCTTGGATCCGGTTTTTAGAACTGTTAGTCTTTGAATATGTAAATAAATGGAGTGCAATTTAAAAAATCATCATTCTCTAGTTGTAAATGTGTTACTTCGGCATCTCTAGGCTATGTGTTCATGACAGTGTGTTTGTTTTTTAATTACGTGTATTACCCAATTATTAAATAGTTGAGTGTTTATTTAATGTTACTACATTCTAATGTTTTAATTTGTTTTCAATATTGATATAAAAGTATTAATATCTTGTATTAAACCCAAGAAGACATATCAGATTTGAATTAAAAACATCTTACAAACAAATATTCCTGTTTTTATTATGATAGAAATAATAAGTACGTCCTTAACTTTCTAATAGTGGTGCAAAACTAAATGCAGTCTAAACTTGTATTAAGCAGCCAGGTAAGGGATACTGAAAAAGTGACCGCTTAAACCATGTTTGCTTCTTTTTTTTTTTTCCTTTTTTTTTAGTATGATGTGGAAAATAAGACATTAAAGAATGCATGAACTGCTTAATTAACTGTATTAAATATTATACATGTATTTAAATCTTTTTTTTATCATATAATCAATTCTTCCATTTCAAGCACACAGCTTCTGAAGTTTTGTATTAAACAATCCGTAAACGCTAAAAAAAGTGACCATTGAGGTAGGTTCATCTGTATTGGTACTCATTATTTTGGGTGACAACTGACCGGGGATTGCAGGAGCTCGCTTGATATAGTGCATTTTTGTTATAAATATCCTGTATGGAAACTGTACCTTTTCAAATTCAATATGGGAATAAGCTAGTTCAATAATTTTTATTATTTATTCCCATATTGAACTTGAAAATGTATAAATATTTAGTGTATTGACATGCTTGATGCAGTATACTTTAAGACCATGCTTGACTTTAATCTAATTTTAATCTGACAAGAGGCATGTTTGTTCGTCCTAGATTAGGACCAACACAACCCTGTCTCCTATTTCTATGTAATAGAATTGTAATGCAATTTTTCGCGACAACTTGACACAAAAACTATAGATAACGTCCTCCACCTTCACCCCTCCAAAACTGTGTAGTACGTTCTCAAGATTAGTAAAGTACACTTTTACAAAAAAACAACAACAACCAAATATTTAAATAACCGTCAAGGCTGTTTCACAAAATTGAATATGTGTTTTTTGTTATTCTTTCAATTTTTTATTTCCAATTAACAATTTTTGATTTGTCTATTGCTGTATTATATCATCACTCATCAACTGACAAATGATGCATACGTATTATTATACAACTAAAAAATTTAATTATAGATGAAAAGCCTAGTTAGTGATACCTGCTTATAGTGACATTTTTACATTGTCCCCATTATGTTACTGTAAGTGAGTTATGTTGTATCTCTTAGTGTAGTTAAGGGAAGATAGGTTTTGAGTGCCCTACTTTTCTTTTTTGGCCAAATATCATATATTGAGGGAGAAAACTGTAATTGGATTAGTCTGTAGTGTAGATGTTCTAAGAATTTTTTGGGTTGTCAAACAGCTTATAAAACACTCATCACTCTTGCAAAAGATAACAAACTTAGATGGGAAGCTAGACTTATTCCCAATATTTTTTTGACTTACTATTACCTCTATAATAGACATGATTTACTTCGTCTTAAGGCCATATGATTCAGGCAGTTTTTTGTTAAACCCAATCTAAATTTACCATTTTAAATGCAAAAAATAAATTACAAAAATCGAGGTTAACGACTATCAATAAAAGTTCAATTTGTGATGTAATAAAGCTTTATTAAAATACTCTTATCTCATGAACAGTAGGTAGATAAGGGCTTCTATTTTAGAAAAAATAGTCGTATTTTGTTACATTTTGTCTTATTTTATCTATATGATGTTGAATGATCCTTTAATTTTTTATGTTTACTATTCATCTCTATATTATTAGCTTTCAAATGTTATTGATAGAGATGTGAGGAAGGTCGAAATCCTCACTAGCTTAAATTTAAAAAAAAGTAGGTGTTAGTAACTTGCAAAATATCACTCAACTTCAGTTTATATTCTGTATTTGGGGAGACGAGGGCAAATTGTCACAGTTTTTATATTTTTGGTGACTATGACCAGATATTTGGAAAAGAGCCCCTCTAGGTGTATGTCGATTGCTCCGAAGTATGAGTTGGTGGACTGTATTTGTTACTTGATTTTTTTAAAGCTGCCATTGTTCTTTCTAAATTTTTGTAAAGGACGCATCAGGGAAGTAGATACGTAATGCTATTATAAATAAGTTAACATAATGTCAAATAAGGGCTTCTTTACTTCCTTCCCTATTTTAAACCTTTAAGTTCTTAGCTGATATACTGAATCTTTGGAATATAATACTTAAATGAAGTAATCGTATGCTTGGAAGTGATACCAAATGTCATGTTTTTCTTCTTTTTTTTTGCTCCCTTTTGGATTTTCAACAAAAATAACGTAATTTTTATTGATTCGATATGTTACGTACAAATAAAGGATGATAATTATTATGTGAATTCACACATTGATGGGTGCAGTGAAATATATCACGTATCTGTCATATATTATTATAATACAGAGGATTTTAATACCAAATTCGACATGTAGTTCTGGTTTCCTGTTAGAAGAACATATTTCA
Organism: Lepeophtheirus nordmannii; assembly: GCA_963680855.1. NCBI lineage: Eukaryota > Metazoa > Arthropoda > Copepoda > Siphonostomatoida > Caligidae > Lepeophtheirus > Lepeophtheirus nordmannii. The sequence goes on from OY804526.1 coordinate 1,278,787, forward strand.
AGTATTATAGTGAAAATTTCATACCCCGAAATTTACTTCTTCTTAAAAACATTGTTTTATATTATTGTATCTTTATTTTTTTATTCTTTAAAATATAGTTATGTATAGAGATGTGAAAAAAGGTTTAATTCCTGCGAGAGTAAATTGTTGTGTCCATTTGTATTAAATACGGGTAATACAGCGTAATACGGCGGGCGTAAAATGCAATACTTGATTTTCCTGGGTTTTTTTCATGATTATCGAGTCTAAGATCGATGATATATGTATCTATATATTTTCTCTATCGATCAGTTATTAAAAGCCATTAAATATTTTTTTTTGTTAATCATCAAATACATATGAATAATAATAATTCGAAAATGGAGCAGAGACGAGCTGAAATTCTTGCTCTTCACACCCAGGGCAAAGCAACAGGATGGGGCAACCAGTCACACTGCCAATTACACTCATGAATTATTAAGGAAGGAAACTTCATGTTTTTAGCAAAGGCTTATGGCCTTCCCACAGCCCTGACCTCATACCACTCAACTTTGCCATATTCGGGCATATGAAGGGCATGTTATTTGGTGTAAGATATGCCAATAAGGTTACAGCTTAAGGTTGCTGTGAAGACCGTCTGAGTTAATTTGGAGCCAAACTCCATCCAAAACAGCTGCAGTAAGTCAAGCCCCAAATTGGACTATGTACAAAATTAGAGTAGGATCGCAATAGGATCGCCTTCATTCAGGCTTATAATTGGAACATGCTATAATCGCCATAGTTGTAAATTTCGTAAAAGACCAAATTTACCATGGCGATTAAATGCCAATTTCTTAAAAGAAATTGAATTAAAGGACTTGTTCTTTTGAGTAACTTGAAATCGTTCAACTCTGGACGGAGTTATAGTTAAATTAAGTTCGAATGTATTTAGAAGGATCCAAACTTTGTGGAACTTCCACAGGAGTCTTCGTGCCCCAATAAGTCTGAAATTTCGTTAAGTGTTTTTTTTGTTAACACCCTGACTGACCAAAAATTATCAAAATCGGTGATGATGATGTCGTAGAGGGGTCTCTACTTCACTTGGAATGCCCCTCAATTAAATTAGACATGGAGTTATGTCGAGTATTTATTAAATGTAACATAATTTCGAGTTGATTTTTAATTTTTCTATTCAACTTTTTCTTTAAATTACGTTTATCGGTGTTTAAATTAAATTATGTTTTTTCTTTAAAATAAATTTGTCATGTCTCAAAGATAAGTTAAAAAGTCAAAAAAGAAAAAAAAGTACTGTAAGTTTAAAGAGACTGGGTTAATATTTGATGAACCATCTATACCAATTATTTTTGATAAAATATTTTAAGATAAAAATAATTTTATTTTCTAATATAGAGTGATAGGCTGGTCCATGTATTTCTTGCGCCAGTATAATGTTAAAAAAGACAATTTCTATTTAAAAAAAAATATTTTTATTACAACTCAACAAATAATTCAGAGCATATCTTTAAAATTTCATATTAGTATTTAATTAATATTATTATTTTCTACTATTACTATCATTTTTTAGCCTTTTCCTTCTGTCCCTCATTTCATAATTAATTTCCAATTCAATATTTTTTATTAAACAATTACAAAATGAATATGCAATTTAAGAAAATATATTCATGAAAATGCCCCCATTATTGCAAAGTTTAGAAATGATTATCGTTCTCAGTTCAGTTCCTTCAAATTTCTTTCGCAATGCTGTATTGAAAATTACGGGCAGCAAATTTATTTTCATTGTCAAACAGTGCTTGGTAGCAGATCTTGAAGACAAGCTCTGAGGGATTAACAAGACCACTTCTGTTAATTTGGTTTAAATATTTCTCCCTGGCGAGTCTCTCAGTATCATTTTCCCCTCCATTTTCATAAATAATTTCGAGACTCTACTACTCTACTTGTGCATAACAATTCCTTGCAGTCTTGTGGGTTTTTTTAGAGAGGCCCCTGGAAATATGTCAACTCACATAAATAATTATTTAATTGTCAATGTTCTGATGCAATACCGGGTATACTTCATTTAAGAGTTATAAAAGGGAGTCTGCATTCTCCTTGATTTCAAAATAAATTTTCTCTCTATAGAGAAAAACTAGTTTTGATTTCGGATAGTCATGAGATGATTTAACTAGAGATTTTGATCTAATGGCTTTTTCTTATTCCCAAAAATTAAAGTAATTCGTTCCAGGTAGCCTTCTTTAGTATCCGAAACGCCTTATAATTCTTTCCAAAGTTGCTGTTGCATGAATGGCTTAAAAATCGGTTTGCGGAAAGTTGAAGTTTTACTATGAAATCGTTGATATAATTTTACGTTATGTTAGTATTTCCTGTTCCCTGAGTTTCCTTATTCAATTATTTTAAAATATCAAAAATTCAAATAAAGTGCCTTTCGAATTCCCCTTTATTACAAATTTCTATAAGATCTGCTAGTTAATATCATTGTGTAATGATAAATAAGTTTGTATCCAACGTCGTCGCCAAATATTTTACAGAGAGTTCCAGTCCAGGAAAAGAAGACCGCAGATGCCTATACTATTACAAATTATATTCTACTAGATTTTGTCAAATTTATTGCTGTTTGCCGTAGACATACATGATACAATTGTACAAACACTAAGGCAAGTGCACGATCACAGAATGGGGCATCTGTACTACTACAGCATATCCTAATTTCTATTTATAAATTAGAATTATTTTCAACATTTCTTTTCATTTTTTCACATTTCATAAACTTCAGAATTTGAACTTCTTCATCTTCTTCTTGCATAACTTGATATCTTTCATATTGTGACTCCCATACAGATATTGCACTTTATACTTAAATATTTCCATTTGCACAGATGGGCCAAGAATGGTAAGTGACCTGTGTAAATTATATTCAGGTAAGGATTATATGCGATTTAATTCCCCCCCCCCCCCCCAAAAAAAAAAAAAAAAAAAAAAAAAACTCAATATATATAGTCACGGTAATTAAAACTGTGATATAGGTTTGATTTGAGGTCCCAAAACTTTTGAAACCATTTTCATTCTCCCTATAGTCAAAATTTTACGTTCCAGATAGGCAACTTTTTTTAATGTACAGTTTTTGAGAAAATGAGGATTTTATCTTAATCCATCGGATTTTTTTTACTAACGTTGAGAAAAAATTCAAGGATGAATGCCGGTATTACTCACAATTTATTGTTGACTCTGATGATTCGGAATATTAACTTAAAGCTCCATATTTATAATAAAAATTTATAAGATGTTTAGTTATAATATGACTTATTGATGTTACAGTAATTCCCAAATTTAAATATGTTGTTTTAAATCTCATAATACTCTCTTTATAAATAATAACCATCCTTTAATTCCGTAGAAAAACTTTTTACTTTATATCATTTAGTTCATCAAAAAAATTACAAATAGCATTATAATGAAAAAGTCGTTTCTTATAGAATACTTTTAATTAATTGATTTTGTTTAAAATTATCTTGTATTGATTTCTATCTCATCTCCATGCATTCTTAACAATGTAATTAAATAATTTAGTCAATTTTTAAACCCAGGCCATATCTATAACAAGTGTTTATTTCTGATTTTATAATGGTACCCATTAAAAGATAGAGTTCTGAAGGATGGAACCATTGATGTCATAGATGATTGCAAGGTCCCCATAATAAGATTTTCTTGGTATTGATGATTTGTTCATTTACTGTTAAAAGTCATATTGGCAATTTTTCATTATTCTGAATACTCCTATCGAGTTTAGTTTATCTATGTACATTTGAATCACACATATAATAAGGATTATTGAAAGATTTGTTTTTTTATTCAAGCCAAAATATTCTCTATTGTACAGTCAATTACCTATGTGCACTTGACGGTTTGAGAATCGATTTAAAAAAATTTTGATACTCATTTTACGTTTACATATTTGTCTGCCACGTTAGATTCAGATGCAAATACGATATGTCTTTTTATCACCAAATCTTTAAAGCTGGTTCTTTATTTTGATTTCACAATATAATTTTGAATTGATATTACATTTAGTGTTACCCACCTGAGTCCAGTCCAAACACTTCTCTATTCATCTATGCCTCTATGTGTTTTTATGAATTCAATTCAATTTGTAATATCTGAGCAATAATCAACACAATACTTCCATAAGATCTTTAAAATTTATTCTGGTCTTATCGAAATACTGGTCGAGAAAGTATGACTTTTTTATTGTATCCACTTGAGAGTTGGTACCAATTTCTTTTTTCTTTTTTGTGATCTCAAATCATTGGCAAGCATTTTATTTTTGTTGTTGGATAGCCTTTAACAAGTTTTGATGAATGATACTTTGTAATTTGTTTGGCCTGGACTTAAGATTATGAAACATTTGGGCTCCATCGACTAAAAGGCTTAACATATCCCTTGGAATAATATGCATCTAGTAATGATCTTTATATATTAGTGAAAAGAGTTGGTATAAATAAATGATTTATAATGTATAATAACTGATGATTTTCTCACTTATTGTTAATTTGCTTCTTTTTTAGGGTTCCATGTCATGGTTACTTTTAATAAATTGCCTTCGAAGGGTTTGTCTCAACATTTGTGCTCTTTTTCTTGACGTACTTGAGCCAGACATTTCTTACATTATTACTCTTGTACTATACCGCAATTAACATCCTATTTGATTTTGGTGTTTATTTAAGTCAATTTTAAAAACATACCATAATGGTTAGAAGATCAAGTATTTTTTTTTTTTAATATCACTGGTCAACAGTCAAAAATCCTAAGGGGTATAAGTATAATAAAAGTTTTTCAGTTTTGCATGCTGATTTCAAATCTGTAATTCTTTTATTTTTTTTATTTTTTTTTTTTTTTGGAGAAATTGGATCCTACTTTTTTAGCTTTTTTGTCCCCTTTTCCAACTTCAATTTAAATTTAAGCTTAGAAGAATACACATTTTGAGCGTTAAAAAATAATGATTGGCTAGTGTTTTTTAAGGAAATTCCATATCCAGTCTTTGTTTTGACCTAAGGGGACTCCTAGGGGCGTAGAGTGCTGGAGTTGGCCCAAAAGTCGGTCAAATCCTTTGTAATTAAATAACTTCTTGAATATTACATGAAATTGATTAATAAGGAGTACATTAAAGAGCTTAGACCCACAGCTTTCAAATGAGATGTCAAGCGCTCGATAAGAGTCCTTAATTTTGAAGAAATCGTCCATCTAAGTGAGTAAATAAATTTTCATCTTATTTTGAGGAAAAATTCGCTGGAAATCTAAGACTTATGGTAGAACTAATAAAAAACAAGTGCTATAGACTGTAGTAGTAGTGCGCAGAAGAAGAAGACTCTGAGATCAGCTGAAGATTACCAAATTCAAAAACATTGGATCTCTTATTTAGTTACAAGGCAACTCCGAGGAAGGAGTGTGATCACATCGCCATGGATATCCAGTGGAAGGAATAGTGTTCCTTGATGAGTCATCATAGGGTTTTTATGAAGGGTGTTCTCATCACCCTGCATCCCTTCATCTTCGTCATCATGGATATGAACGGAACTGCTTTAAGGAATGCTGGATCAGTCGCCTTAATTTGAAGAAGACAGGATCTGAGTTTCGATTAAAGCGTGTTATAATATTAGAGACTCATCTTCATGAGAAAGTATTTGTCATTTGGATCATCTATCATGGCATTATAAGAATTCCCTTTTCAGATTAACAATAAACGTCGCTGTTAAGTCAAGAATAGGGAAAGAAATTAAGACTCCATTGAGGAGTCAATGTTTGTATGTAAGAAACTAATTTACACATCCATCTCAGAAGCCAATCTTATCCGATATTATCGCTTATATAGCTACGACGACTCTAGTATACACTGAACTCACGATTCGTGGCCGTTTTTAGCCTACTAGCACACATCCTCATTCAAATGAACACTTCTTTACACTCATATACCTATCACATTACTGAAAGTCCCTTAGTTTACCGTTTATGTCTCTCATTGCTGAGTCCCCTTCTTTATGTCTAAAGTGGAGAACAAGGAATAATCATGAAGTGTCTTTGTTAACGTCAATCGTATTCTGCACAAATTCATTTATTTTTTGTACCATTTCTAATGAAGAATTTTATGTTTTTCATGAATTAGTTATATTGAAGAGATATACTATTTTAATTTATCAACATATCAAAAAACATAACATTTTACATAATTATTTTATGATTTAAAATATAATTTCAAAGAGATCATAGATGTTTGGTACTAGCCTTACACTTGAACTTCTTTTCAGGCTCATCACGGTACAACATTCAACAATAATCTTCCATCATGTTTGCATTCCAAAACCCTTTATATCTTGTTTCCATTTTTTTATTATCTTGATGAAAAAAATAATCACTAACAGCTCCTAGATTGGAAAGGGAAATGATCTATATTTAAATGTAGAAAAGGTATCTTGAGAGGCATCCGACATCCAAATTTTTCAAAGTACCTAAAGAGTTTTTTCACACCATGTTTGTATTGCGGCGACATATTGTTGCCGAGAAAGTTTTCACAAACCCATTTGAAGGACTTCCATGCATTTTTTTTTCTGATGTTATAACGAGTGTTTCCAAAATCAATATCATGAAGAACTTATCTTATCTCTGGGCCCACAAATATACCTTCTTTCATTATGGTGTTGCTTATATGAGTATATTTCTTATACAGATATTAAAAACCTTCGGAATAGTCTTTTGCCATCTTTGTAACAAAATTCTTCATTTAGCCAAGTTTTAAATGAAGAGGAGGTGAAATAATTTTTTTGAGGTTTTACTAAAGGTTTAAGTCTAATGTTATTTTCTCCGGGCACATATGACGCCCATGTTGTCCATTCACGCTTTTCATGATGCATCCCAGTTGCTCTACTATCCCAAAGACAAAGAAAGTAGCAATACTTAGTAAACCATCCTTGCATACCCATGAGTGTACTGACAAACTATAAGTCTCCACATAGGTACCACCTATGGTCTTGGTAATTTATTGTTTTGATTATAATGTCCATGTTGGTATAAGTTTCACTTAACTGAGCAGAATGAGCAATAGGGATTGAAGGCTTCTAATTACCATTATGAAGAAGGACAGCTTTTAAACTTGTCATTGATGCATCTACAAAAAGACACTAACAGATGGATCATATTCTTGCGATAGGTCATCAAACAATCCTTTAACATCATTGCAATAGCAAAGTGGCCTATCAACACTGAAAAATGATGATAACCTATCATTTCTATTTCTGAAATTGCTCACTTTAACATAGAAACTTTTCTTTCACCTTAGAAGTAAGAAGTTCCGAATCCTGTTTTGAATGTGACAAATCTCTACAAAGATCACACAATTCTTCCTGAGTTAATTGCTGTGGCAACCCTTCTTCAGGTTGATATTCAAGATTTGCTGTGCTAGGACATATAACATGCAAACCTATAGCATTTTTATCATCTTCCGGCAAAATTGGAGAACGAAAGTCGAGACTAGTTGATACTGGCACTTAAAACGGATGGATATTTAATTACGTTTGTTGTAATTTCTGGTATCAACGTTGAAAACGTTTAATGGCAATTACAAAATTAATAAACGATTAATAATATAATAAATTCATCCATAAAGTAAGAGTAAATAAATTATCTAATCGAGTTAGCACAAAATTCTTCATCGTTGATGATCAAGTTCTTTAAATACATAATTATTTCTATCGTAAAATGTGACGCCTTGAGGGTTCTCAATACGATGGGGGGATGAAGGTTTCGATGATCATCAGATGGAAGTCCGACTCCAACAAAATTAAAGATTTATAATGACCCTGATGAAGTGATCTCAGTAGTGGGGGAATCCAGGTAAACATCCTAAATCCTACAGTTAATATAGTTAATATTTATAATGAAATTATTACTTTTATTTCTAACATTCAATGCTTATTTATGTTGGCCATTGGAGCATTTGCCAAGTCTTCGTAGGAGGATAGATTTGGAGAAGTCTTTAGAGCCAATGACAACTCTGATGGACGGAGGTTTTGTCTTTTGAGCGATTGCTTACTCATAGTAAGAAACAAGGGATTTGGAGTAGTCCATAAAGGCAATGTCAAACTCATTGATGTACGGAGAATTGAAATCCCTGTCATAAATCCAAATATGTTCACATCGATATTCGACGATTCATTCCAATAAGCATTTTATTAAAATAATTTTTTTTTTTCAACGGAGTATTGCACGTGTTACACTAATCATGCGAGATCTTTACTATCAGGTAGATGCTCTCCCCTCAGTAATAAAGGAAAAATGAAAACAGCTTTGGAAAACAAAAAGTACTGTTGAAAGTGCTAACCCCAAGAAATCTCGCGTGCGAAATTTTGCTTGAAATTTAAATTCCTAGTCTATAGCACTTGTTTTTTATTAGTTCTACCATAAGTCTTAGATTTCCAGCGAATTTTTCCTCAAAATAAGATGAAAATTTATTTACTCACTTAGATGGACGATTTCTTCAAAATTAAGGACTCTTATCGAGCGCTTGACATCTCATTTGAAAGCTGTGGGTCTAAGCTCTTTAATGTACTCCTTATTAATCAATTTCATGTAATATTCAAGAAGTTATTTAATTACAAAGGATTTGACCGACTTTTGGGCCAACTCCAGCACTCTACGCCCCTAGGAGTCCCCTTAGGTCAAAACAAAGACTGGATATGGAATTTCCTTAAAAAACACTAGCCAATCATTATTTTTTAACGCTCAAAATGTGTATTCTTCTAAGCTTAAATTTAAATTGAAGTTGGAAAAGGGGACAAAAAAGCTAAAAAAGTAGGATCCAATTTCTCCAAAAAAAAAAAAAAAAAAAAAAAAAAAAGAATTACAGATTTGAAATCAGCATGCAAAACTGAAAAACTTTTATTATACTTATACCCCTTAGGATTTTTGACTGTTGTCCAGTGTTATTTTTTGGAAATGAAACAATTTATTGTTTTATATTGCGTAATCGTAAGCATTGATGATATCCTTTTATATATAAAAAACATATGGTAACTGCAGGGATAATTTATAATTAAACTATACTTTAAATGGCAACCCACGGCGCGCTTTGATGTGAATCAAACAAAAAAACAAGGAACCACACGCTATAAATCTATGGATTTATATCATCGTTTTATTATGCATCTTTGACAAAATTTTCAAGAAAAGTAGGCGATAATTATTTTATTCTTCTTTTGAAGTGTGATGTGTCGACCATAACGGTCTAGCAAAGAATTTTTTTTTAATATACAAGCGTTTTTCTTTTTATAGTAATAAAGCTTTTTGTTTTTCTCAATAAAATGTCCGTCTGTAGGGATAAACATTTGGTGGAGCTTAAGTAGAAGTTTAAATTGAGACCCCTTGCTAACATCAGGTATTTGTTTTATGATTTTGGTGGGTAGTATAATATATAAATACTTTGTATCAAAATAGCTTTCTGGTAGTGAGAAAATATATAATTTAAGTTTTTAACCCTTGCACTGCTGAGGCTGCAAATGCTGCATATACCATAGAAACTGAGCGATTTTCAGTAAAAATCCATTTTTTAGGGTCTGTTAAATAAACTCCTATAACTTCCCAAATATTTATATCCAGGAAGTTAATAAGGGCTCATTTGAAAGATAATGAGTTGAATTAATGAAAAAGAAGAAAAAACAAGAATTATGAACTAGTCTGACTGCTCTCCAGGCCCCCAAACTTCACTGTTTAAAAAAAAACGTTTTTCGATTCCCGTTTTTTTCCGGGAGCCGTTTTTATGAACCAAAGTTCGTTCCCGAAAATATCCGGGAGCCGCAGTGCAAGGGTTAATTTAAAAAATGCTTGTTAAACAGTTAAAATCATAGGAAAATCACCATATCTTTAATTCTTCCTTTGGTGAAAGATTATCCCACAACGATGGAGTAACACAGAATAATCGTAATTTCAAGACAGTACTGACAATTTTTCCTTTTTAATGATAAAACAGTTGCTTTTCTCTACAAAACCCCCGTCTTTAGTTATAGATATATGATGGGTCATACAAATACCATGGTAAAAATTGGTACCCACAATTAAATTTAGATCCTAATAACTCTTAATTTCACACGTCAACGGGTTATTACACGCTGGTTTTATACGGGGATTATTTCTTTGATATTCTGGGTACGGGTATTACCCGGAAACATCCCTACTAAACACTCTGTATTAATAGTAAATTAATCTAAATGTTAGTAAGATAATAGGTTCGACGTATAGGTAATTTGTTAATAAAGTAAATGATATACATTTACCGTTAAGGGAGGGAATTAAGAATTGTTTTTTTTAATGTTTCTGTGTTATTATTAATTATGCATTTTTTAATGCACTGTTGTTGTTTTTTGTTATCTTGAAGTTTCACTTCCAATTTTAAAGCTTTGGGCCAAATATTTTTTACCCTTATCTTAGATTTAAATCTACTCAAAATAAAATAAACTGCATTTTGTCGTAGAAATTTAAAGGTGTCCTATACGCAAACCCTGTTTTATTGTTTCAAAAATAAAAAAATCTGCTAATCTTATGAAAATATAGTGGGAAGAAAACAATTGAAAATATCATATTGAACGTCATTAGAAACAACGTAAAATTTGGACGCTTCTGAGACACCTTAGATTTTTTATGCCGAGGTGAAATATTTATTCTATTGGTTTTTTGTAACAAATAAGGTCCCAATATTGGGACCATAGCTTTAAAATTGTGATTGTACAAGACGTCCGAAAATAGACAATTTGAATTAAAAATGTCCATTTTTATCATTAAAGTGTTAATAGTTAGCAAAAAAATTGGATTTAGGACCTGAAATTTAAAAAAAAAACCCAGGTTGCTGTCGAAAATATTTTTCAACTAAAAACAGGACACTTCAATAACCGTGTTGCTTTTTTTCATACAAGTTCTAGTATTATGGTATAATGGATCTGCATTATTAACGACGAACTTATGAATATTGTTTGATTTGTAACTTCATCATTAACTTATATTGTACTAATAAGTAAACATGTATGTTCACATTTATTTTTGTGTGGATTTATATGAAGCCATATGATAGAAGTAAATATTTATATTTTTTTTATTTTTTTGTAGAAAGGATTGAAGAATGTATTCGATGAAGCCATATTAGCTGCTTTGGAACCACCAGAGCCACCTAAGAAGAGGCGTTGCCATCTTCTATGAAGAAGCTATGGTATAATTTGGGAATTCTACGTCTCTCTCTCTATATATATATATATATGCTTACTTTTTTTAATGCTTTGTATTTCATTGAAATTTGATATTTTGTACATAAAATAATAAACAATAGGTATGAACTTAAATACATTTTTTCGATTGAAAAGCGATCATTTTAAAGAATTGCTCAACAAAGGATTTTTTTTTGTATTAGATTAATGTTACTCGTTTAGGAAATCAATGACTTTTAAACTCTGATGTTTGTTGATTTTTTACGTGAGATATGTGTGATTATTCTTCATTGGGATGATTCCATGTCAAATTGCGAAAAACTTCATAAAATGTCATCCAATAGCCATATAATTTATCAAATAATTATGTACGGATCATTCCATATCAACTCAACAAATAAAAATTATAACGTTACCGATACATATAACTTTTAGTACTGAAGTTGTTACTCATGAAAAACAAGTGGGAAGGAAATTATTGATGTTTGTTAGGTACTACTCGACTTATCTGGGTTTTTTTTTGTGACTTAGTGATACCTCTGTATGGGAATATAATGTAATGCAGTTTGTCTTAAAGCTGATCAAATCTGACTGTGAAAACTCCCAAAGCCAGAAATCATCCGTTTATTATGTCGACTTTTTTACATTTTGCTAGACTTATGTATATGCTCTTATTGATGATAATTCACGTTTTATATTCTTGTATATAGATACTACTTTTATTCGTTTATATTTCTATTAATAAATCTCAGTCCTTCCTTTAATCTTGCCGTATCACATGGTGTTGTTACCATTAAAGCTAGATGGTCAATAAAAATGTCGGAACATTGCCAAATAAATCATTTTCAGTTTTTATTAGGATCCTCACAAGATTATTACACTCGCAGTTAGGACCAACCCTCTTAACATAAACTATCATAAATAGATATCTCCCACTTTCCAACGACTCGAATCTTTATCCATTTAAATTGTAAATTTATTATCCGATGAAGAATTTAGTTATACACTGAAGGAAATAGATAAATTTCAATATGAAATCACCAAAATTAGTATTAGTAAACAAATAAGCGATTTATCCCTTATTACGGATCTACTCATTATGTCTTCGAATTCCAACAACTTCCATCCTATTAAAACGACCTAATTACTGAACCAGAACTCCTGCAAGCTGAAACCAAAAGGACAGCAGGGTCATTTACGCTTATATCTTGATTTAGAGTTGGCAGGTTACCATCTCAACGATACTGAGATGACTGAATCAGACTTGTGATACAAGCTGTTATTTTTCTTTACTTCCTTAAACTCAACACTATCTCAACATTTTGTCCATGTGTACGTTTTTATATCTCGAAGTAGAGAGTGGAAAATATATCTTTATTTATAATATATAATTAATTACGTATTATTTGTTACTAGACATGGGTAAAGTGTATGTAAAAAAAAAGAAAGCCAAAATTGTTTCTACTTAAATAACTCTAAGAATATAACTCCATTACATGAAATGGACTAATAAAGAAATGCATTCAAGAGCTAAGATCTACAGCCTTCAAACAAGATGTCAAGCGCCCGATAAGAGACCTTAACTAAGAAGAAATCGTCCATTTAAATGTGTAAATTGTCATCCGATTTCGAAAAAAAATTCGCTAACGATTAAAGACTCACGGATTTGAACTCAGCGTGCAAACCTGAATAACTTATTGTACTTATACCCCTTAGGATTTTTGACATTTCAAATTTGTTGACCTCTGTAATTAATTATTACGGGGAATTGGGCTTGAGCACTTTTTTTTAAAGAATAGGATGTACATGTAAGGAATGTAATTCAAATAATTGCTTGAGTCCTTCTTCAGCTAAGTAGCTAAATTTGACTCTAAAATTATCCCAGTGTGAATGAGTACATTGAATCAATAATTTTTTCAGTACAGGATTGAAACAATATAATTAGATGTGATTAAGAAACATGTCTTTCCTTTAAGACTTTTAATGAATTCGATACAAAATATATGATTTTATTTTATATAAGGATCCCAGGTTAGATAAATGCCATTTAAATGAATTTGAGAAAGCTAAACATTATACAACACGTTCAAAGTCGTAATCAAGAGATAAATAAATAGATTTATTAAAGCATTTGGCCATTAGAGCATTTGCCAACTTTTTGTAGGATTATAGATTTTGAAAAGCCCATAGAGCTAATAACAACTCTGATGGACGGAGGTTTTGTTCTTAGAGCCATTGCCCACTCAATGTAGGAAATGAGAGATTTGGAGTAGTCCATAGAGGCAATATAGACCTTTTTGATGAAAGGATATTTACCTGGAGTCCCTGCTGTAACTCCATACATTTACTTTATCGACAATTTCCTCCAACAGGCATTTTATTGAAATAATGGATAATGTTTTTCTGTGGAGTATTACAGGTGTTACACAGATCATGCCAGATCCTTATTATGAGATAGATGTTCTCCTCTCAGTAATAAAGGAAAAGTGATGACTACTTTAGAAAACAAAAAGTACTGTTCAGAGTGCCAACCCAAAAAAAATCTCGCACACGAAAAGTGCATGAAATTTACATTCCTACATATTATTTATAACCCTAGTCATAACTAGATATGTATATATGCACAAGCAAGTAAAAAATAAGCCCCTTCCCTTGATAATATCAAAAACGATATGATAACCATGGAAGCTAGCCTATTTGCTCCGATATAATACTATGAACAGTGATGTATAAAAAGGGTCCAGCTGACACGCACGCCCGAGATAATGTCATAAATAAATATGGTACCCTTGAAGTAAGGCAGAATTTCAGCCGATTACATTTGAAGGGGCGGAATGTAACTTATTATTTTGATGTTTTACTTAGGAATAGATTATTATCATCATTGAGTGGCATTAAAAATTTGTAAAGGATAGAACACTAAATTTGTAGCAACTAATGCCATAGCATGAGACCTGAGTTATTTTGGAATGGACTCGAAAATTAATTATTATTTAATCAATACTAATGTGGTATAAACCTCAATATGTCTTTGTCAGAATTGCACCTCAAAATTTCTACACTTTTACTCATAAGTAAATCCTATAATTCATATTACATATTTAAGAAACACATATAATTAAATGAAATGATTTTATTTAACCATGTAGTGGCTACTTTTTTTATTCAACAATTTAAATATCATTTAAAACTATTATAAAAACTTCAAACGGTCAAAAGTAACACATTTCGTAATCACTTAAATTTTTCCATAAAAAAATAAAATAGGATGAAATTTCATAATGATTATCTCAAAAATATATATATAGTTATATAAGAAAAACTGAACATTGATTCGGAAAGGAAATGTAATTCCAATTTAAGTTTTCATAAATAAACAATACAAAATAAATGAAATTGATATTACGATGAAAATGTACATTATAATTACAATTTTAAATATTACAGATAAAATTTAAAAGTAAAAAACTAATAATTGTCAGGCAATTAATTACATTGAAATCGATACGGTGACTACTATAACAAGTCACTGAATCGATTGAATATATTATCAAAAATAGAAATAAATAAAAAAATATTACATAAAAATGTAATAATAAAGTTCATGAAGATCAATATACAAGAGATGAGCTAAACTTTCATTATGACATTAGAGAAAAGTACATCCCCTCATCGTGCATGTTTCAACATGAATATCTTTTCGACTATTGTCACACTAATAAGTAGATGCATTTTTTCTTCTAAGGCTTGCATTTTTATTCTCCTTCACCTTTGAAATTGTAGAACTACATAACGTAAAGACTGTTGTTATCACAGTTCCCTAACGTATAAAATAGGTTCAGGTATTAAGGGAATGAATAAGGCAAAAACGTCCAAGGAAATGCCTATCCAGAGGGCCAATCATAGATCGATCCTTGAAGTCCTTAGTCTCGTCCATTGTCATAAATCTATAATTTTTGTCAATTTCCCATTTTATTTTGAAAATTCTGACTCGATTTAAGAGCTCCATTGATTGGGTTACAGGAAAACAAGAAGAGACGGATTTCTCCACAAATTGGAGTAAATTTTGATGTCCTCCGACTGAAAGTGGGATATTACGTGATTAGGTCAGACGTGAAATCAAATGTACCTGAATCATTACTAATACCATGTTTATTGAATGGATCCGGATTTCTCTTGTGATATCCATGGCTATGCGATCCCACTCTTTCCTCGGAGTTGCCTTGCAATTAAATAAGAGATCCGTGTTTTTGAATTTGGTTATCTTCAGCTGATTTCAGAGTCTTCGTACACGCACTACTTTTTCAATTTATTGCACATGTTTTTTATTAACTCTACTGTGAGTCTTAGATTTCTAGCGAATTTTTGCTCGAAATTGAATGAAAATTAACACACTTTGATGGATGATTTCTTCAAAGTTAAGGACTCTTTTGGAGTGTTTGACATCTTGTTTGAAAGCTGTGCGTCTAAGCTCTTTAATATACATAAAATTGGTTAATAAGGAGTTTATTAATCAATTTTATGTATAATTCAAGAAGTTATTTTAGTACAAAGATTTGACCGACTTTTGGGCCTACTCCAGCACCCTACGCCCCTGGGAGTCTCTTAAGGCCAAAACAAAGACCAAAAATGAAGTTTGCATAAAAAACACTACCTCATGATTATTTTTTAATGCTCAAAATGTGTATCCTTCTTGGCTTAAACTGAAGCTAAAGTTGGAAAATGGGCCAAAAAAGCTAAAAATGTTGGAACCAATTTCTCGAAAACTGTCGGATTATCGAAAAAAAAGAATTACAGATTTGAAATCAGTGTGAAAACTGAATAACTTTTATTATACTTATACCCCTTAGAATTTTTTGCTGTTGACCAGCGAAATCATTTGATTTTATAATGAAATGATAATAGTTTTTTAGAATATTTGCTCAAATTTTAGTAAGTATTTTTGGGAATAATAACACAAGTTTTAATTTTCATGGATGTATTATACAACATAAGGATACTATGTTCCTGTAAATTGTTAAATGATTATTGGGTAAAACTAAATTAAACAAGACAAATATTTAAGCAATACTACTTTTTCAGTTCTCTTTGTAAGTATATCCCTGTATTAAAAGTAAAAAACCTTTCGTTCATTAAAAAAATGAACAAAAAATTACTGTTAGTATATACATTTTTCATTTTATTATGGTCAACATCTAGATACAGTGAGATATATATGATAAATACTAATAATAACCAAATGACACAAGGATAAATACTAATAATAACCAAATGACACAAGGATAAATATTTAAGAATAATTGTTTTCCAAATATGAAAAAATATACATTGAACAATTCTTTGATATTTAATAATAAATTGTTGTCTTCCATATTTCAACCTCTCATCTTCATTATTGAAAGTGGAGAATGACTCGACTGAGAAATAGAAGACATTGGCCTCGTGGATAAAAGACTTCTTCACGGATAGACCATTTAAAACAAGATTTTAGTTCTCCAAATTTATCTGGGGGTCCCAGAGAGCAGGAACAACCACTTTTAAAACATATATCAACTTTTTTCTTCATCCATATTACGAAATGCTATATCTGGATTCTCAGTAGTTTGAATAGCAGGGATATGTTTCACAGATGTGTAATGTCCAGTGATGTAAAAAACGGCGATTTTTAAGCGTGCGAGTAGCCTTTCCCCTTGATGACGTTATAAATGATTTGGTAACTACGAACGCCAGCTTATTTGCTGTTGATATGATACTATGATTGTAGCAGTGACAGCCTTGCTCCAGGCTTAAAACAGCTCTTCTTCGAATTATAGTATGTCATTAAATTAAATTGATATTAGAAAGATATTATTCAAATCAAAGTTGTAGATATTACTTTAAATAAAAAGAAAATTTTCCAAATTTCAAAATCGGTACATTAGTTTTGGATTTATTGCTATTTTTGTTAAAATTTCATTATTTGAATTAGTTTCTAAGAAAAATAAGTACATAAATAGTAATTTCAGCTCTGAATATATAATTATCTTCAAGTTTTTAGTTTATGGTTATTCATACATTAATAAAATAAAGCTTAAAGTTTTGCATATTTTAAAAACAATGATTGAAGATTTAATAATGATATTTATTCAACCTTTTCTATAACTCAAGAAAATGGTTGAAAACATATTAAAAATACCAGCAAATGAAACATTTCATAGGATAGAAGTATAAATATTTTAGTTCGAGCAAATTTTTTTCCATCAAGTCGCTTTTACGAGAGATATTAACATTAAGAAAGTTTTCAACCAAAATTGAAGGAAAGGTTGTGTGATATTGTCGTAACTTTTCTAATGTATAATAAGAATTACTATGTCAAAAGGAAAAGGAAAACAGCTTGATCATTTATGAGTGATAAAAGAATATTATTAGGAATGTAAATAACATGCAAATCGGGCTCGTAAGAATCAAAGAAAGAGAAAATCAACCTGGTAACTCTGACAGTTTTATGAATATTACGAGGGAAGCAGCTTTAGCTGTCATGACGTTTTACTGAGCTACAAGCTGCTATTCTCCATTATATATGTATACAAATGAAGACATCAATAATAAATAATAACATTATGTATGTATACCGTGGATGAGAGGCAGAAAATTAACTGAAATTAATGTCAGGAAATTATATATTTTAACTAATAATAATTATACGAGGACTTGAGCCCTTTTTTGTTTACATTTTATTTGCTTTATTAACCTTAATGCATGGGTTCCTTCATGAAAGATCTTTACTATCAGGTAGATGTCCTCCCCTAAGTAATAAAGGAAAAATGATAACAGCTATGGAAAACAAATAGTACTGTTCCAAGAGCTAACTAGACAAAATCTTGCATACGACATTTTGCATATTATTTACATTCCTAAATATTATATAGGGTTTCAACTAAAAGGTATTTTGAGGACTACTTGCACGCCTAAAAATCGCCGTTTTTTTACATCTCTAGTAGTGTCAATAAGAACTGAGGGTGAAACAAAAACACGAAAAGGAGAAGAATCAATTTTCTAGCTATTTTCAGTTTATAAAACAAGGCTATTCTTCTAACACGAAATTTTTGTACTTTTCGTCAAATTTTCAAAAAATAAATAACATGGCGTTACTGCCTCGAGTGTATAGTTTAATTTCATAGTGTTTTTTAGGAATAGGATGCTTCAGAAAATATACAAATGCCTCTCAATTATTTTAAAGACTAAGCTTTAACTATATTAAGGAGTTAAATATTAGGTTGGTAGAATTAAGTTATTAACTCACTGATCCCAAATTACGCTCTTTACTTTATTTTATTTTATTCTACGATGCCATTGTTGTTCTGTTGAGAATCTCTTTATGTTTTAAATGGTTTAGCCGTAAATTAGTTTTTTTTATCGACGAGACCAATGCTTGGAAATGTCTTCTATTTATCAGTCGATTCATTCTCCACGTTCAATACTGAAGATGAAGTTGAGAATCTCGCTATGTTTTCCTCTAAACGTTCTTCATCTGTACAATGTCGATAAGAACTGAACGTGGAAGGGATTTTGTCAAAAAAAAAAAAAAAGAGTTAATAACATAGCACAATTCTTCGTTAACTACTCCACAATTCCTGTTACTAAATTTTTTCCACTAACCCTCTGTAAAATATGCAAATTGAGGTTAAATATTAGAAAAATATCCAGCTAAAGTATATTTAAGCTACAGTAATTGACATTCCTACATTTAATGGAAGGCGCTTCCTTAAATATGAAGAGTGATAACAAAACTCCTTTTTGATTTGAGTATAGTGGGACTTTTGAAAATAAACAAAATAAACAGTTTGACTCGTTTTAATTAGAAGAAGGATCTACAAACAGCTCTGAATTTAGCAAAAGGGTAAATTTCAAAATAGAAATTCATTTATCGTTAAAAATCATTTGATTTTACAATAAACTTATCCAAAAATGTGGTTGAAACGATAATAGTTTTTAGCTTAGTATTTTAGAACATTAGCCCAAATTTTAATACATAATTGTGGAAAGGAACACTATTCCTTTCATTGGATATCGATGGCCCTGCAGTCTCACTCTTTCCTCGGAGTTGCCTTGTAATTAAATAAGAGATCCATGTTTTTGAATTTGGTTATCTTCAGCTGATGTCAGTGTCTTCTTCTGCGTGCTACTACTACAGTCTATAGCACTTGTTTTTTATTAGATCTACCGTGAGTCTTAGATTTCTAGCGCATTTTTGCTCAAAATTGGATGAAAATTTACACAGTTTGATGGACGATTTCTTCAAAGTTAAAGACTCTTATCGGGCGCTTGACATCTTGTTTGAAAGCTGTGGGTCTAATCTCTTTAATGCATTCCTTATTAATCCATTTCATGCAATATTCAAGGAGTTATTTAAGTACAAAGGATTTCATTGACTTTTGGGCCTACTCCGGCACCCTACGCCCCTAGGAGTCCTTTTAGGTCAAAACAAAGACTAGAAATGGAGTTTGCATAAAAAACACTAGCCCATTATTATTATTTAATGCACAAAATGTGTATCCTTCTAGGCTTAAATTAAAGTTGAAGTTGGAAAATCTAAAAAAAAAAAAAGCTAAAAAAGTAGGGACCGATTTCTCAAAAACCCTCGGACTCTCGAAAAAAAGAATTACAGATTTGAAATCAGTGAGCAAAACTGAATAACTTTTATTATTCTTATACCCCAGAAGATTTTTGGCTGTTGATCAGTGTTATTATTAGTTAAAAATATATAATTTCCTGACATTAATTTCAGTTAATTTTCTGCCTCTCATCTATGTTATTATTTATTGTTGTATATATAATGGAGAATAGCAGCTTGTAGCTCAGTAAAACGTCATGATAGCTCAAGCTGCTTCCCCCCCCCTCGACATTCATTAAATTGTCAGGGTTGCCAGGTTGATTTTCTCTTTCTTTTTTTATTACAAGCCCGAATTGCATATGATTTACATTGCTATTCATTACTCATCAATAATTCAAAAAGAATAAGAGTTATTATTAATTAGTTTTAAAGATGTCTATAGGATTTAATCCAAGATCCTGGATCACTGTCAATGGATCTGTATAAATTTGGAAGGATCCAAGTGTTATGACAGCCCGGCTATGCCATTTCACGAATTCTATAAAGAAGATATTTCCAATCATAATACGTGGAAACCACCGATGTCACAAGAGAAATCTGGGTCCATTCAATAAACATAGTACTAATGATGATTCTGGTACGTCATTGTTTCGCGTCTGATCTAACTAATTTTCATGTTTCATGTAATTTTCAATTTTCAGTTGTGGAACATCTGAATTTTGTCACATTTATGGAGAAGTACACTCGGAAGTCTGTTCATTTTCATTTTTCTGTAACCCAGTCATTGGAGCTCGAAAGTCTGTTCGTTATTCCCAAAATCTAATATTATATGTTAGGAAACTTATTAAAATTCAATCAGATACTATGTTGAAAATTTCAACACAATAAAGGAATTGATTAATGATTTCAATGAAACTGGAAAGAAATTTTAAATAGCAAGATCATATTCGATGAATTACTGTTCATTCATGAAAATTTCAATAAGATTCATCAAGCAATACAAGCCTTGGAAGAAATAATGCCTCTGCTTACAAGTGTGACTATGGTAAAAACACTGGTTAACGACCAAAATCATAAGGTGTACAAATATAATAAAAGCTATTTAGTTTTGTACGCTAATTCGAGAGTCTGACAGTTTTCAAAAAATCGGACCCTACTTTTTTAGTTTTTCTGGCCCATTTTTCAACTTCAAGTTCAATTTAAGCCTAGAAGAATACTCATTTCATACATAAAAAAATAATGATTCGCTGGTGTATTTAATGCAAATTCCAATTTCAGTTTTTGTTTTGACCTAAAGGGACTCCTGGGGGCGTAGAAGATGGAAGTTGGCCCAAAAGTGGTCCAAATCATTTGTAATTAAATAACTCTATGAATATTACATGAAATGATTAATAAGGAGTACATTAAAGAGCTGAGACCCCCAACTTTCAAACGAGATATCAAGTGTTTGATAATAATCCTTAGTTTAGAAGAAATAGCCCATTTAAATGTGTAAACTTTCATTCAATTTCAAGCAAAAATTCGCTAGAAATCTAAGACTCACGGTCGAGCTACTTAAGTAGTAGCGCGCAGAAGGATTAAGAAACCAGCTGAAATCCTTTAAGGTAAAAATATTTGGAACTATGGCAATATATTTTTTTATATATCGACAGCACATATTTTTTAGAGCTCATATGTGTAGTCTCTTTATAATCTGGGATTACAGATTTGAAATCAGCGTGCAAAACTGAATAACTTTTATTATACTTATACCCCTTAGGATTTTTGAATGTTCAAATTTGTTGAACTGTGTTATTAACGAGAGTGCATGTAGCTCTGACCACGTGTAATGGAGTAATACACGCCGTCTACAAATAATAATTAATCAATAAAATGCCTAATCGAGTGAACTTAGAAACCTTGATATCATATAATCTTCTGATAGATATGAATTTGTGTTTATTTCCTCTCAAAGACCGTCAATGTCTTTCCCAATCATAGGGTAAGAGAATAACTGATAAAATAAAGCACCATGACAGTTATAGCAGCTTTCCTCCCAGCCATACATCAAATTGTCAGGAATACAAGGTTAATTTCACATTCTTTTTTTTTTCTTCCATAACGGCAGAGCTTAGGATTTACAGCTCTATCTATGAAATCAAAGCTAGAAATCAGTAAGACTATTAAAAAAAATTGATTCTCAAGAATGACTTTTAGTGGGATAGAAAATATGCTTCTAATGTTTTAAGGAAAAAAATAACGCTTTGTCATATTCCTTGTAATGTTCCACTCTTTATCGCTATCTATATGCATTATATAGGTAGAACTCACACAAGACAGTATGTATTTCTAATTGAGTAACTTTGAAATCAATTTGCATACACAGACAATAGACAAATCAAAAGTCAAGAAAGTGGGTTTTTGTGAATTTATAAATCCAATTCAACGCACCAAAGGGAACTTATGAATACAAAAGAGGGTGTTTGTAAGCCTGTTATTGTGAGAATTTTGTGATAATATTTCATGGATATAAGAAAATTAAAAATATTTATCCAAATAAAAGTAGCACCTTATATAATACATTTTATATTTAGAGTTACAATTCAGAGATTAATTTCTATATTGAAACATCAGTACTCAAATATTTTAATCAAATTAAAGATTTTTTTAAATCAATTTATTTAAAGGGAAGACTTGTGTAAATAAAATAATTACATAGGTTTTTTAATCAAATCAGATTAATATGGAAGAATATTTACTCAATTTAATTCAGTTTCTATATTCGATATTTGCTCCAACATTCTTAAGCTCTGTAAAAACATCTGTAAAAAAACTAGGTTCTGAATTAATTCTCAGCATGGAACCACTTAAACGATTTATAATATCCACACATCTTTCCCAAAATAGTTCCTTTTCGCATTCTACTAAGAAAGGTTTCAGTGGGTAACTTATTTCATTTCCCATATAACTGAAAAAGTTTATATATTCTAAATTATTATTTTATTTTAACAAAAAAATATTATACTATAGTTACTATTGCATTTTATAATAGTTGACATTGCATAACAAACTGATCACGAATCTCCAATTAGTTTTTATTATTATGTTTTTTTAGATTAAACTAAAAATTACTCAGGATTGATATGATGGTATTTAAAATTTTCATACTTTACTCACTAATATTTTTGTTTATATATTTCTACTATTTAAATTAATATTATTTATTGATGCTTCGAATTAGTCTTTTGCAACATTAAAAGGATAAAAAACTGTGTTTTATAAATATTTCTAAAGAAAACCCTTGAAAATAGAAGATCTTCTATGATAATTGGCTAATTGTTGATGAAATATAGAACAATATTTCAACCAATCCCTTATTCAAGGACATTTCTGAAATTTCATCATTCTCAAACTTACAGAAAGTTTAAAAATGATCAAGAAATTGAAAAAAAGCATAATAACCTGATTCCAAATAAAAAAAATAATTGCAGATTCGTATTTAGAGCATAAAATACAATTAGAATTAGACATCGATCTTCACTTTTCCTATACAAGAAAATTTTGTTGACTTGTATTTTCTAAGAAAATAATAAAAATAAAATAATAAATGTTGCTACTGACCTGTAACTTATGTATAAACAAGTTAAAACAATTGCTTGTAGATCTTGCTCTTTGGATACGTTTTCATCAGTCATTTCTCTTACCAATAGATATACAAATACTATATTTGCTGGATTAATGAATGCAATATCCTTAAAAGACATATTGATATTATAAAAATCTTCAATCTTCATTCATAAACTACCTGCCAACCCTGAACAAGCAAAGACCGATCAACTGTACGTAGCCACATTATACAATCCCCTGGTTGAAAATCCTTTAATTTATTGCATTTTTTATACAGATAATGACCCAAACACTTCAATAACTCAGATGTTGATGCTTGAATTATTGTTTTTTTACCAGATTTTATTAACGAATTTGATCGCCCTTGAAACGAACAAACATTATCACCTACATTATAATTATTACTGAGAGATATATAATGGTTGCTAGCAGATGATGAATTTTTCATTAGCTCAACAGAGTTACTAACAGATGAATTATCTATTGATGGTTGCTTGGCAGATGTAAATCGATGAGAAAAGTTAACTAAATCTAATTGTTTTTCGGATAAATTAGTCTTTTTTGCCCCATGACATAAAACCTTTTGAATGTTGTAACTAGTGTCTACCAACGGATGGATATTATCGAGTGGTTGACGACTGTAAAAAAGTAAATAATAATATAAGCTTATTTCGAGTTCTGAACTTACCCATAATTTTTATTAATTGTGTCATTTCCATTTACTGTCAATCCAATTTGGCCCTTCAGATGTGCACTTTTTTTTGTACTGGCATTTCCTATTCGTTTCCAACTCAATGCTCCCATAAACATGGAGTGTTTTTTAAGCCCTTTTTCAACTATAACTTTTTCTTGATAATTATTTTCATTTGATAACTCTGTTCCACCTGATTGATGTGATGCAGATGATTTATCTCGAGGATTGAAACTCAAAACTGTACCCATATTTAATATTTATCCACTACTGTCGTTTGTTAGACAAAGAAATGTATATTGCGATACTTAATTGATGTAAAATTATTGAAAATTATAATTTCTATGGTTGACGAGCTGACATTGTAAGCCTTATAAATCTAGAAAATTATAAAGGGATATAACAATTTATTTGCAAAACTGACGAGAAAAACCATATTAGAAAGCTACAAATAATTATCGATTTTTTTCCTTTCTCTTTCTTTGCAAAGTATGTTAGCTTTCTGATCTTAGCACCCATTTCAGCTCTCTTGGATTTTATTTTTATTAAATTTTACAGTCTATGATTCTTCGAAACTATGTTAATTAATGAGATAACTTTGATTAATAATTTAGTTAAAGAAAATACATCTGAAATGTAGAAAGTTGCCACTGAGAAGTTTCTATAACCAAAAGAATCGACCCAACCATAAGTAAATATCTATTGTCTTCATGAACAATATCTATCGATATATATTTCGAATAAGATCATCTCTTGACTAAGGGTCATCAACTGATAGGGAAGAAACACAATGCAAATTATATCGTTTTTATGTATATTCTTTTGTACATAAAACACTAATTTCCAGAAAATAGCTCCGATGACGACAAGAGATCGGAAGTTTGACGAAAAGTATGGTTTTGGATAAAAATATCAGTTTGTTATCTGCATTGATACATCCTCGTCTATTTTATATTTTAAAATAAACACACCCTTTGCATCCTCTTTAATATATTTATTTAAACTAGGTAACCATATGATAGTAGCACACCTTGTAATTGCACTCAACAAATTTACCATCTCTATCAATTATGATTGATTGCTACTTATATATATCCTATTTATATGATGTAAAAAGAAATATGAGCATGAGACAAATCAATTCATTAAACACAAGGAGAAAGAGACATGAAAAAATAAATTAATTAAAAAATATTCTATAAAAAGGAATACTGTATTTTTCGGATCATAAGTCGCAGTTTTTTTCATAGTTTGGCCGGGGGTACAACTTATACTCCAGTGTGATTTATATATGATTTTTCTTCTTAATTATGCATTTTTTGACTGGTGCGTCTTATAATCTTGAGCGACGTATAATCTGAAAAATATGGTAATAAAATTCGTATAGATCAATACACACGAGATGTGGTAAACATTAATTTAAAGGACAATGTCATCTTATTTCTATTTATTCAAGTTGATTCAATTTTGGAAATTTCAGAGTTTTGTTTAATTATGAGGTGGTCCTTGAAATGGTTTTTTACTCATTTTTGTCCTCTTTGATGATATTATATCCACCATCATACTAAAACCTTTCTCAGAATAGCAATGGCGACTGGATCTTTTTTGTAAATCCAAAAATTACTAGAGTCAATGCTTATTTCTATAGTAATATTCTTGAACTGGATATATCCGGAAATTCTTCTCTATTATCTCCAGCAACATATTTTTGAATGGCTTAACAGTAGCAACTTGAGCTGTCATGTCGTTTTACTGAGATATAAACTGCTATTATCCTTTATATACAGATAAAGACATATATAAAAAATAATAATATAATATTATGCATACCATACATGAGAGGTAGAAAATTAACTCGAATAAAAATTATATATTTTTAGCTAATAAGTCGTAAACTAATAATATTATTACGGGGAATTCAACTTGAACCCTTTTTTGTTAAATATTTGCTTTATTAACCTAAAAGCTTGCATTCCTTTCGACTGGAAGCCTTAAGAATGGGAAGTATATGCAAAAAGTACAATACAAATAACTGCTTCAGCCCTCCTCCTTTGGTGAAGTCGCTAAATTTGACTCTAAAATTACCCCAGTATGCATAAGTGCATTAAATCAATATATATATTTTATTCAGTATAGATTGAAACAATATAATAGAGTGTAACTCAAATTAGCACAAAATAATTTTAACTAAAAGTAAGATCAAGCCTCAAATGTATACCTGTGAGGAACACCAAAGCATGTATGTAATAATTTAATGAGTGAAGGACAAATCAACTCTATAAGTATATTGAAAACGTATAATTACAATTACGAAATTAATAAATAATCAACAATTTAATAAATTCATACATAAAGGAATAGTCAATCAATTACATAATCTCTAAGTGTAAAATCCTTGATCGTTGATAATGGAAATGAAAATTTTTAAAGTTATAACGAGGATCCCAGGATAGAGACATACCATCTGAATGAATTTGGGACAGAAGTCTAGAGAAAGTTAAATATTATAAAATACGTTCAAAGTCGTAATCACGAGATAAATGTAGAGATTTATTCAAGCAACGTAATTGAAGACAATCTTGACATTGCTAACTTCATCACTAATAAGATCAAAACTCTCGTTTCCTTGAATGTTCCACTCAAAAATTGGAGATTAACGATGACCATAATGAAATGATTCAGCAGTGGAGAAATCCAGGGAAACAGCCTGGAAATCTTAAATCCTATAGTTAATATAATTAATACATATTATCAAATTATTGTTTTAATTTCTAACATTTAATACTTATTTTGGTTTAAGTTGGCCTTAGAGCATTTTTCCAACTCTTCATAGGCTTCAAGGCATACTTTTTACATTCCTAGATATTATAACTAGAGATGTGAAAAACCGCACATCCGGCGTGTAAAAATAAGCCTCTCCCCTTGATGACGTCAAAAATGATATGGTAACTATCAAAGCCAGCTCATTTACAGTCGATAAAATACTATGACTGAAGATGTGACAGCCTTGCTCCAGGCTCAAGACAGCTCTTCTTCGAATTAT
This sequence comes from Lepeophtheirus nordmannii, assembly GCA_963680855.1. Taxonomy (NCBI): domain Eukaryota; kingdom Metazoa; phylum Arthropoda; class Copepoda; order Siphonostomatoida; family Caligidae; genus Lepeophtheirus; species Lepeophtheirus nordmannii. The sequence goes on from OY804526.1 coordinate 1,305,933, forward strand.
AGTAATTCATTAAATTAAATTGATGTTTTAGAAAGACATTATTGAAATCAAAGTTGTAGATATTGTTTTAAAAAAACAGGAAATTTTGAAAATTTCAAAATCGGTAGATTAGTTTTGGATTTATTGCTATTTTTGTTAAAACTTCATTATTTGAATTAATTTTTCAGAAAAATAAGTACATAAATACTAAACTCTGCTCTAAATATATAATTAGTTTGATAATAATGGTCATTTATTCATTAACAAAATAAAGCTTTAAGTTTATAGATACTTGCATATTTTAAAAACAATAATTGATGATTTGATAATGATATTTATAATTATTCTACCTTTTCTATAACTCAAGAAAATGGCTGTAAACATATTAAAAATGTCAGCAAATGAAACATTTTATAGGATAGAAGTATGAATATTTTAGTTGAAGCAAATTTTTTTTCCATAAAGTCCCTTTTTCGAGAGATATTAACATTAAGAAAGTTTTCAACCAAAATTGAAGGAAAGGTTGTGTGATATTATCGTAACTTTTATAATAGATAATGTAATATACATATAATAAGAATTACTATGTCAAAAGAAAAAAGACAACAGGTTGATGATTTATGAATGATGAAATAATATTATGTAGGGTTTCAACTGATATGCATTTTAGAAACTACTCGCACGCTTTAAAATACGCGGTTTTTCACATCTCCAATTACAACTAGGAATGTAAATTTCAAGCAAATCGGGCTTGTAATAAAAAAAAAGAGAAAACCAACCTGGTAACTCTGACAATTTGATGAATGTTACGAGGAAAGCAGCTTGAGCTGTCAAGACGTTTTACTGAGCTACAAGCAGCTAATTTCCTCTATATATACAAATGAAGACATCAATAATAAATAATAACATTATGTATACCATAGATAAGAGGCATAAAATTAACTGAAATTAATGTTAAAAAATTATTTATTTTTAGCCCGATATGCTTGAAATTTAATAAGTGAAGGAAAAATCATATATATAGAAAACGTTTAATGGCAATTATAAAATCAATAAACGATTAATAATTTAATAAATTTATTCATAAAGTAAGAGTAAATAAATTATCTAATCGAGTTAGCATAAAATCCTTGATTGTTGATAATGGAAATGAAATTTTTTAAAGTTGTAACGAAGATCTTAGATTAGTGAAATGACATTTTAAATGAATTTGGAACAGAAGCCTTCAGAAAATTAAACATTGTACAACTCGTTCAAAGTCGTGTAGGGATTTAGTCAAGGAACGTAATTCAAGACAATTCTTATATTTTTAATTTCATCACTAACAATGTCCTGTTAGTCAATTTCATGTTCTACACTGAAAAATCTTATCCTTTATACTACGGCATTTGAAAGTAAAAAAGTGTTGTCCAAGGTAAAGAAATAAGTTTAGCGAAATGATATTTCCACCATCATGTCATATTATTACACTTGAATAAATCAAAAGTAAATGTCTACATGTTATTGAGAGAAACAAAAGATACATATAACTGAAGAAATTATCAACAGAATCCATAATCCACGATAGGAAGTTCTCTAAATACATAATTATTCCTACCGTAAACTGTGACGCCTTGAGGGACGATGAAAGGGATAAGGGATTCAATATCATCAGATGGAACTCGGATTCCAACAAAATTAAAGATTTACAATGACCCTGATGAAATTATCTCAGTAGTGGAGGAATCCAGGGAAACATCCTAAAAATCCTAAATCCTACAGTTAATATAGTTAATATTTATTATGATATTATAGCTTTTATTTCTAACATTTAATACTTACTATGGTTTAAGTTGGCCATTACAGCATTTACAAACTATTCGTAGGACGATAGATTTGGAGAAGTCATTAGAGCCAATGACAACTCTGATGGACGAAGGTCTCTTCCTTAGAGCGGTTGCTTACTCATAGTAGGAAACAAGGGATTTGGAGTAGTCCATAGAGGTAATGTCGAACATATTGATATACAGAGAATTGAAATCCTGTCATAAATCCAATCATGTTCACATTGATATTCGACTATTCATTCCAATAGGCATTTTATTGAAATAATTGATCGTATTTCAACAGAATATTACAGGTGTTACACAAATCATGTGAGATCTTTATATCAGGTAGATGTTCTTCCCTTTGCAATAAAGGAAAAAGGATAACAGCTTTGGAAAACAAAAAGTACTGTTCAAAGTGCCAACCACAAGAAATCTCACGTGCGAGATTTTGCTTGAAATTTACATTCCTAATTATAACTATGGATGTGAAAAAAGAGCCTAACTGCAAGGCACGCCCGAGATGATGTCATAAAAAATATGGGGGCAGAATTTAACTGTTATTATTTTGCTATTTTACTGAATAATCATTATTATAAAACTAAAAATTTGAAGATAACACTGGTCAACAGACAATAATCTTTTGGGGTATAAGTATAATAAAAGTTATTCAGTTTTGCACACTGATTTCAAATCTGTAATTATTTTTCAAGAGTCCCACGGTTTTCGAGAAATCGGTTCCTACTTTTTTAGCTTTTTTGGCCCATTTTCCAACTTCAACTTCAATTTAAGCCTAGAAGAATACACATTTTGGGCGTTAAAAAATAATGATTGGCTAGTGTTTTTTATGGAGATTTTATTTCTAGTCTTTGTTTTGATCTAAAAAGACTCCTAGGGGCGTAGGGTGCCGGAGTAGGCCCAAAAGTCGATGAAATCCTTTGTACTTAAATAACTCCTTGAATATTACGTAAATTGATTAATAAGGAATGCATTAAAGAGATTAGACCCACAGCTTTCGAACAAGATGTCAAGTGCCTGAAAAGAGCCTTTAACTTTGAAGAAATCGTCCATCAAAGTGTGTAAATTTTCATCCAATTTTGAGCAAAAATGCACAAGAAATCTAAGACTCACGGTAGATCTAATAAAAAACAAGTGCTATAGACTGTAGTAGTAGCGCAGAAGAAGACTCTGACATCAGCTGAAGATAACCAAATTCAAAAACATGGATCTTTTATTTAATTACAAGGCAACTCCGAGGAAAGAGTGGGATCGCAGGGCCATGGATATCCAATGAAAGGAATAGTGTTCCTTGATGAGTCATGTCTCAGTACCTTTCATCTTCATCATCATGGATAAGAACGGAACTAGTTTAAGGAATGCAGGATCAGTCTCCTTAATTTCGGAGTTTCGACGTGTTATAAAATTAGAGATTTATCTTCATGAGAAAGTATTTGTCGTTTGGATCATCTTTGAGTACACTAAGATCAATTATCTTTTCAGATTAACAATAAACATCGCTGTTGAATCAACAAAGGGGAAAGAAATTAAGAGTCCATTGAGGAGTTAATTTTTGTATGGAAGAAACTAATTTCCACATTCATCTCAAAATTTAAACCGATGTTATCACTTATATCGCTATGACGGCACTTGTATACACTGGATTCGTGCACCGTGGCTGTTTCTAGTCCACTAACACACATCTTCATTCGAATGGACACTTTTTTACACTCATGTACCCATCACATTGCTGAAAGTCCCTTAGTTTACCGTTTATGTCTCTCAGTACTGGGTCCCCTTCTTTATGTCTAAAGTGGAGAACCAGGAAAAATCATGAAGTGCCTTTGATAATGTTAATCGTATTCTGCACAAATTCATTTATTTTTTATAGGATTTCATTAATGGACTGAAGGAAAACAGTTCTGCAATTACTACTACCAAGGAACTTTTAAACAGCGACACTATATTCGGTGAACTATTATTGATTCATCAAAATTTCAATCAAATTCCTCAAGCAATACAAGCCTTGGAAGAAAAAATGCCTCTCCGTACAAGTGTGAATATAATGGAGAATCTGTGGCAAGATATTACACTTGAGCCATTCAAAAGTAGGTTGCTGAAGATAATGGAAAAGAATACTGGATACATCAAGTAATTTTTAGGTGCAATCCCAACACCTGGATACATCAAGTAATTTTGTTTACCAATATGCAGAACATTATTCGAATTTGGCTTTCTTTGAGTCTAGTCTAAATTCATGCAAAAATGACTCTGGTCTCATGTATGGCATTAGTAGGAATTTAAATAATATGCAAATGGGGTGTGTAAAATAAAAAGAAAGAGAAAATCAACCTGGTAACTCTGACAATTTGATGAATGTTGAGAGGGAAGTAGCTTGAGCTGTCATGACGTTTTACTGAGCTACAAGCTGCTATTCTCCTTTATATATACAAATGAAGATATCAATAATAAATAATAACATTATGTATACCATCTATAGATGAGAGACAGAAAATTAACTGAAATTAATGTCAGGAAATTATATATTTTTAACTTATAACTCTACAAGGACTTGAGCCCTTTTTTGTTTACATTTTATTTGCATTATTAACCTTAATGCATGTATTCCTTCATGCGATATCTTTACTATCAGGTAGATGTTCTCTCAGTAATAAAGGAAAAATGATAACAGCTTTGGAAAACAAAAAGTACTGTTCGAAGAGCCAACTCCATAAAATCTCTCGCGCGGCATTTTGCATAATATTTACATTCCTAGGTATTAGTATCTTCGGATTTTGGGTTATTTCCATTACAAATTTTTATTGCCACTAAATTATTAATAATAAGCTGTTCTTAAGTAAAACAGCAAAATAATAATAGTTACATTCCGCCCCTTGGAATGTAATCGGGCTGAAATGCTGCCTTACTTCAAGGATACCATATTTTATATGACATCTCGGGCGTGCTTTGCAGCTGGGCTCTTTTTTCACATCCATTCTTATATCCCTAGAACTATGTTTTCTCCATTAAAAATAAAAGAGAATAGCTCCATGTTGGTGATTTAGTAAAGCGTTATGACAGCTAAAGCTGCTCTCCTATCAAGAGCCTGTGGATTTCTTTTTTTCTTTTCTTTTCTTTTCTTTTCTTTTCTTTTCTTTTGTTTCCTTTCCTTTCCTTTTCTTTTCTTTGGGTTTCCTTTGAGTTGCCTTTGAGTTGCCTTTGAGTTGCCTTTGGATTCCCTGTTTGGTTGGAGATGCGTGAGTGGTTGGATGGACTGATGCGATGCACGAGCTCTTGAGAGGAGTGTTGGTTGGGAAGAGGTTGTCTAAGGTGAGAGTCTCTTTGCGCCCTTGGTTGTGAATGTGTGGAACTGTGTTGGTGTTGATTTTAGGCTGGGGAGCTCTTTTCCCTGGAGGATGGAGTCATCATCGATGAGCTTCCTCAAATCGTGGAGGCTATCCGCTCGACTATCTCCTCATCTGATTTTGTGAAGAGCCAGAGGGATCAGTCCCTGGTGGAGATTTGTGTGGCTCGCCTGACTTCTGCCATCCGTGAGTGCCGCTCCGTGGGTACCTGCGCCCCTCATTTGGTGTCTCTCCTGAGTACGTGCCTCTCCTATGACCTTCGACCCGAATATGGGGAAGAGCCCTCTCATGCCAAGATTTCTTCTGAGATCCTCTCTTGCTTATTTTTGAATTCCAGGGAAAAGGGAGTCCTGGGACTCACCGTCCCTCTCTCCGTTCAATTTCTCCACAAAAGCAACGCACAACTCTCCAAAAACATCAGCTCCTATTTAGCCTTAGCAGCTAATGAAAATCCGGATTTGTTGGCTCGGCATTTACAGCCAATTATTGATTCTGTTATTACTGGCAACTATTCACTAGCCAGGGTCCTTCCTTTGATTTATAGTGCCAACAAGGAGCCAATCAAAAATCATGTCATGACCTTAGTGTCTATAATGCCAAATTGTGATCGTTCAGGAAAGCTGGCACTTCTTTCTCTCTTTTCACTTATTGCAAAAGATAACTCAACGGTAAGATAATGTTTCAATAATAATAGAAAAGGTTATTATTAATTTATTTCTATTTTTTTTAGTTACTAGAATCCTCAATTTCGCAAATATCTGAGGAACTGTCTTACTCTTCAACTGCTGTTCCTACTTTACAAGTGTTTTTTAATATGGTATCTGTTAAAGTTTCAAAGCCTCTATTAGATCATAGACAAACGTTGAAAGATGTTGCTTTCAAATTTCCCAAGACAATTCCTCTAGTTGTACAAATTTTGTGTACCGTTTCGTTGTCGAAGCAGGTAGAATTATATTAATTTACGGTAAAATCGAGACTTGGCAATTCATTGTCTCTACAGGAGTGTAGTTATGACACGCTGGACTTTATTTTGTCGATTATCGATTGTCTTGAAAAAGAAAAACACTCAATTATTTTAAAAGAATTAGCTGCCCTGGTAGCAAGATATCCGTCGTTACTCACAAGGAATGTCATAAATAGACTTGGTTGCATTGAAAGTCAGCCTGGTGTTTTGGCTTCAACCAAAGCATATATTCTAGAATTGAAGCAAAATTTAATTCTAACAGATAGGTCTAATAATTTAGGTTATTTTAAATCAGAAAATAGCGTTAATTTAGAGGATAGAATCTCCTTTCATGAAAGTACGCCAAAATTTAATTACTCCGTTTATGATTCTAAATTGGGTCTAAATAAGTCAATGACTCGATTGACTTCATCTCAACATTCTGTACCTTTCAATTCTAGTTGTAATGCCCGTTCTGCTGGTAGTATTAATAACAGAATGTCTAAGCATTTTAACACTGGTACTGTATCTCCAACTAAGTCTATGTCATCAGGGTCAGTACCGTTTGTGGAACAGCAACAAGTTGTAAAGGTCAATGTTAGTCAAATAAATCAAGACTTAATACGTCAAGTGTCTTCAGTTCAAAGTTATAAGAATCTTGCTCTACTGCAACCACATTCGAAAATGAATTATATTATTAATTCATCGGAAAATCATCTTATTTCACTTCCTTTACGTTCATCCCAAGGAAGTATGCCTTGTCACAATTCTGGTTCTATTTTTATTCCTTCAAGGCAATTATATTTTGGTGTGTCTTCATCCACATCTGCATCATATCAACCTACAAGTTGCATGTCTTCTAGTCACCAATCTATAACTGCAGATGTATCTTCGAATAGAAAAACACGATCAAATGCTATCCCATCTGAGCGCGGGAAGTTTCATAAATTCGTTTTCGATTCTGGGTATTCCGAGTCGTCGGAACATAAAAATCTCATGAATTACAAAACAACGAGTGACAATCGTATCTCTATTTTTGAGCCATATCCGTTAAGAGACACTGTTCAGCACTTTTGTGAAAAACATTTGAATAAAATTAAAATTTATATGGAGAGCCTTAATGCACGCTTACCTCTTCCAGTGAAATGCACAATTGAACAGCGCAAAGGCAAAAAACAGGCTAGAATACACTTTTCATGTCAAGAACGACTGGAAGATTACTGTCTATATAAAAATACATTTTATTCTATGAAAACTCGAAATCCAAAGACATGGATACATATAATGTTTCTGTCCTTGCAGGTTATGTTCAGTTTATTTTTTGGTAGTTTTCAACATAATAAAATTCTATTTTAGGCTCGATCGTCTTCAGCACTCAGTACAAGAGAAATTTCAGTTAGTTCATTAAGAAATTGCTGGGAAATTCTTAAACATGATACAATTCCGTTCGTTACCCTGGTTACTGGTGCTTTTCCCCATGCTAAGGTATTACATTGGCTTATAAAGGTTTAACCGTCAATATAATTACATTCAGGAACAAGATAGTATACTTTATGAACTTCGGACACATCGTTTCTTTGATGTGTTTGAGTATAATGGGCCCAAACAACATTGGGGTTGTTTTTTATGTAATCATCCTGATAGAGCATCGTTTTTCATTCAGGTGGTATTTCAATTCAATATCTAAATAGTAATCAACTCTTTAATTAAAGGAACACGAACCAGTGATTGAAGGACAGCTTAAAGAGAAAAAAGGGGGAAGATGGAAAATATTTAAAAAGTGGAAAAGTCGTTATTTTACTTTGTCTGGTGCTAAATTGTCATACAAAGAATCTGTAATCCAAAGATTATAATTGATCTATAGCTTATAATATATTTTATTTACTACAGGTTTCTGGAGATAAAGGAACAACTCGATCATTGGATGTTGGTTCTATACGTAGTGTTAAAGTTTCTCGAGATAACAAAAGAAATATACCTAAGGCATTTGAAATATTCACTAATGAGCGTACTTTTATTCTTAAGGCAGATGATGGTTCACACGCTCAAGAATGGATTCAATGCCTTTCTGTTGCGAAAGCAAGATCTCAGGTTATTTTAATCAAATTCATTATAAATTGAAATACCATTATAATATTAGTTTAGGCCCGAGAAATGAATTTAAAGAAGTTGGCTTATGGTGGATCTTTAGGAAGGTTAAATAATTGTCGTGCGCTGTTAAAAGCACAAACCGATAGTTAACTTTTGTAATATAATGTCGATTCAATGTTTGTTCCTTCAAGTTGAAAAAAAAAAAAAAAAGGAATGAACAGTATATAAGTTAATTTCAATGTTTATTTCCAATTTTAATCAATAAAAGCTGCATGTTTATATTATATACATAGTGACCTACATTGGTCGAGTTTTCATATAGCGGTGCAAAACATGGTGTATAATAATATTTATTTCATTCTCTTGATTTGCATTTTAATAGAGGCTGTGATGGAGAAGGATGTCATTTATAAGGGCTGTGTTTGGGGTATTGACATGCGAAAATTTAACCATGATTAAAAACATCAATTGTTAAACCAATACAACTTATACCTTTTTCATTACACGCATTCTTCGCACTTTCAGTATTTTTTCAAGTCTCTTTATTTTCTTGGCCTTTCTTACCTAGATAAACATAAATGTTAACATTATATAAAATGTAGAATGTTGCTAATCTTACTTTTCAGAAGACTTGGGGAAGAGTCATGTTTAGTGGATGTGAAACAATTTTTTTATAATCTATATTCTATTAGATTATTTAATATACTATACATCCGTACCCTCAACAATAATTAAAACTGATAATTTTTATAAAAAATGTTGAGATTTAATTGGTCTTGATCTACTTATACGGGTATTAAATGATAGCCATTTTTGATATAAAAATTATATAGTGTATTTTGGAATGAATATACCTTTATTACCAGTGTCGTATCTTAATTCTGTTGAACTATTCTAGAGATATAATTTCAATGACTAGATATTTTAATTCACAAAATAGGATATTTTATGAAAGGGACAAATAACACTTGCCAAGACTATTTTTTTGGCATTGAATCTATCTTTGGGTGCAAAATCTAACACTGATCTCAGTTTTTTCTCTTTGGTATGGTTTCTTAGAAATCAGAGTTCATAGTAATTCTGGGGTTTTTTTCATTCGGAGTCATTTCCATCTCAAAAACAATCATAATATTAAAAAAATTTGAAATTTTTCCATAATGCAAATTAATATTCCTTATTGCTGTGAATGATAGCTATGTTATACTTATAAGGCTCCTCTTTTTTTTATAAAGACTGATTGACATCTTCCGTTTGGAACAGATAGAATAAAAACTTTTTTGTTTATTTTCAGATCCTTTTTGAGTGAGGAATGACTGAATGACATAAGTTCCGAATTACTTTAATCCCTGATTACTCAGAAATAAGACCAAAAAGAGGGAAACTGAGATCTATTTGGGTTGTGCACCTAGGTTCTTAAATTTTGATGGATAACGCATAATTTTTTCTGGTACTGTGTCTGAACACTTAATATATTTATGTTATTTCATTAAAATATATCAATATTTACCCTGAGCACAGAGCTGGTTAATTTTTTTGAAATGTGACAAAAAATTGAAAAAATCGTATTTTTGGTTTTTTTTAATACATTACAGAAATTTCAAACCAAGTGTAAATAATTATGTTCTTATATTTATTCACTAAATGTAAGTACATTGTGTAACAATTTGGTCAAGTATTTACCCTAAATTATGGTTCTCCTACTGCGTTTTGTTGACGTAATCCTGTAGGGGAGATAAGATACTATTGAAACCCTTGACTTTTTGCTCAATTATTCGAATAATATTCAGTCTAAGGATACCAAATTTTTACACATTAAAGTTACATTGTATTACTAAAAGTTTAAATAATTTGGAAAAACAAATTTGCAATATATATTGGAGTCTTTCAACTTAGCTTGACTTCCCTACATTCAAAAAAGTTTAAAAATTGTGCATTTTTTTTAATTTGGTCGAAATCTGAGGTGGTGAGTGTCATGACTGTCCCGCGTTTATATAGAATGTTCTTTAACCCTTTCAAACCCGTAAGGTATAAGAAAGTATTATAGCCGGAAGTTATGTTTTTTGAGGTCAAAGTGACTATACTAATCTAATTTAATTTTATAAAAAATTGGAACTCAACCCGTTTCTCTGAGAAATTATGGGACAATGGTATCTCTAGGTATGAAGGGAATTTTTTCATCCTTAAAAATACACGGTTTATCAGTACTTTTTTCGTATTTATTATTATATATTTTTAGGTACATTTATTCTTTATTCTTATATTCTACTTGACAAAAAAATTTAAAAAATCTTAAATAAACAAGATTGAAAGTTTCAATCTATACGCGCGAGCCAAATCACCAAACAATTTTTACAAAGGTTTGAAAGAGCAAATAATTCAGATACATAGAGCTTTAGTCAATAATAATATGTGTGTACATAAAATATAAAAATAAATATAAAATCCGTCAGTTCTTTTATCACGACGAGCTTTTTGGGATAAACAAAAACACACTGTATTCTCCCTTCAACTGATTTTCATCATTTGACTCCTTTGACTTAAAGCAGCTGACCCTACGTATTATGAACTCTAAAAGGGTATTATTATTATTTCTGATGTTGATGCATATAAAATATATTAAATCAAAAATTGCGCGCCCTTTTTTTGAATTTTGAATATATTAGGAGTGGTAACGATTGGTTTGTGATTGGTAGAATTTATAAATATATAGTATATCTAAATAATAAATTCTGCCAAATATTAACAAGTTGGCAACATGGAAAATACAGAAGAGTAACTACCAGTTGTTTTTCCAAATTTTTCCTTTCCCTTTTGTCAATCGAGGTTGCGAGTGGCCAAAAAAGCTCGACGTGTATATATGCATAGACACGCAACCTCTCTCTTTCTCCCTTTTTTTAAAAGAGAAAGAAAGAAAAATTACAAAGGTTTGAAAGATTAAATAATTCAGATATATAGAGCGCGATGCGAATGCTCGTGCTAAAAATATATATCATATGCAGTGATGGATAAAAAGGGTCCAGCTGACACGCACGCCCGAGATGATGTCATAAATAAACATGGTACCCTTGAAGTAAGGCAGAATTTCAGCCGATCACATTTGAAGGGGCGGAATGCATATTATTATTTTGATGCTTTAGAAAGAAAGAAAAAGAAGTTTGAAAAGACAAATGTTGTCAATAACCGTCCTTTTTTTGCATGTCAGCTGGACCCTTTTTATCCATCACTGATCATATGTTATGTACATTTTGCAAGTGATATTTTATGAAGTAATTTCTGTTGATATATCAATAAAAAAAATTCCCTTCACATCCCGAGGGACACTTGTGTCCCAAAGAACTTAGACTTGAATAATTTCTAATGTATGCGTTATAACTAAAAGATATATATTAAGTATATATTAACAAATAATTTCCTTGAAAAACGAAGAAGTTATCTTGGTTTAAACATGATTTTTTTGCATGTGTAAAAATCGTAACTTTCAGTACCTTGAAAAATATTCAAATCAATTTTTTAGAACTAACTATGCAATAGGAATAATTTCTTGACATCTTAGCTATCAAACAAAAAAAAGGAAACAAAAATCGGTTGATAATGGAGTGCATCAGCTCATTTTGAATTTATGGGACACTGGTGTCCTCTGGATTGGAAAGGGTTAACCCTGAGACTAGTAAAAGAAAAAAACTACCTTGTGTTGACAATTTAATATTTCCAAAAATAATCTTTTGAATCCTCAGTGAAAATGTTTAAGGAGAAAATCTTATCTGGCATAAATGAACATAACATATGGTGAGGCAACTGAAGGTGAGGTAAGTGTACGCAGTATCCTAGTCCGAGAATTACTGAAGGTAATGTATCTGGCCGATTATTTTTCTTTGATGATATGCGTGACTTTAAGTCTGATTTAAGGACCTATGAAATCGTTCAATTATCCAGTAGGGTAGTCTGCTTTAATGAATAGTATTAGTAATTGCATACATTTTTTTGCCGATTTTGACCATTTTACCAGTTTGACCACCGCTCAAATTTATGTCGGAGGGGACAAATTGCCCCATACAATTATATCCATTTCTTTGGAGATGATACGATGTTATAAGTTTGATTGAGTCGTCTGAAATTTTGCCAATTAATGACCAAATTAATTATGCCAATTGTGTCCTATCAGAAATAATTATATAAAGTGTGCCTTCTTGAAGGAAAGTTCTTGGATACGTTTCTGCATATTTATGGAAACCCAGATAAGATAAGGAGGAACAAAGAATAATTATATAAAATAGAAAAAGGAACATCATTGAAGGGGACAAGTGAATACGTAGCTGTGTTTACTCACGTGTGAAATTTTTAATGGTTAATAACTTGTGAATTTGTACAACATTTTTTTATTTTCCAAAGTTGTTGTATTATTCCTTAATTCTTGGTAAAGAACATGTGGCACTAACCCCGTGTAAGGCAGTAATATGCATTGACTACAAATAATAACACTGGTTAACATTCAAAAATCCTAAGGGATATAAGTATAATAAAAACTATTCAGCTTTGAACGCTGATTTCAAAACTGTAAATTTTTATTTCGAGAGCCACACGGTTTTCGAGAAATCGCTAATTTGGCCCATGTTTTAACTTCAACTTCAATTTAAGCCTAGAAGGATACTCATTTTGTACATTAATAAATAATGATTCGCTAGTGTATTTAATGCAGATTCCATTTCCAGTCTTTGTTTTGACCTAAAGTAGATCCTAGAGGCGTAGAGCTACTAATGTAGCAGCGCACAGAAGGATTATGAATAGGAATGTAAAAAATATGAAAAATGCCGTGTGCAAGATTTTGTGGAGTTGGCACTGCGAAGAGTCTTTTTTGTTTTGCAAAGCTGTTATCATTTTTCCTTTATTACTGAGGGAAGAACATCTAAATAAAGCAAATAAAATGTAAGCAAAAAAGGACTCAAGCCCTCGTATAATTATTAGTTCAAAATATACATATAATTTCCTGACATTAATTTCAGTTAATTTTCCGCCTCTCATCTATGGTATTCATAATGTTATTATCTATTATTGATGTCTTCATTTGTATATATATATATATATATATATATATATATATAGGAGAATAGCAGCTTGTAGCTCAGTAAAACGTCATGACAGCTCAAACTGCTTCCCTATCAACATTCATCAAATTGTCTGAGTTACCAGGTTGATTTCTCTTCTTTTTTTTATTTTACACACCCCATTTGCATATTTTTACATTCCTAATTATGAAATCCTTCAGCGCGCTACAACTGCAGTTGTCTTTTAGTAGCTTTACTGTGAGTCATTGATTTCTAGCGAATTTTTGCTCGAAATTGAATGAAAATTTACACATTTAGATGGACAATTTCTCCTTAGTTAAGGATTCTTATCAAGTGTTTGATATCTAGTTATTTGTCTTATTATATAATATAATTTTCTGATGAATATGAACTTGTGTTAATTTCCTTCCATCCCCTCTCAAAGAACATCAATATCTTACACCGTAAAAGAATAAGATATTAGCTGCTTGTAGCTAATGTACTAAAATGTCATAACAGATAACAATGCCCTCCTCCCAAATATTCATCAAATTGTTAAGATTACCATGTCCATTTTTCTTACATACCGGCAGTGCGTATATTTTACTACCAAAGGACATCTCTAGTGTTGTAAATAGATGCATTTTAAAGCATGTGAGTAGTACTAAAATGTATGTTGGTTGGTACCCTGCATAATATTCTTTCATCATTCATAAATCATCAAGCTGTTTTCCTTTTCCTTTTGATATAATAATTATAATTAGATGTATATTAATTATCTATTATAAAAGTTGCGATAATATAACACAACCTTTCTTTCAGTTTTTATTGAAATTTTTATTATTGTTAATATCTCTCGATATTGACTTGATGGAAAAAAATTAGTAAAATATTTAAGCTTTATCTTATAAAATGTTTCATTTATTGACATTTTTAATATGATTTAAGCCATTTTCTTGAGTTATAGAAGAGGTAGAATAATAATAGATATCATTATTAAATTTTCAAAAATTGTTTTTAAAAATGCAAATATATAAAATCCTAGAGCTTGAAGAAAAAGACTAAGACTATATTTGAAATAAACGAAGTGCATTATAATCTATATAAAAAAATTCATGCAACACAAAGTTGGAAAAAAAATGATGCCAAGTTTAATCAATTTGTACCATTTTGACTCATTAAAAGACAATTTATAGTGATAATAAATTAATATCCTAGATTACCATACATAGAGGTTAGTTAAAAGACAAAGATGGGCATGTTTTCAAGCTAAAGATATTTTTGATATGAAATGTCATCATGAGCTAATGAAATTTAATTATTCAAAGGTTTTTTATTTTATTTATTGATCATTTTTGTTCAATATATTTTCCTCATTTTTCTTATAGTCGTTTTTTTTAAAGAATTAAAGATTATTATATATTCAGAGCAAAGATTAGTATTTATTTACTTATTATTGTTAAAAATTGATATAAATTATGAAATTTTAACAGAAATAATAGAAAGTTTGGTGAAAGGTTCATATTATATGTTCGAATGATAGTGTACCGAAAGTTTTTGTGAAATCATCAGCATGATCGTATCGATCATGGCTGTTGATTCACTATTAAAATTCAAAATTGTCTACAGTCAGCTTTTCCTCTAAAAATCCATATTGGAGAGGATGTAACATTTTACTGAAAACTTTCTTCATACAATTCGATAAAATATACAAAAAAGTCTTTGAAATAGAGTTCTACATGGCTACAGATCGTAAATTCTCTAAATATCTGGGGTCCTTCTTATTTTTAGAATCAATACTATTCTTCCGTCAGCAGCAATTTCAGGAAAATTACAAAAAGAATTTTTTATTTCGTTCAAAATGATGTGTATATCAATTATATCTTTATCTTCTTTTAAGACGATCAAACTCTCATCACTATTGCATCTCAAAAACCTGCAAAAATTGGCATAAGATAGCTGATACCTTGCATATTTGCTGGAGTCATTACAGTCAAAACAATGATTAAGATAAGAACAATATAATTTAATTTCCCTAGATATTGAGTCTGGACTATTTGATGTCTCACCAGTATTAGTCACAATAACATAACATTATAGCCTAGAGTCTATAGTTTATTTTCATATTGTTTTTTAGGCATAGGATACTTCAGAAAATACGCAAATCCCTCTCAAATATTTTAAGGACTAAACTTTAATATATTATGGATTAAAAAAATTGTTTTAAATGGTTTAGCCGTAAATTAGTTTTTTTTATCGACGAGACCAATGCTTGGAAATGTCTTCTATTTATCAGTCGATTCATTCTCCACGTTCAATACTGAAGATGAGAGGTTAAAATTTGATGTTTGCTGACGTAGAGTTTTCTTTCTTACGATGGTGAGATCCATAGTTCTGAGACTCAATGCTAATCATATGTAAAATGGATTTACTCATAAACCATATATGTTTCATCCGCTTCACCGAATAAAACTTGATAACGAGCTTCAGCCATCCTGAGGGAAACTTTGGAAGGAACCAGTTGCTAGATAATTTCTCGATTGCTTAATTTTTTTAAACCTCATTTAAGTTTTAATACTCCCAATTGCAAATATGGAAGACAACAATTTATTATTAAATATCAAAGAATTGTTCAATGTATATTTTTTCATATTTGGAAAACAATTATTCTTAAATATTTATCCTTGTGTCATTTGGTTATTATTAGCATTTATCATATATACCTCACTGTATCTCGATGTTGACCATAATAAATGAAAAATGTGTATACTAACAGTAATTTTTTGTTCATTTTTTAATGAACGAAAGGTTTTTTACTTTTAATGCAAGGATGTACCTACAAAGAGAACTGAAAAAGTAGTATTGCTTACATATTTGTCTTGTTTAATATAGTTTTACCCAATAATCGTTTAACAATTTAAAGGAACATGGTTCGAAAAAGCTCGACGTGTATATAGTGTATTAAATTTTTTATCAGTGCTTATTAACTGCTTGCTGTAAAATTCAAGATTAACTTCATCATGCGAATTCGTATTTATTATGAAAACGTACTCTCAATTCAAATCTCTATAAAATCCTGATTTTTCAACGTACTTCAAATTTGAAATAATTGAATATTATTAATTAAAAAATCTGTAAATGATAAAAAATCAACATCATTGAATCTTAACAATTTCGATCATTATTATCGGCGTATGGACGTTTAAAAAATGATTGACGTCACTTTTTAAATGCAAAATTGAGCAATGTGTCCCTGTATTTAATTAAACATATACATTATTGAAAAGAATACATATTATGCTATCAGAAAATGTAAGTTTGGTCTTTTTCATAACAACAAAAATAACCATCAATAATGTATCATGCAGAAGTATAAGCTTATATATATTTATTACCTATTTTATCTTTGGTTTATAGTATTTTTGGGGTATCCTACTCTAAAACATATGTATAAGTTGATTCAACACATGTATTTCATAAGCGAGATACAACTCTAAAAACGCTCCAGTCTAATGTTGAAGTAGTGTTACACTTCTGCATGATACATCATTGATGGTTCTATACATTTTCATGCACTATATGTGTGTAATGTCAATAAGAAATGCGCGTGAATAAAAAAACACGAAGTGGAGAAAAATCAATATTTCTTTATCTAGCTATTTTTAGTTCATTAATAAAAACAAGGCTATTCTTTTAACACAAAATTTTTGTACTTTTCGACAACAATCCTCAAAATAAACAATAGTACATTATAGTCTAGATTGTACAATTAAATTTCAGTGTTTTTTTGGAACATAATGCTTCAGAAAATACACAAATGCCTCTTAAATATGTTAAAGACTAAACTTTAACTATAATAAGGGGTAAAATATTAGGTTGGTAAAGTTAGGTTATTAACTCGCTGGTCCGAAATGACGCTCTTTACTTTATTTTATCTTATAAAGTCGACACCATTATTATTCTGCTGATAATTTTCACTATGTTTTCCTCTAAACGGTCCTCATCTGTGAATAATATCCCCGATATCAAACCTATTGAGCATCCAGATGTAACATTTCTTAGTGTGGACGAGGAAGAAAGACAAAGAGTTGATATATTTTTAATAAGAGGTATTCTCGTTCTCTGGGACCCCGAGATAAATTTAGAGAACCAACTTCTTGTTTTAAATGAAACTGTGAAGAAGCTTCTTATCGACGAGACCAATGCATAAAAATATCTTCTAATTCTCAGTTGAGTCATTCTCCACTTCCAATATTTAAGATGAAAGGTTGAAATTTGTTATTAACACACGTAGAGTTTGTCGGGCAACCTTTTCTTTCCTTTTGGCTATGGGAAGATCCACAGTTCAGAGATTTTATGCTCATTATATGGAAAATGGATTTAAACATTAACGATATAGGTTCAAAACCATCCAATAATTGTACTCGTCTCTTAACGTCGATATACTTGCTTTTTACCATTTACTGTTCTACATCATCTATAATCTCCTTAAAAAATTGTGTAACATTGTCGTTGCCATGGACTAATTTGAGATATATCTTCATTAAGGGTTCAACATTAGTTTCTTCACTTTTTTATTGTTACTTTACATATTAAAATCGAAATAATTTGATTGTATAACATATTAATATACAATCTATTCTGTTGATAATAGAATAATATTATCTAGGAGTAGAAATCCCTTTTTTGAGGAATCAGAAAGTATGGGTGCTAGTTCTACTGAAATCATATAAACATGAAATATCACTATTGAATTTGCCTCCATCAATTTTTTTGAATAATTACACACTAACCTCTTGATGGATTAATTTTTATAAAACTCATTTAAATTTTATTACTCCTAATTGCATATATTAATATTAACTATCAAAGAATTGTTCAAGTTATACTTTTTTTATTTGGAATCATAATTATTCTGAAATCTTTATCCTTGTTTCATTTGGTTGTTATTAGTATTCATACAGTACTGTACCTTATAGAGAATTGAGTAAGTAGTATTGTCCTGTTTAATTTAGTTTTACCCAATAATCGTTTAACAATTTAAAGGAGCATAGTATCCTTATGTTGTATATTTTATAATACATCCATGAAAATTAAAAAACGTGTTATTACTCCCACAATTATGTATTAAAATTTGGTCTAATGTTCTAAAAGACTAAGCTAAAAACAAAACGTGTCAAAATCTTTTCAACCACATTTTTGGATAAGTTTATTGTAAAATCAAATGATTTTTAACAATAAATGAATTTCTATTTTGAAATTTACCCTTCTGCTAAATTCAGAGCTGTTTGGGAATCCTTTGTCTAACTAAAACGAGTCAAAGTGTTTACCTTACATGATTAAATTTTAATTACAACTATTACAAATTTTAAATATTCAATATAAAGATAACACTACTACCTGACGAATGAGGATCAGAAGTTAAGAATATATTATATTAAGACATAATAAGGTAGATGATGGGGTTTTATATAACTGACTTGGTGCCAGGAGTACAGGGCATTGTTTTTATCCAAAATCATAAGAGACTAGAAGAAAAGTGATGAGCAAATATATTTAGAAAGCTCCAACATTGATACAAATTTTAGAATAAATAGTCATACTCCCAGTGGAGGACAGATGTTTATTAGATATATTCATTCTAAATAAAATAACAAGGAAATGAATTCAAGAAACCAAACGATGGATTCTTTATTCGGTGGATTTGGAGATTTTCAAAAGTCCCACTATACTCAAATCAAAAAGGAGTTTTGTTATCACTCTTCATATTTAAGGAAGCGCCTTCCATTAAATGTAGGAATGCCAATTACTGTAGCTTAGATATACTTTAGCTGGATATTTCAATTATATTTAACCTCAATTTGCGTATTTTACAGAGGGTTAATGGAAAAAATTTAGTAATAGGAATTGTAGAACAGTTAACGAAGAGTAGTGCTATGTTATTAACTTTTTTTTTGACGAAATCCCTTCCACGTTCAGTTCTTATTGACATTACACATATAAGCGACGCCAAAATAAAAGAAGGTATATTTGTGGGCCCAGAGATAAGAAAAGTTCTTCATGAAATAGATTTCGAAAATATTCTCACATCAGAAAAAAAATCATGAAAGTCCTTCAAATGGGTTTTTGAAAACTTTATTGGCAACAATAAGTCGCCGAAATTCAAAGATGGTGTGAAAAAACTCCTTACGTACTATAAAAAATTTGGATATCGGATGTCTCTCAAAATACATTTTCTGCATTCACATATGGATCATTTCTGAAAAAGGGAATTGTTCTTAGAGCACTCATAGATGATCCAAATAACAAATACTTTTTCATGAAGATAAATCTCTAATATTATAACATATTTTAGTCGAAACTCCGATCCCGCTAAAATTAAGGCGACTGATCCAACATTCCTCTAAGTAGTTCCATCCATATCCATGATGATGAAGTATAAGGATACTGAGACACTCTTGATAAGACCCTATGATGACTTTCCTCGGAGTTGCCTTATAACTAAATAAGGGATCCATGTTTTTGAATTTGGCTACCTTCAGCCGATTTCAGAGTCTTCTTCTGCGCTCTACTACAACAGTCTATAGCACTTGTTTTTTATTAGCTCTGCCGTGAGTCTTAGATAGCGATTTTTGATCAAAACTGGATGAAAATTTACACACCTAGATGGACGAATTCTACAAAGTTAAGGACTTTTAAAGTTGTCACAGCTACATTCATAATGTTATATCGACAGCAAATAAGCTGGCTTCCATAGTTAACCATATCATTTTTCATATCATCAAAGGAAGGGACTTATTTTTACACGCCAAATGCGCGGTTTTTCACATCTCTAGTCATTATCTATGGTGTGAATTCAAATCTTAGTGTTACGGAGGAACTTTTGGGATTAAAATCCACAACTACAAAAAATACAGTTTTTGAGGAGGTTTTGTAACTGAAATGAAGCTACCTCAAAATAAATGTTATAAATGTCCAATCAAAAAAGTTTGCTGGTAGGAAAGGTTCAAGAGAAGATGAAGGAAGAGAACTGTGCAGTCAACTCAAATTTTTGACTGCTGAAGTAAAAGTAGGACACTCTGAATGCTACACAGTTTCTACAGTTCATCCGTGATACAATGTCTCTACTTTGCACCCAAGTTACTCAGATACTTTTTATTTGGTAGTTCTTAATTATGTGAGCAACTTTTTTCCTCCATGAAGATGACCAAAACATTTCACTAGTTTATGCCCATATAAACCTTGTATTTGAATTGCTGCAACGACATTGAAACATATTTAATCCAAAGTTGAAAGGAGCTACGAAATATCGGTCTTAATTAACTTTCAGAGATATTTTAAGTTCATTTCTTACATTTCTCATTTTGATTTTTATCTTCAAAGTGAGAATGATACTGTGAAAATCTAAAAGGCTTTAGTTACCAGATAAATTATACATACATACCATTCATATTTAGCTCTATTTTTGCTCTTAATTTTTCTTGGACAAATTGCTCAAAGATATTTTCCTTTATAAAACAAATTAATTGATGTTTGCTGTTTAAACTAATTTTTTCAGAAGTTAAAAATTATTTTAAAAACTAATTATCAATATTTTAAATATTCTCTCCAGTAGTCCATGTAAAGTAGGGTAAAATAGAGCTCAAGTAGATAGATTATCTCATATAGAAGCCAAACATTTCTTATTTCTTCAAAATGAAGTCTTGAAATTAACGTCTTGGGTTATTAAATTCATCTTCGGAAAAAACACATAAAATCGAGAAACACTTTAATTATACTATGTGACAGCATTGTACCCTTAGCCTTAAACCCATATTAATTATTGTTATTTTAATCGTAAAACAAAAAAATTGACAATTTATTCATTCAATAAACATCAAATAATTTTTTTGTTGCAAGCCTCTCACAGTTGCCACGACCAAACGTGAATTTTGGTAATAAGTTTGGATAATTTGCAAACGCTGCTCAAGGTTTCACTACTCCATGATGATTTGTAAGCTATTTGTGAGTAGAAATGTAAACAAAAAAAATATGACGTAGTTCGCCGTCCCTAATTAAATAAAAATACGTCATCCATATTGAAAACCCTTTAAGTGCTTCTTCTTGATTACAATTACTAAAAAAGAAGACTAACAGAAAAAAAAATCGATTAAAATGAAGAATCTTATTTAGAATACCTTAGATTTTTTTTTCATGTGTTTTATATCATAGCTTAATTTTATTACAACTTAGAAGAAAAAAAGATTGATTCTAATTTTTTCTTAATTTATTTTTTAACTTCCTTTTGAAAATTAAAAGAAATATGATGTGTGAGGTTACGTCATATAAAATTATAAGAGTACTCTGAAAATAAATAAAATAGAATCTTGTTCCTTCATACTCAATGTCAGAAAAGGAATACTAATTTTATTTTCCCATTAACTACCTATATTGCTTTTCTCCTTACATCTAAGCTACTAATTACTAGTTGAGTCCTATAATTAATCATGTAAATTTCTTTTTTTCAGTATATTATTGTAACTTTATATAGTATAACCTTAAACGTCATATTTCTTTCAATTTAAAAAAAAAGGCTTCACAGGTCAAACCGATGTTTGTTGACGACTTAAATGATTTAATCATACCTGAGGAAAAATGTGAAAAGTAATCATGTATATTATAATAATAAGTAGAACATTATTGTTCTCCTTAGAACAATAGTCTGTGAACAGAAAAACAGAGTCCACCAGGAACTGCAATTATAAATGATACATAATATCAACAGTTTAGAAGTTGTAGCGTTGTATTAAGTGCAAATAACTAGTTGTGCTCAGCTAGATTCAATGATTGAATAACTTTATAAGTAAAACTGATTTATTGGAACTGAAAATCCTTTCTAGCATTTACCAAATAAATACGCCAAAACCGGTACTCACTTATTCATTAGCAGTTAACTCAGTAGGGGACGTGGGCTGTGTTTCAAAATTGAACGAGGTATTGTTTCATATTAGTTGGAACTGCAGATTTTAGAGTTCCTAGAAAATGTATTTCAATAATGAAGGAGTGATCTATGCGTGCTTATGCTAAATAGAGTTGTCATACGAGTGGAAGGTGGCATAAGCAATATTTTACATCAGTGTTCTCCAGATATACATTCATACTTTAGTAATTTTTGAGTTAATACAGGAGACACAGAGCTTGTTGGACTAGAACCTACAATAATTTTTTCAACTATGGTCATTTTTAAATGAACAGTTTGAATTTAAAATAAACTGTCGAATAGTAAGAGGCCCTATTCATATCATATTGACCTCAAATTATGCAAAAGTGTGTATAAAAATCTAACTCGATGCTAGACACTCCATCGTTTTTGAATAAATGTGTTCCTTCTTCCTTCATTTACCATGAACTCACATCATGCATTGCCATTGACATTCATTGAGTTTAGGCCTGAAAAATACAACAAAGGAATCCAAACTTCTAACTGATACGATGCATGTCTCGAAAGAATTAGTGCAGCTTTTCAAATATTCATCTAAATGGGAGAAATATTCTTGGAATTGTGAGAGAAAATTTGAAACAGGAAGAAGATCAAGAGTCTAAAAGCCAAGGTTCGGCACAATTGAGAGCAACACGCTGGACAGTCAGCAAATTTTTCAGAACTACAAGGCTTTAATGGAAACATGGAAAAAGTCATACAAGGAAAGTTGAGCACTTATGTAAAATCAAGAATAATAGGCTGTCAGGCGAAAATGAAAACATTTGACTACTTTTTTGGCCTTTTTGTAAAAGAACGTCTGTTTCAGAAAACAGATAATTTGTCGGTAATGTTACAAAACAAGAAGATGTCAGGCGTTGAAATCCGGCGAATTACTTGTCAAAATATAGAAAGATTTAATTGAATCCATTCAGAAGAAAGTTTCAATGCATTTTACGAAGGCATGTTCAGAAAGAAAGACAAAATTGATGGAATAGCTTGGTCAACATTAAAACGAAAAGTAGATGTTCCGAAACGATTCTAAAATGAGCATAGCAGTAGCTTAACAATTGGCAATTACAAAAGAACATTACGTACAACTTTATTTCGAAGGAATATATCTACTTGTGACCCATATTAAAGATCGCTTCGAACAACCAAGTTTTATTATGTACCAGCGCTTGGAGTGTCTGTTAATAAGAGAGTTGGTCGAAGAAATTGAAGCCTTAGAAGCAAAAATTGAATTTTTTGGAAAAATTTACAATTAAGTTAATGTTAACATATTGAAAAATTCGTTCCGCAGTCCCTGAAATGGGAGATAACTTAAAAAATATATGTTTACTAATAGTCACACTTAATATTCTTCATAATCAGATTAATTATGATTTTGAATCGATTCATATATTATATTATAATATATATAGAATGTTATTTTATGGTTGTAACAGCACCTCTTGAAATTATTAACACGAACTGACACTGCTTGGTACACTAAAATTGCTTTCTATTCATCAATTGAGTATATTTATCCAAAAAAGGGATTTCCAAGATATAAAAATGGTGTCAAAAGTGATATGCTAACCATGGGAAACAGCATGCACACTGATTAAGTTTGAATCTTAACAGAAAAAAAAAGTACTTGTCTTAAAAATATTCATATAGTATTGTCGAAAAAGATAAATTGATATGAAAATAAAAGGAATTAAAAATATTGAATCTGATTAGAAAATAAAATTGAGCAGTTATGCTCTATTTTATTTTCGTGATACAATTGTAAAAAATAAATTATTTTTACTTTATAAACAAAAAATAAAGTAATTTTTTTTATTTTTTACCCCTACACTTGCCAAGAATATCAAAATCTGCCCACTTTGCTGATCAAAAATTAATAAATTAATCTTATCGATTACTATGCTACTTATAAAAAGAATTAAATACTATTTTTTTAAATGTTACTGTTATTCAGTGTCAAACTTTTTACCAACAACTATTTTTGTATATTTATCGTACATGTAGCTGAGTATTTTAGGAAAACTCTTATAGGTGAGATACTTTTTTTGATGAAATAAGGAAAATAATGTTTTTTTACTCCTAAAAAAAGTAAATTTATAACGTTTTTTTAAATATTTACTTGATCGGTCTACATAGCTGTTTAGCTATAAATTAGAGTATATCAAAATAGAAAACTATACCTCTGCTTTTGTCATAGCACATCTTGGACAGCATTTTTCTTTCATAAGTAGTTGATAAAGACATGAAAGTTTTTTGCATAACTTTTTTGTACATTTTGTGCTTCCGTCCTGTTAGTGGTCAACTCAATTATATGTTGAATTTATTAATATATTTAAAACTTACTTTACATTTACAATTGACACATTTCATTTCTCCAAATGGTAAAACGCTTGGATGCCAAACATCTCCATTGTTGTAAGAATTATTTCTCCACATACAACCACCTTCTATTAAAATATCATTTTGAGTTCGTTCTCTTGCCATATCTTTGAGTATTTCAGGGTTATTTATTTTTGATATTTTATCTTCACCATTATTGTAAATTTCCTTCTGACGTGTTGATTGATCACAAATTTTACAACATGATAATATATTAGGTCTAATTTGTTTGTCGCCGAGACAATTAAGCTTTGGACATTCTTGACTTTTACATTTTACCTGCAATGTCCCAGCCTATCAGGAAGTCTATATGAATTTCATTATTATTATTATTTAAATTGAAACTTACATCACAAGTACACACTGCACAACGACTGAATCCAAATGGTGGAATATAAGGATGCCATCGCGTGCCGGCTATATGAAATTTTTTATCCCCACTAAAGACGCAACCTAGAGAATTGTCAGATGTTACATCCGTTGGACAAGTAGCACAGCATTCTCCCTCTAATATCATAGGATTGTCGCAGTTAGTATCGGGACAAACCATAGGATCACAAATTACTTGGCCTCTTCTACACGAACACATAGAACAAGATTCATGTATAGCAGTCCATTGATCACCATCTTCATAAATAGAGTACTCTTGATAAATACAATGTGTGCTTCCTTTACCTATATCAAATTTTTCTTGGCCAATGTCATTTAAATAGCCAGGAATCAATTCTAACTCGTTTCTCCTATGTAGAGGGAGACATTCAATTGGAACTCGAGTCTAAATTAAATTAATGCAAATCGTATTAAATATCATATTTTAAATAAAAAATATAGCAAAAAACTGTTTTTTATATATTTAACTTAACATAGGAAGGAATATGGAGCAAATTTTTACAATTTAACGATCTGTACATTCAGTATAAAATAAATATACTCTATTTAATCAAAGAATAACAAGATTTGACTATCCGTTTCTTTTACAAATGTATATATCAATGGTAATAATTTTCATGCATTTGAATTACAATTTACTTTGTCATATTTTGGAATAATGAAGGAAGGGTTATGGTAAAAGGTTTAAAAAGGATAGGAACTCTACAGGGTCCCGTTGAAATAAAAATAGATCTAAGATAAATCTGAAATGTTGAAAGAAATGATGAAAAAATACAGAATAGTAAGTGCATGGGCGCCGGAACAAGGGGAATAAGGGGTCATTGCCTCCCCCCTCCACACTTTTTCAAAACCAATTACAATGAAAACTTGTGTGATTATTGAGTCAATAATATGTGACGTCACTTTAATAAAACTGCCCTCCCTTATGTATTAGGGGTATTTACTATATTCCCACTCTGACCGAGTGGTAATATGGAAAATGCATTGCATTCACATCAGAATAAGGAAGGAGCAGATAAGTCTTTCATGGAGGAATTCAATAACGTAAGTTAAAGATGTTTAAAAATTTAGAATTAAATTTAAAAAAGAAAAGAAAAGGTTTTGCATTCTTTGAGTTTGTTCGTGTGTATTTTCACTCTATCACGACAAGCTTTTTGGGATAAACAAAAACACACGGTATTTTCCCTTCAGCTGATTTTCATCATTTGACTCTTTTGATTTAAAGCAGCTGAATCTACGTATTATGAACTCAAAAAGGGTATTATTATTATTTCTGATTTTGATGCATAAAAAATATATTAAATCAAGGATTGCGCGCCCTTTTTTTTGAATTTTGAATATATTACAAGTAATAACGATTGGTTTGTGATTGGTAAAATTTATAAATATATAGTATATCTAAATTTGCGAGTGGACAAAAAAGCTACACGTGTGAACGTGAATCAAAAAACACGAAGTGGAGAAAAATCAATATTTCTTTTTCTAGCTATTTTCTGTTCATTAAAGAAAACAAGGCTATTCTTCTAACACGAAATTTTTGTACTTTTTGTCAAAATTTCCAAAAATAAATAACATAACATTATAGCCTAGAGTCTATAGTTTATTTTCATATTGTTTTTTAGGCATAGGATACTTCAGAAAATACGCAAATCCCTCTCAAATATTTTAAGGACTAAACTTTAATATATTATGGATTAAAAAAATTGTTTTAAATGGTTTAGCCGTAAATTAGTTTTTTTTATCGACGAGACCAATGCTTGGAAATGTCTTCTATTTATCAGTCGATTCATTCTCCACGTTCAATACTGAAGATGAGAGGTTAAAATTTGATGTTTGCTGACGTAGAGTTTTCTTTCTTACGATGGTGAGATCCATAGTTCTGAGACTCAATGCTAATCATATGTAAAATGGATTTACTCATAAACCATATATGTTTCATCCGCTTCACCGAATAAAACTTGATAACGAGCTTCAGCCATCCTGAGGGAAACTTTGGAAGGAACCAGTTGCTAGATAATTTCTCGATTGCTTAATTTTTTTAAACCTCATTTAAGTTTTAATACTCCCAATTGCAAATATGGAAGACAACAATTTATTATTAAATATCAAAGAATTGTTCAATGTATATTTTTTCATATTTGGAAAACAATTATTCTTAAATATTTATCCTTGTGTCATTTGGTTATTATTAGCATTTATCATATATACCTCACTGTATCTCGATGTTGACCATAATAAATGAAAAATGTGTATACTAACAGTAATTTTTTGTTCATTTTATAATGAACGAAAGGTTTTTTACTTTTAATGCAAGGATGTACCTACAAAGAGAACTGAAAAAGTAGTATTGCTTACATATTTGTCTTGTTTAATATAGTTTTACCCAATAATCGTTTAACAATTTAAAGGAACATGGTTCGAAAAAGCTCGACGTGTATATAGTGTATTAAATTTTTTATCAGTGCTTATTAACTGCTTGCTGTAAAATTCAAGATTAACTTCATCATGCGAATTCGTATTTATTATGAAAACGTACTCTCAATTCAAATCTCTATAAAATCCTGATTTTTCAACGTACTTCAAATTTGAAATAATTGAATATTATTAATTAAAAAATCTGTAAATGATAAAAAATCAACATCATTGAATCTTAACAATTTCGATCATTATTATCGGCGTATGGACGTTTAAAAAATGATTGACGTCACTTTTTAAATGCAAAATTGAGCAATGTGTCCCTGTATTTAATTAAACATATACATTATTGAAAAGAATACATATTATGCTATCAGAAAATGTAAGTTTGGTCTTTTTCATAACAACAAAAATAACCATCAATAATGTATCATGCAGAAGTATAAGCTTATATATATTTATTACCTATTTTATCTTTGGTTTATAGTATTTTTGGGGTATCCTACTCTAAAACATATGTATAAGTTGATTCAACACATGTATTTCATAAGCGAGATACAACTCTAAAAACGCTCCAGTCTAATGTTGAAGTAGTGTTACACTTCTGCATGATACATCATTGATGGTTCTATACATTTTCATGCACTATATGTGTGTAATGTCAATAAGAAATGCGCGTGAATAAAAAAACACGAAGTGGAGAAAAATCAATATTTCTTTATCTAGCTATTTTTAGTTCATTAATAAAAACAAGGCTATTCTTTTAACACAAAATTTTTGTACTTTTCGACAACAATCCTCAAAATAAACAATAGTACATTATAGTCTAGATTGTACAATTAAATTTCAGTGTTTTTTTGGAACATAATGCTTCAGAAAATACACAAATGCCTCTTAAATATGTTAAAGACTAAACTTTAACTATAATAAGGGGTAAAATATTAGGTTGGTAAAGTTAGGTTATTAACTCGCTGGTCCGAAATGACGCTCTTTACTTTATTTTATCTTATAAAGTCGACACCATTATTATTCTGCTGATAATTTTCACTATGTTTTCCTCTAAACGGTCCTCATCTGTGAATAATATCCCCGATATCAAACCTATTGAGCATCCAGATGTAACATTTCTTAGTGTGGACGAGGAAGAAAGACAAAGAGTTGATATATTTTTAATAAGAGGTATTCTCGTTCTCTGGGACCCCGAGATAAATTTAGAGAACCAACTTCTTGTTTTAAATGAAACTGTGAAGAAGCTTCTTATCGACGAGACCAATGCATAAAAATATCTTCTAATTCTCAGTTGAGTCATTCTCCACTTCCAATATTTAAGATGAAAGGTTGAAATTTGTTATTAACACACGTAGAGTTTGTCGGGCAACCTTTTCTTTCCTTTTGGCTATGGGAAGATCCACAGTTCAGAGATTTTATGCTCATTATATGGAAAATGGATTTAAACATTAACGATATAGGTTCAAAACCATCCAATAATTGTACTCGTCTCTTAACGTCGATATACTTGCTTTTTACCATTTACTGTTCTACATCATCTATAATCTCCTTAAAAAATTGTGTAACATTGTCGTTGCCATGGACTAATTTGAGATATATCTTCATTAAGGGTTCAACATTAGTTTCTTCACTTTTTTATTGTTACTTTACATATTAAAATCGAAATAATTTGATTGTATAACATATTAATATACAATCTATTCTGTTGATAATAGAATAATATTATCTAGGAGTAGAAATCCCTTTTTTGAGGAATCAGAAAGTATGGGTGCTAGTTCTACTGAAATCATATAAACATGAAATATCACTATTGAATTTGCCTCCATCAATTTTTTTGAATAATTACACACTAACCTCTTGATGGATTAATTTTTATAAAACTCATTTAAATTTTATTACTCCTAATTGCATATATTAATATTAACTATCAAAGAATTGTTCAAGTTATACTTTTTTTATTTGGAATCATAATTATTCTGAAATCTTTATCCTTGTTTCATTTGGTTGTTATTAGTATTCATACAGTACTGTACCTTATAGAGAATTGAGTAAGTAGTATTGTCCTGTTTAATTTAGTTTTACCCAATAATCGTTTAACAATTTAAAGGAGCATAGTATCCTTATGTTGTATATTTTATAATACATCCATGAAAATTAAAAAACGTGTTATTACTCCCACAATTATGTATTAAAATTTGGTCTAATGTTCTAAAAGACTAAGCTAAAAACAAAACGTGTCAAAATCTTTTCAACCACATTTTTGGATAAGTTTATTGTAAAATCAAATGATTTTTAACAATAAATGAATTTCTATTTTGAAATTTACCCTTCTGCTAAATTCAGAGCTGTTTGGGAATCCTTTGTCTAACTAAAACGAGTCAAAGTGTTTACCTTACATGATTAAATTTTAATTACAACTATTACAAATTTTAAATATTCAATATAAAGATAACACTACTACCTGACGAATGAGGATCAGAAGTTAAGAATATATTATATTAAGACATAATAAGGTAGATGATGGGGTTTTATATAACTGACTTGGTGCCAGGAGTACAGGGCATTGTTTTTATCCAAAATCATAAGAGACTAGAAGAAAAGTGATGAGCAAATATATTTAGAAAGCTCCAACATTGATACAAATTTTAGAATAAATAGTCATACTCCCAGTGGAGGACAGATGTTTATTAGATATATTCATTCTAAATAAAATAACAAGGAAATGAATTCAAGAAACCAAACGATGGATTCTTTATTCGGTGGATTTGGAGATTTTCAAAAGTCCCACTATACTCAAATCAAAAAGGAGTTTTGTTATCACTCTTCATATTTAAGGAAGCGCCTTCCATTAAATGTAGGAATGCCAATTACTGTAGCTTAGATATACTTTAGCTGGATATTTCAATTATATTTAACCTCAATTTGCGTATTTTACAGAGGGTTAATGGAAAAAATTTAGTAATAGGAATTGTAGAACAGTTAACGAAGAGTAGTGCTATGTTATTAACTTTTTTTTTTGACGAAATCCCTTCCAAGTTCAGTTCTTATTGACATAACACATATAAGCGACGCCAAAATAAAAGAAGGTATATTTGTGGGCCCAGAGATAAGAAAAGTTCTTCATGAAATAGATTTCGAAAATATTCTCACATCAGAAAAAAAATCATGAAAGTCCTTCAAATGGGTTTTTGAAAACTTTATTGGCAACAATAAGTCGCCGAAATTCAAAGATGGTGTGAAAAAACTCCTTACGTACTATAAAAAATTTGGATATCGGATGTCTCTCAAAATACATTTTCTGCATTCACATATGGATCATTTCTGAAAAAGGGAATTGTTCTTAGAGCACTCATAGATGATCCAAATAACAAATACTTTTTCATGAAGATAAATCTCTAATATTATAACATATTTTAGTCGAAACTCCGATCCCGCTAAAATTAAGGCGACTGATCCAACATTCCTCTAAGTAGTTCCATCCATATCCATGATGATGAAGTATAAGGATACTGAGACACTCTTGATAAGACCCTATGATGACTTTCCTCGGAGTTGCCTTATAACTAAATAAGGGATCCATGTTTTTGAATTTGGCTACCTTCAGCCGATTTCAGAGTCTTCTTCTGCGCTCTACTACAACAGTCTATAGCACTTGTTTTTTATTAGCTCTGCCGTGAGTCTTAGATAGCGATTTTTGATCAAAACTGGATGAAAATTTACACACCTAGATGGACGAATTCTACAAAGTTAAGGACTTTTAAAGTTGTCACAGCTACATTCATAATGTTATATCGACAGCAAATAAGCTGGCTTCCATAGTTAACCATATCATTTTTCATATCATCAAAGGAAGGGACTTATTTTTACACGCCAAATGCGCGGTTTTTCACATCTCTAGTCATTATCTATGGTGTGAATTCAAATCTTAGTGTTACGGAGGAACTTTTGGGATTAAAATCCACAACTACAAAAAATACAGTTTTTGAGGAGGTTTTGTAACTGAAATGAAGCTACCTCAAAATAAATGTTATAAATGTCCAATCAAAAAAGTTTGCTGGTAGGAAAGGTTCAAGAGAAGATGAAGGAAGAGAACTGTGCAGTCAACTCAAATTTTTGACTGCTGAAGTAAAAGTAGGACACTCTGAATGATACTGATACATCAAGCAGGACTGTTTAGTGTTAATAATTATATATTATTTTAAATATGCTCATTTTTTGTGTTATTACTTTTTTCTTTTATAACTAGGTTATTTACTCGAAGTCCCACCCCCTCCTTTTTTATGTATACGGATTAATTTTCTACTGTTTTTTTTTTAAACCATTATAGTATGTACTATATCTGCACAGCGTCACTGTTGTGAGTTTCATGATAATTAAATAGAAGATTGAGTATTAAAGAAAATTTCTTGTGAACCTCCTCATAGGTATGTTACAAACATAGAGGGTGCCAAAAAATCTTTGTTACACGTAGTTGAAACATTTTTTCTATTTTTTTTTGGGGTTAATTTATTTTTGGTAATTGTTTGTGCACTAATTAAACTGGGAATTTAAATTATTTGCTATATTTTCCTTCAATTTACGGATCTTCAAGTTCTGAGCTTTACCTTTTCAGGTAAGAAATGATTTTATCTTTATTATCGATAATACTTTCATTTCTGAGTTGAAAATTAGTGGTTAGTTTTGGTTTCCATCGTTCTTCTTATGGATCCCGATAATCTTGCTTGGTGAGTGGGTTCTGCCACAAAATTAGTTTCTTGACTTGATTGGACTTTGTTTTTTGTATTACCTAAATTTGTTACATCTATAACACATTTTTTCCTTCTCCTTATCCCTGGGGTCAAAAGACATTGGATCTGGTTTATCTTCTTTCAGGGCCGATCTTATCACTCTGTACTCCCTAGTCATAGCTGTTTGATATATGCTGTTCTTTTCTTTGATTCACCTAGGAATGTAAATAATATGCAAATGGGGTGTGTAAAATAAAAAAAAAATCAACCTGGTAACTCTGACAATGTAATGAATGTTGAGAGGGAAGCAGCTTGAGCTGCTATGACGTTTTACTGAGCCAAAAGATGCTATTCTCCTTTATGTATACAAATGAGGACATCAATAATAAATAATAACATTATGTTTACCTTAGATGAGAGGCAGAAAATTAACTGAAATTAATGTCAGGAAATTATATATTTTTATCTTATAACTATACAAGGACCTGAGCCCTTTTTTGTTTACATTTTATTTGCTTTATTAACCTTAATGCATGTATTCCTTCATGCGAGATCTTTAATATCAGGTAGATGTTCTCCCTTCAGTAATAAAGAAAAAATGATAACAGCTTTGAAAAGCAAAAAGTACTGTTGAAAGTGCTAACTCCACAAAATCTCTCACGCGGCATTGTGCATATTTTTTACATTCCTCGCCATGATATTCGTTCTTCTACTTCTTTATGGTATAACTGGATCAACTATGGAATTAGAAGCAATGAAGTCATTAGTATATTTGAACCCTAATGGATATATTGATTGAGATAGTATTCCAGATTGAAAAATTCTTGAATGTGACTGTAAATAAAACAATTAATAAGTTAATAACGTAGGTTCAAAATAAAAAGATGTTGGAATTCAAGATAGTTGTCAATGATCACAAATAATATCTAAGAGAATTGACGATCATTAAAAAGAATCTTCGATGGACTCATGGGAAATGGCGGAGATCAACATTATGAGTTAAAGATATAAAAAAAAGTTAAGATCTGGACAAAAAAGCATACATCAGAATTCTTTGACAGAATATTTAAAAAACAATGAATATTTGTTATATATAAAGTAATCCCAGAGACTCATCTTTATGAGAAAGTATTTGTCATTTGTATCATCTGAGACACTCTTCACATGGCCATTTCTTACTAGTCTATTTTTTGTAATATTCAGGGAGTTATTTAAGTACAAGTCTTTTGGCCGCCTATGCCCCTAGGAGCCCCTTTAGGTCAAAACAAAGACTGGAAATGGAATTTGCATTAAAAACACTGGCGGATCATAGTTTTTTAATGCACAAGATGAGTATTCTTTCAGGCTTAAATTGGAAAATGGGCTAAGTTAGCTCAAAAAGTAGGGTTCGATTTCTCGAAAACTGTCGGATTCTCGAAAAAAAAATAATACAAATTTGAAATATACTTGCAAAACCAAATAACCTTTATTATAATTATACCCCCTAAGATTTTTGAATGTTGACAAGTGTAATTAATCTTCAGTTTGTATTACAACATAAATAAAACGTTCCTTTAGATGTTATTGTTCTTTCTTAATTATTATTATTGGTCTCGTTTGATATTAATCACAGAGGTATATGACAATTTTGAATTAAAATTTAAAAATTCGAATTAATAATATTGAACCCGCTGTTACATCATTCATCAAACATTGAGCTTTATTCCTTTTTATTTTGATAAAATAATTCATATTATATATTATACAATCTATTATAAAAGTTACGATAATATCATAAGCCTTTACTACAATTTTGTTTGAAATTATTTTTTAATGTTAATGTCTCTTGAAAAAGTATTTTTATGGAAAAAAATTTGCTCCAACTTAAATATTTATGTTTTTACCTTAGGAAATGTTTGATTTGTTGACATTTTTTTACTATAATTAGCCATTATCTTGAGGTATGGGCAAGGTAGAATAATTATAAATATCATTTTTAATTTATTTTGTTCCTTCGAGGTGCAAATTACGATTGAATTAGATTCATTGAGTAAATTTACCAATTAAAAAAATACAAATATCTAAAAACCAAAAAGATATATAAAAAGTCTAAGATTACATTTGAAATTAGCAATAAAAATGCATTATAATCTATTAAAAAAGTTCGGAAAAAATTGTAGGCCAGTATTATTGAAGGACAATGTATAGTGAGAATAAATGAATTGCCGTACATGCAAGGTTATTTATGAGACCAAAAGAGTGTTTAGTCTTTTAGGAGACTATCATAAAACATAAAAATTGACATGTTCTCATATCTAAGATATTCTTGATATGCAATAGAATCATGAGCATATACAAATTTAATTGTTCAAAAGTTAATATTTTATTTATCAAACATTTTTGTTAAATATATTTTTCTTCATTTTTTCAGTGAACCCTCACTCAATTGCATTTCACTATAAGCGGTTTCAATCATTCATTTTTTATGTTTATTTACTCAATATTCGTGGAAGATTAATGTATTTGCGGATCCTGTTAAAACTTGTGCACATTCAAAATAGTTGGTACTGTTTCTGGGATAAACCTCAACGAAATTATCATTGCTAATTTTGTTGATGTATCATATAGTTTTTACTATCATAATATATTGTGCGTGGACAAAGTAATAATTGAGCTGATTATTTAGACTACTTCTTATATCTATAAAATTTATACGTACAATAAATTATTTTATGTTCTTGTTTATGTTTTACATACTAGAAATAGGATTAATCCTTTTGAAAAATGGTATATATCGATAATTTCATAATTTTTTATAAGATTGTATTTTGTTAGTTATCACACATGCATTTCTACGTCCAGGCTTTATGTTTCGTCATTTGTAAGCGTTGTAACCAAATGCATCATACCAACAATTCAAAACGCCAGATAAAGATAATGACACTTCAAGAGAAAGTAAATCTTCTTGATATGTTGAAATCTGGAAAGTGCTTTGCTGAATTGGCTCGTATTTATAGCATCAATGCGATACATAAAACAAGAAAGAGTCAGAAATAAGAAAAAGTTTTTTTAATACTACTTTAAACAATAATACAATGATTTGTTCAATTACCCATGATAAAAATATTGTAAAGATGGAATCGAAATTGTTTCTTTGGATAACAGATTGTCGGAAAAAAATATTCTACTTGATAAAAATATGATCCGTGATAAAGCATTACAGCTTTACAAGAAACTCCAAGAAAATGAAATAAGGATTGAATTAAGGACATCTTCTGGGACTGTAAAAGACTTTGTATAAAGCAAATAAAGCTTTAAACGTTTTCAAAATCGTTTTCATTTGAAGAGTGTCAGAAAATTATATATGTATATTTAGCATACAAGTCGTAAACTAACAATTATTACTTGAACTTGAGCCCTTTTCTAACATTGTATTTGCTATTGTAGATGTTCTCCCCTCAGTAATAAAGGAAAGATGATAACAGCTTTGGAAAAAAAAAGTACTATTGAAAGTGCCGACTCCACAAAACCTCGCACGCGGCATTTTGCATATTATTTACATTCCTAAAGATGGGCATTTTGTTAGTGAGTGAGCGTGTCTGCAATTCACATTTGATAACTCTGTTTCATTTATTGGCTGATTGTTATTGACAGTATTAAATAATACTCAATAACTGACAGAAACTGAGAGGACTGAAGCAAATTTGAATTATCAGAAATCCAAGAGAACATGCCCATTTTCTTCAGCATGATTTCTTAATAATCGGAAATTGAACTATTTATAATTGTTGTAAGTTGTCGCTTCAACAATATAGATAAAATTGAATTAAAATTGATTATCAAATTAATGGTAGCAACTGTTATTTTTCTTTATTTCCTTAAACTCAACACTATCTCAACATTTTTCCCATCTCTTATGAATATATTCAATATTCGATGTTTCACATCACGGAGAAATAAATTTATAGATGAGATAAGCCATTTGTAAGTGGCAGTTCGGCATCAGGAGTCACACGTATTTTTGAATACGTATCAAATCAGGTAAGTAATACTCCTTTAATTAAAGTGAATTTTTTTATAAACAGTGAATAGATTGATGGCCTTGGAGTGTGATTTCTTTCTTTCCTTACTCCAATTTGGCTCCACTCAACTTTTTTTTGCAGATGAAATCATGATTGACCTTTTGTGTTACTTGTCGCTCCTATATATTTATTTATCTATGTTTCACACCGGTCAACTCTTCTAACAAGACCTCGTAAAAAATTATTTATCTTTTATTAAATCAAAGAATCCTCAATATTCTACAACTTTTAACAGCAAAAAAAGTTTTATATTGCAAAAATATTCATTTTATTTTGAACACCTTAAGAAAATACTCGTGTTAGGGTCTGGAGAAAAGTGACAGAGAGTTACTTATAGTTGTAGTTCAACCAATAAAATTAAAGTGACTTAAAAGAAAAAATTAAGTACAACACGTACTACATCATGCATAAAATAAATTTTAAAATATAAATTAAATTCTAGAAAATAATACCCTCAAACTTTTGTTCAACGTTATCTATGAATTTACAAAAATACATAAAGGTGATTAAAATACATGATTGCTAATGATAATGCCCTTTGATAGCAGTCTTTTATATACAATGAAAGATCATTTTTCAAGAAATCCGCTAATGTGAATAGTTCCTTTATTGAAGATGTATTCCAGATTTATTGGAATTCCTCTGCTGCTACATCTAGTAGCGTATATCTATATGAATTACACAGATCAATAATAAAAATTAGGTTCCATATCTAATTCTAGTATTACTTGACGGAATGATTACGAATCTGTAATTAGTTCTAGTTTTCGAGGATTTCCTATTCCAATTTTTTGAGTATTTTTACATTTTAATAAGTTTGAACCAACTTTTGAGATAGAAAAAAAATCGATAAATCATATGAAAGAAGATCTATTTATTGTAAAAGTCAATTAAAATTCCAAATATAGGTCTATATTTCATATGGAATCATCCAATCCTACGAAAAAGTACCGTAAAGTTTTTAAAAAATCTATGTTAGGAAAATTGGATGCAAAAAAATTACCAAAAAAATCCAAAACATAAAGTAGGATTTTATTTTTTGTATACTTGATACATATTGATCGTGCATTTGTTGATGAGAATGTGTTTGCCTCATATTACCAAGATAACTATGAATTCACTTACATGTAAAATATTTCCTGTTATTTTAACGGAAGAATTATCATTTACAACCACAAGAGCAGCATCACCTGAGTTTAATCTTGCCATAGTAAGTTGATGTAATCCTGACGTATGCCCAATGGCTTCAGATCCATAAAAAGTTTCAAGTTTCAATCTTTTCTCAGGGAATAATGATAAAGATTTTAAATTTTGTAGTGGGAAATCAACTAAATACAAATGAAATCTTTTTTTTTTTGATACTTCTTGACTATTGAGACGAACCTTATGGATAATTGTTAATTTACCATATTTCTTACATTATAAATTAATAGTAAATACCTCATAGTTAAATGTACACATTGAATCAACATGTATCCATCCAACTCCAGTGATAATCGTACTATTTCCCATGAGCAAAATTGGTATTCCATCTTCTTGCGCATCTGTTTTCAAATGACGAAAAAGCCTTCCTCTTAAATCATATTTATTATTGGCAGTACCCACATTGACATAAAGATCTTCTTGATATAAATGTACAATATCTTCAGCTGAAAGGGACAATGTTCCATTAGCCCATCCACTTTTATAATTCGGTAACAAGTCAGCCACTATTTTGAGTAATCTACGTGATTTACGACCATTATCTATTTGTATCGATTTGACTTGTCCTGCTAGATGATTGATTCTAAATTAAAATAATAAGATTTAAATAATAACAAATGATATTATTAACTTACTTTATTTTATACATGATTTTTCCGTCGTGTGTTATATACATCCAAACTACTCCTCTTCCAGTTTTGTTAGATAAAAAAGAATTTTCTAGTAAATCTTTTTTTTCTTGATAACTATAATGCTCGAAAATATATTCATCTTTATTATCAACCGGGGTTAGCGAGGTATCAAAATAATCACATGATAACCTTGGAACTAAGTAATTTGAAATAACTTTCATTGGGTTGAATTTAGATGAAATAGTTAATATCATGCTACCACGACCTAATGCTTCACACATGGAGGAGTCAAATGTAGTTTTAAAGTCAATAGTGATAAGATCCTTAAAAAAAAGATATTTATTTTCGGAAAAAAAAACTAAAGGGTATTTTCTTACATTCATAGTCACCTTTATATTTATATAATGAGTAAAGACTTCGGTATTAAGATCTTTTGAGTTTTTAAATGCTATTCGCAAGGGCACATTATTTTTTCCGATTTGGCTCCTAATGAATAATCCACTTATAAGTAGCATAGTATGAACTCTTCCTGTACCAGTAACATGGGGAGTAATGGAAATAATAGCCGTACCGGTACCTACTCCACCTAAAATTTATATAAATAATAAAATACTCTTATATGTTTTCATTCGTTTATATGAAAGGAAATTTTATAGCAATTTGTAGATTTTATAGTGTTTTATTGAATAATGACATTGGCCGATTTTAATTACACAAGGAAAAAATATACTTTGAAATATTTATTGGAATAACCTAGTAAGAAGAGGGATACGATCAGAGTTGTAAATTCTAAGCTCTACGGGAATGTAAAAAAAAGCGGAAATTGTCATGCTCCAATCACATGTAACATCCAATAATCTTGTCTTTTCATGCCCTTACTAGGTTTTCTCAAAATTTATTCGCTGAAATGATCATCATAGTCGCACTTAGGCATAACCGTTATATCAGCTACAGTATCAATATTGAAAATAAAACTTTTGTGTCTCACTTGCACTACAGTCTTCCAAACACTACTTTTTTTTTCAAACATGACCGAAGAAATAATCTTGTGAACATGGAGACTCTTCCACCGACTCTTGGATCCTTTCATTGCTCCTTTGACCCTTGCACACTTTACGCCAGAGTTCAGTTTCTTTGCATTTACTGCCATTAGCAGGATATTTGTCTCTAGGGTGTACCTCTGGCCACTGGCAGAATTTTCCCTTCAATCCTAGAAAAACCTTGGAGATCTTGTGCATTACCTTATCACAGGATCATCTTTTATTCCTCTGGTGTTCATCCACCTGAACCTTGGCCTCATTTTAGATATCCATGGCCCATCTTCCAGAGCTTTTTTCAGCCCTGCCTTCATTTACGGCCTTTTCAAGTGTAAGCTATCCCTAAGGAGCCTCGATCTCACTTTATCACTGTTAATTCCAAGAATTATTTAATCCTTGAGTAACTCCTCCCTCATTCCCTTGTACATATAAATATTGACGAGAGTGTTGATCTTGGACAAGAAATTGTCAAAAGATTCTCCTTACGCCTGAGTGCATCGGTTAAATTTATAAAATTCATACATAACTTTCGTTTTAGGAGTGTAAATGCTTTGAAATTTTTGTAAGATTGTTTCCGGATCATTCCCACCCTCCACTGGGACGTATATTTTCTCTCTTTTAACTCATATTACTGGTTAACATACGAATCTGTTGTAAATACCTTTCCCTTTTGTGAGTTGAGGTTGCGAGTGGACAAAAAAGCTCGACGTGAATACCTTCTATCCCTCAAAGTACACGAATAAATATATTAATAACAAAGTTACATAAACTTACCATACACCACAATATGAAATATAATCATGAGCTATTACAAATTTAATTATTCAAAGAATATTATTTTCAATATATTTTTCCTCATTTTTTTTATTATCAAACTAAAGACTAAAGTTATTTAGTTTTGTACGTTGATTTCAAATCTCTAATTTTTTTTTCAAGAGTCCTAAAGTTTTCGAGAAATCGGACCCTACTTTTTTAGGTTTCTTGACCCATTTTCCAACTACAACTTCAATTTAAGCCTAAAATAATACAAATATTGAAAATTAAAAAATAATGATTGGCTAGTCTTTTTATGCAAATTTCAATTCCAGTCTTTGTTTTGACCTAAAAGGACTCCTAAGGGCGTAGGGTGACGGAGTAGGTCCAAAAGTTAGCCAAATTCTTTGTACTCAAATAACTCCTTGAATATTTCATGAAATCGATTAAAAAGGAATGCATTAAAGAGTTGAGCCCCACAGCTTTCAAACAATATGTCAAGCGCCCGATAAAAATAATTAACTAAGAAAAAATCGTCCATCTAAATGTTTAAATTTTCATTCAATTTCGAGCAAAAATTCACTAAAATTCTAAGACTCACGGTAGAGCTAATTAAGTAGTAGTGCGCAGAAGGATTTCAGCGTTGTTTCTTAATCCTTGTGCACGCTTCCATTTTAGTAGCTCTACTGTGAGTCTTAAGTTTATAGTAGATTAGATGGACAATTTCTTCTGATTTAAGGGGTCTTATCGGGCGCTTGACATCTCGTTTGAAACCTATGGGTCTCAGCTCTCGAAAAAAAAATACAGATTTGAAATCAAAGTGCAAAACTGAATAACATTTATTATTCTTATTATTAAATAAGAAAAAATTGTCCATCTAAATACTTAAATTTTCATTGAATTTCGAGCTAGATTAGTTAAATGACATCGAAATGAATCTAAGACAGAATCCTTGAGAAAATTAAACATTATACTACACGTTCAAAGTTGTAATCACGAAATAAATATAAAAATTTATTCAAGGAACGTAATTGAAGTCAATTCTGATATGTATTTTTAATTTCATCACTAACAAGACCAAGACGCTTGTTTCCTTGAATGTCCAACTCAACATCGTTTTTGTCAATTTCATGTTCTATAAGGAAAAATCCGACTCTTCTTACTACGGCAATTGAAAGTAAAAAAGTGTTATCCAAGATTAAGAAATAAGTATAGCAAAAGGATATTTCCACCATCATGTCATGTTATTACACTTGAATCACTCAAAAGTAAATGACTGCTTGTGATTGAGAGGAACAAGGGATACGTATAACAGAAGAAAATGTCAACAGAATCAATAATCCACGATAGCAAGTTCTTTAAATACATAATTATTCCTTTCATAAACTGTGACGCCTTGAGGGTTCTCAATACGATGAAGGAGATAAGGGATTCGATGATTATCATATGGAACTCGGTTTCCAACAAAATTGGAGATATACAATGACCTTAATGAAATTGTCTCAGTAGTGGAGGAATCCAGGGAAACATCTCAAAAATCTTAAATCCTACAGTTAATATAATTAATATCTATTAAGGCTTTTATTTCTAACATTTAATACTTATTATGGTTTAAGTTGGTCATTAGAGCATTTGCCAACTCTTCGTAGGACGATAGATTTGGAGAAGTCCTTAGAGCCAATGACAACTCTTACGGACGAAGGTTTCGTCCTTAGAGCGATTGCTTACTCATAGTAGGAAACAAGGGATTCGAAGCCAAAAACCTTATTAATAATTTTGATCACCACACTCGTCATAGTAAGTATTATCGGCCTTTATAACATCCTCCAAATCAATTAAATATGGTCAACCTAAAAAATGACCATGCAAAGAACCAAGCAAAACTGTAGTCATGGATCGCTGTAGAGGATCTGTAGTTTCGTCCATAGCAAAGAAAATATCCTTTTCTTCAACCTCTTTCTTTATCTTGGATAAAAAAACTTCACTTTGAGACTCCATTGACTTCGTGACGACGAAGTGAAACGGAACAGTTTTTCCTGTGTAAAGCTCCATAAACTTGATAAAATTTGGATGACTCACGACATTGATTCGGATATTGTAAGATACAAGCATCTTGGTTATGTCAGTGATGAAATTAAAAGTCGTAGAATTGTCTTATATTCCTCACGTGAATTTGGCTTCAATGTGTTGGAGTTATGCTAACTCGATTAGATATTTTATTTACTCTTACTTTATGGATGAATTTATTAAATTGATAATCGTTTATTAATTTTATAATTGCCATTTAACGTTTTCTATATATTTGATTTTTCCTTCACTTATTAAATTATCACCAGTGATGTAAAAAACGGCGATTTTTTTGCGTGCGAGTAGCCCCTCCCCTTGATGACGTCAAAAATGATATGGTAACTATGAAAGCCAGCTTATTTGCTGTCGATATAATACTATGACTGTAGCTGTGACAGCCTTGCTACAGGCTCAAGACAGCTTTTCTTGGACTTACTGTAATTAATTAAATTAAATTGATGTTTTAGAAAGATATTATTCAAATCAAAGTTGTAAATATTACTTTAAATAAAAATAAAATTTTTCAAATTTCAAAATCGGTTCATTAGTTTTGGATTTATTGCTATTTTTGTTAAAATTTCATTATTTGTATTTATTTTTAAGAAAAATAAGTACCTAAATGGTAATCTCTGCTCTGAATATATAATTATCTTCAAGTTTTAAGTTTGAAAATAATGTTTATTCATTCATTAAAAAGAAGAATATAAGAAAAATGAGGAAAAATATATTTGACAAAAATGTTTAATAAATAAAATATTAACATCTAAAGAATTATATTTGCATATCAAAAATATCTTCAGCAAGAAAACAATCTCAATATAATATAATTGTATCATGAATGTTCAAATATAGTGTAGACGGATTTAATTCTAGTCGACTTTACATAGATTAAGGTTGAACAGTCTATTTGAATTTTAATAATTGCATTTGTAATTTTCTGATATTGTTTTAGAGACGCAAAATGACTGTATGGTATTAGTTAAGAATGATTATAAAACCAAATTACTTAAAAGCCTAACTTATGAGGGAAAACCTGTGGTCAGTTTTGAATTCTGAACTTAAATAAACTCTTTTATGTCTATTATATAATTTATATATATATGAAAAGGGATGAAAAAACCATAAACAAAAATGTATCATAAATAAAATTACAACTTATTAAGATTTAAATTTTTATTAGTTCAAGATTCCATTTCATAATAAGAATATCTTTTACATGAGGACACGTTAGTTTATTTCTTTTAGGAGAGTTTACGTCTCGTAAAAGGCTAAAAAATCTTTCAACATCACAATTAACAATTGGTGCATTTCTATAATTTTCAAAGTTTGTATCTCCTTCACTTATTTGGGAAGCAATATTTCTCAATTTGTCGTAACCAACGTTCTTTTCCAAAATTCCCATTAATCTAGTTCGAAAAGGTTCCATTCTAAAGTCATTGCATAAATTTTCCACAATCGTCACACTCGTAAGAAGCGGTATTCTTTGCTCCAACGCTTTTATCGTCTTAGGAATGCAATTAAAATTGGCATCGATGGTATTTAATTCCGAAATCATGGCATCATTCTTAAACAACTCCTTGAGGTTTCCCATAATGGAACTATTCTCATGAATACCGTTTATGAAACCTTTAATAGTATTGAAATGTTCAACGTAGTATGCTACTGCTTCTAACCAAGTTCCCTAACGTGTA
The DNA here is from genome assembly GCA_963680855.1 of Lepeophtheirus nordmannii. Classification (NCBI taxonomy): domain Eukaryota; kingdom Metazoa; phylum Arthropoda; class Copepoda; order Siphonostomatoida; family Caligidae; genus Lepeophtheirus; species Lepeophtheirus nordmannii. The sequence continues at coordinate 1,349,487 of OY804526.1, forward strand.
GTAATGGGTGCAGGTGGTAAGGGAATTTTGCAAGAAGCAGTGAAACATCTCTTCCTAGCACCAGACTTCAAAAAAAGTTTTTTTATATCTGATATAAGAAGGTTGGTATTCGGAAATTGTTGACGACATATCTCAGCTATCCTGTGTAGTGCATGTGCGATGCATGTAATGTGTATCAATGAGGGGAACCTACATTTAAGTTTCTCAGCTGCCTTAATGCAATAAGATGCTCCATCGGTGATGAATAGTTTTAGCCTATTTTTCTCAAAATTAGACCCGAAAATCTCATTAAGACTATTCATAGCAACCTCTTCAATCACCGAACTATTGGTATTGACAACGTGACACAAATCGATGAGGTAAGGTCGACCTAAGAAATGCCCATCTAGAGGTCCAACCAAAATTGCAATCATAGCACGATCCATGGAGTCTTTGGTCTCGTCCATAGCCAGGAATATATCCTTTCCGTTTATTTCCTTCTCTACCTTAGAGAGAACAACCTTACTTTCCGACTCCAGTGACTTGGTCATTAAATAGCGAGAAGGAACTTGTTTTCCGGTGTATTTCTCCAAGAACTCGACAAACTTCGGATTTTCAACAGTGCTCAATGGAATATTGCAAGAAACAAACATTTTAACGAGATCTGTAGTGAAATCCGATTCACTTGAGCCATTATTCACTGAATGCCTCTTGTTGAACACCTCCATTTTACGAACATGACATCGGCGTTTCGTATGCCTAAGCATATGATACATACGAGCCATACTTTTATTATAGTGACATAGGCGGCAGGTCAATACTTTGGTTTGACCTGCCGTAGCTCCAGACAGACTCGCCTCCGTGGATGGCAATCCAAGATCTTAATTTACTCACACTGAACATCCTCGTATAAGTTAATAAGTTCAAATGGCGCTAAAACGGATTATGTATTTCTTTGTAATAACTATAAGAAGTACTCAAAGAATTACGAAGGAAGAAAATAACAACAACTATAAAAAGGATAACAGCTTGATCAAAGAATATCATGCAGGGTATCAACTAACATGCATTTTGAGAACTACTCGCACGCTTAAAAATCGCCGTTTTTTACATCACTGATTATCACATACACAGCTCGACGTCCCTCACAACATTTACATTTTAGGTTTGATCTTACCTACTGTGGAAATTATTTTGTTCTAATTTGAGTTTATATATATATATATAATATTAACGTATAATTTAAGCATATATTTAGTGTCAAATTCATTAAAAGTCTTAATCACATTTTATTATATTTTTTCAATCTAGTACTGAATAAAATATACATATTGATTTAATACGTTTATGCATACCGGAGTAATTTTAGAATCAAATTTAGCTACTTTACCGGAGGAAGAGGGCTCAAGAAGTTATTTTGATTGCACTTCTTGTGTATACTACCCATTCTTAAGACTTCTAGTCGAGAGGAATACAAGCATCAAGGTTAATAAAGCAAATACAATGTTAACAAAAAAGGGCCCGAGTCCAAGTAATAATTATTATTTTACGGCTTATTAGTTAAAAATATATAATTTTCTGAGATTAATTTGAGTTAATTTTCTGCCTCTCACCTATGGTATACATAATCTAAATATTTATTACTGATGTCTTCATTAAAGGAGAATAGCAGCTTAAGTTAAAAAATGGCTGAGAATTTGATTCAGGATCTTGGGTCGCCGACAATGGAGGTAGCAACGTTTGAAAATTTGTCAAGGATACAAGTGTGATGACATTCCGGCCATGTCATTTCTCGACTTCTATAATGAAGTGAGACTTTCAAATCACTAATGTCACTAGAGAAATCCGGATCCATTCAATAAACATGGTATTAGTAATGATTAATGTACATCTGATTTCATGTCTGACCTAATCATGTAATATCCAACTTTCAGTCAAAGGACATCAAAATTTCATCCAATTTGTGGAGAAATCCGTCTCTTCTTGTTTTCCCGAAACCCAATCATTGGAGCTCTTAAGTCGAGTCAGAATTTTCAAAATAAAACGGGAAATTGACGAAAAGTATAGATTTATGACAATGGACGAGACTAAGGACTTCAATGATCAATCTATGATTGGTCTTCTAGATGGACATTTCCTTAGACGTTTTTGCCTTATTCATTCCCTTAATACCTGAACCTATTTTATACGTGATAAAAACAGTTTTTATATCATGTAGTTTTACTATTTCAAAGGTGAAGAAGAAGAATTTAAATAGCTAAACCATCCATTGAATTTTTGTTGATTCATCAGATTTTGCAATCAATTCAAGCCTTAGAAGAAAGAATGCCTCTACTTATTAGTGTGACAATAGTCGAAAAGATATTCCACTTGAAACATTCAAAAGTGGGTAGTAAAAAGAATGCCTGATCTATCCAGTTGAAGAATATTGTTGCCGTGATAAGTATTGACTTGAAGAATTTTTGCTTGTACTAAAATGCTCCGATCGTCAATTGTGATTCTGAGAGGGGCTTTTGCAAGATGAGGGGATGTACTTTTCTCTAATGTCATAATGAAAGTTTAGCTCATCTCGTGTATATGGATCTTCATGAACTTGGTTATTCCATTTTTATGGAATATTTATTTATTTATTTCTTTTTGATAATTTATTAGAATATATGCAATCGATTCAGTGACTCGTTTAGTAGTCACCATACCGATTACAATGTAATTAATTGCCTGACAATTATTACTTTTTTCCTTTTAAATTATATCTGGAATATTTAAAATTGTAATTATAACGTACACTTTCATCGTATTATCAATTTAATTTATTTTTTCTGAAGTCAATACTAAGCACAACTTGAATGCAAAAGTTAAGTTGTCTGGTAATTTATATGACAAGTAATTATTTACATACAAAAGTTTCATAATGAATTTCCCATGCATAGCTCATTAACTTTACACTTAGTGGACCCTTTAAAGTAGTGAGAAAATTACGGATTGATTTATTATAGAAAGAGATGAGAACAAAAGATCTTTATCAATTTATAATTTAAAGTCAAATTAATTCTATGGAGGAGGGGGTTAAAAGGATTTTTTTTATTTGCTTGTTTATTGTTATAATTTTTTGTGTTAAGTGAGTAATAAAAAGACTGTTACAATTAAAAACAAGTGTTTTATTTTCAAAAAGTTCAAAAGTCAATGTATTGTAAATCTTAGGTCATATCATTCAGATACAACCCTATACTTATCAAAACATAGAAAGTATTGTTCTTAAATATATAATAATTTTTTAATAAGAAAAATTACTTAGTAGGAATCACATCATTTACGAAACCATATTGTAATTCAATACATTTGATCAATATTTACCGTTTTCAGATAGAAGAAGTGACGAAAATAGTTCAGATCCCAATCCAAAATATTTGGCTATTCTTCCAATTATTATATCATTAGTTGTGTCACTAGTTAATTGAACAAACATTTGATCTTTTCTTAATTGGCGTCGATAGCGACGAGGAACTCTACTCCAAGAGCCACAAATCTTCCTTGTATAATTCTATAAATATATTCTTGTTTTTAATTTCCGTATTTTTATTATAATTAATTACACAATTCAACAATATTTATTTTATGGAAAAAATTTAAATTTCTTATTTAGTTCTAGTAGTATTAGACGCACTTATTATTAATCTGAAATTAATTTTTTGGGATCAAATATAGTTTTAGAGAATCTTCGATTTGAATATTAAGAGTATTTTAACACTTTTTATTAGTTTGATCGCTTGAGATATAAATATGGCTATAGAGATGACACTTATTTGTAAGTGACAGTTCGACATTGGGAGACAGCAGTAGTTTTGAAGGAGAAAAAAGCTGGTTAAATCAATGCAGTTGTAATAAATGGAGTTGCGTTAGGGATATCCTTTGTTTGCAAAACAAGCTTGAGCTTTTCTACTTAAATCCTATACATATATTGTTCTGTTTTTTACATCTGCTGAATCAATAAATTAATTATTCGAACGAGAAAAATGCACATTTTTTATTAAGTAAAATGTTAATATCCAATGAATACTAAAACAATAAGGTAGAGAAGGTAAACGAGGAGTTTTTTTTAGTATTCACTGGATATTAATATCTTACTTATCCAATCTGCACTTTCCACACAATATTCAAATTGACAAGCAGAAACTAAGATCTATATTGCAACAGCTGAAGTCAATCAACTGTTTTTGCACACCTTGTCGACTCTCTATATTTAAATTTCAATTACTTTCTTTTACAGATACAAATGAAAAACTAAGGAGTTATTCATTTCATAACAAATCTTTTGAGAAAGGAGGATATTTTTTACTTTTAATTCGCATTTTCTCGAGATTAAATGATCCTATAAGAAATAAACCCATTTTTGGAATCAAAATAAAATTCTGCTCAGTATAACTGAATTTTATGAGAATTTTTTTTCATTTTTAAAAAAATTGGCTCAAACCCATAAAAATATAAAATACACGAAAAATTAAAGTAGAAAAATTTGATACGAAAAAATTAATTACAGATTTGTAATCAGTGCGTAAAATATGTACTTCTAGAATTAAATTTGGAACCTAAAAGATTTTGTTGTTGTCATGTGTTATACTAGACCAGAGTCATTCTTAGAGATGTATATATGTAGGATTGTAAATCATATGCAAATCGGGCATGTAATAAAAAAGTGGAGTTGGCTCTTCAAACAGGTCTTTTTGTTTTCCGAAGCTGTTATCATTTTTTTTCCCCTTAAGAAGGTAACATCAACTTTACCTCAACATAATGTTTTACAAGAAAAGAACAGTCTGCAAAGATTATATCATGGAGAGGAACAAAGGAAAAATTAAAAAATGGATATCATTCATTGAGGAGAATGGAGTCAATGATATTTGTGAATATAATAATGAATCTGGAGTAACGTATTGTAATGTTTGTGGTTTGATGTTTTCATTTGTATACATATATAAAGGAAAATAGCAGCTTGTAGCTCAGTAAAACGTCATGACAGCTCAAGCTGCTTCCCCCCTCAACATTCATTAAATTGTCAGGGTTGCCAGGTTGATTTTCTCTTTCTTTTTTTATTACAAGCCCGATTTGCATATAATTTACATTCCTATATATAGGTGTGCATCAGGCGTGTAAAAATAAGCCCCTTTCCTTGATGTCATTAAAAATGATATGGGTGGCAGCTTTATTTCCTATTGATATAACACTATGAATATGACTGTGATAATCTTGCTGCAGACTCATGACAGCTCTTCTGATACTTATAGCTATAAAATAAATACTAATTAAGGGGAGTGGTTTATTTTACATGCCGGATGTGCACAATTATACATCTCTAGTCATAATTAAAATTGGGATTTGGAGACATGAAATACGCCCAGTCAAATTTTTTATTTCTTTTCAGTTGCTTCTTATTTAAAATTAACTCTTACTCACTTATGTGTATATAGACTACAGTTATAAAGAAAGTAGCGAAACTTGCCTACTAGCTTGCAGATATTTTCTTGTTTATGATAATTTATTTTTTCCCCTCTTTGTCACTTATAAAGTACATATTTTTTTATGTATAATAACATTATCTTCCCTTCACAGAGTTCACCTCGTTTTAATCGAAGTAACAAGGTAAATTAATGGAGGTTGTGTAGTTAGTTATAAAGCAATTCAGCTCTTATATTGAACAAAAAAGTCAACTCTTGAACAAGAGTATTTATACAAAAATTGATAACGTGATCGTCATTAGCTACTTTGTTTCATAGCTTTGATACACACATCGAGCTTTTTCCGACTCTCAAAAAAGAAAAAAACATATATTAGCGTACATTCTGTATTTTTCTTCTTCCCAACTTTTAAATTTTGGGCCGAGTTGTTATTTAGATATTCTATACATTGATAAATTTTACTAATATACAGATCAATAGTTTGTACTTGTATAATATTGAAAAATTCAAAAAAAGGAAGCACAATCCTTGATGGAATATATTATAAGAATATCAAAATCATAAATAATGATAATAACTTTTTTTGAGTTTTTGAGTCAGCTGCTTTATATAAGAAGAGTCAATCGATGAAAAACAGCTGAACATAACATCAATAAGTTTAAAACATCTAGAGAGGCACCAGCTTAATCATGCAACCCATTGAAAAACATCACTTTTGATTAAAAATTCTTGTTGCCAATATAATATGACGTTTGTACACTAATACATCAGTATTATTTTATTGTTGTTGTCATATAATAACAATACCATGTGAGTGTTTCAAACAATCTTGCCGTTTTGAAGTCATACTTAATATCCTCAAAAATTGTTTCAAAGCTAATAAAAATAAACTCACTGCATATTTACAACTTAAAAACCCAAATTAACCCTCTTTAAAAACTATTAAGAAAGTGCTTAAAAAAGTTATTGAATTTATTACTTATTCTGATAAATTTGTCCTTTGAAGTTAGTTTTCGATTTCAATTCTTTTATGTACAAAAATATATAATTAGTAAATACTATATTCCATTGTTTATATATACATATATATGATCCTTCAATATAAGATTTGTTAATTGTTCCATTCATCCACTAAAACTTAGCAACGTTTCCCTATATTTAATTAAACATATACTACCTAATTGAAAAGAAGACACTTTACGCTATCAGAAAATGTAAATTTGGTTTTTTCTATATGATTTATTTATATATTATATATATTCAATTTTCAATATTAAATATTAAACTGGTAACAAGAATTTTTCATCAAAAATGATGTTTTTCACCACTATGGGTTGTGCGATTAGCTCGTGGTTTTCCAAATGTAATAAAACTTATTTGGTACCATAGATAGTATTTTTGTTTAACCCAAAAAGTTTGCCATGACTAAATTTTTCTTAGATGCAGGGAGGAAAGAAAAGAATAATAATACAGAACCATTAAAATCAATTGAAAAGAAATAAATTTTTTGAAAAGCCAGTTTATTTATTAGAAAGATTCTTTATATTTTTATCTACAATTTTTTTTAAATACATAACTTTGTTAGCTAATTATCCTCAAAATTATCTCCTTGAAATATTTTCTAACATTTACACCTGCCAAAAGTAATAAATATATTAGGCTACCTGAAATGGTGTTACTTCTAACGGAAATTCTTCAATAATATTTGCTTCTTCGTCTAAAAATGTGAGGATTTTTGGCCATCCGAAATTGGGACTCGTAACAAATGAATAACTGAGAGATTTTCGACGAAAATAAAACCGCCCAGTTGCAGATGAATTTGAATTAGCAGTAGTTAAAGATGTTGAATTTGAGAGTAACGCAGCGTAATCTTTAAGAAATTGTATGATATTTGAATTAAGAATCTTGATTAAAATATACATATTTGGGTCATTGGATGATAAATTTTTCACTATTTGACTCAAATTCGGTATCAATGATAATCCTATTTAGATATAAAATGTTGTTTCTGAGTGCTTAATTATGAAGAAATTAATATATACTACACATTATTGAAAAGCAATCTTTAGATGGAAGGGATAACCGGTGAAATCCAATCATCCAAATGCCTGATTTCAAGAACTTACTAATTGTCATGGCCCCATTTGCCTAGGCAGTAAGATTCTCAGCCATAGAAACATGAATTCACTTATCACAACTTATATTTTCGAAAATAGCCTTAACTTTATTTACTATACATATACATTTATATGTCTTTCAACGACTCAGGTCAGATCTGACTCAATCTCAAACCATCATTGAGTCAGTCAATGCATATATTGAATAATTCTAAACAGGCTTTAATGGTTTGAAATAATTAATTAATTTGAAAGTTAAAACTGCAGAATTTAGCTCCATTTGAGGTATGGCTATAGCCCTAAAAAGTTAAACTCTTGTACGACAAGGGACAAAGTTAAAACTCAGATTTCCATAATTTATAACGACCCGTGAATAAGTAACAACTCCCCATCCATCTTGTGAAGCATCATAGAAAACACAGACATCCAATAAATAAGAAATTTCTATGCCATAAACTATATATACTGGCACTGAGACTTGGCTTAGCAGATGCAGTTCACTTCACTGTTATTTCCATATCTAAAGGTTCATCCAATCTATCTTTAATTTCTTTGATTTTTGCAATAATAATTTTGCGCCGAACTTAACGTTTTTGTGGATCGAAATATTTTAAAGATTTTGATAACAAATACTTTTTAAAAAGATGGATATCTATCCCTGGATAAAATTTATCATTCATTGGACCCAAGACATATCAAAGAGTTCTTGTTTTTTTCGTTTGTTTTTTTACAGCCAATGATTTTCTTCCCTGCTCTATAAAAGTGTGAACTAAAGGAGACAAAGTTTAATAACAATTGGTTTGCTATTTTCTTTGTTTTGAATATGATATTCAATCAGTATCTAAGTAATCAAATGATTCACCTTATATGTGCCATAAGCAATCAGGATCGTAGGTCCAAATGGAAGAATCACAATTACACAGGTCAACAAATTTGAACTTTAATAAATCATAAAAGTTATTCAGTTTTGCACACTGATTTTAAATCTGTAACAATTTTTTTTCGAGAGTTCGACAGTTTCATAAAATGGATTAAAAAGGAATGCATTAAAGAGCTGAGACCAACAGCTTTCAAACAAGATGTCAAGCGCCCGATAAGAATCCTTAATTAAAAGAAATCGTCCATCTAAATGTGTAAATTTTCATTAAATTTTGAGCAAAAAATTCACAAGAAATCAAAGACTCACGGTAGAGCTACTAAAAAACAACAGCAATAGACTGCAGTAGTAACGCACAAAAGAATTTGAGCTGATTTAGTTATCCTTCTGGGCGCTACTACTTTTGTAGCTCTACCTTGAGGGAATGTGCATTAAATTCACTTGTGGATCATTATTTTTTAATGCAAAAAATGATTACCCGTCTAGGCTTTTATTATACTTATACCCCTTAGAAATTTTTTACTTTCGACCAGTATAATTAGATTACGAAATCAGCTGAAATCCATCTACACGCTACTACTTCAATCTATTCCACTTGTTTTTTAGTAGCTCTACTGTAATATTTTGATTTCTAGCGAATTTTTACACGAAATTGAATGAAAATTTACACATTTAGATAGACGATTTCTTTTAAATTAAGGATTTAGGAATTAAGGAAGACTTTTGGGCCTACTCCCGCCTCATATGCCCTTTAGGTCAAAATAAAGACTATAAATTGAATTTACATTAAAAACACTAGTTAATTATTATTTTTTAATGCACAAAATAAGTATCCTTCTAGGCTTAAATTGAAGTTGAAGATGGAAAATGGGCCAAATTAGCTCAAAAAGAAGGGTCCAATTTCTCGAAAACCGTCGAACTTTCGAAAAAAAAAGTTACAGATTAGAAATAAATATGCAAAACTGAATATCTTTTATTATACTTATACCCCTTAGGTAGACTGTTGACCAGTGTTATTATTCTATCCTTATAGTTGGTTTGAAGGAATCTCAAAAAAAAAATATATGAATAAAAACATAACACGTGTAGTTGGACCAATATCCATTGATCAATTGATACATAAGAAAAAAAACGATAATGAAAATGAAAACAAATAGTTGCTGTCACTAATTAAATAGGACACAACATTAATTACAATAATTTACAAGTTGTTTCGATGAGCAGACACAATACAACGCATGCCCAAACCATATTAAAATCTTAATTCGATCATATTGGTTGATCTAAGTGTGATTGGCAGCTGCAAAAGGATAAATTTGATCACAAATTTGAATATTTTTATTACTTGGGCATATGTCAAAGATTCGAAAAACTCTATAAGAGTTAAAAAACAGTTTAAAAAAAAGCATGGCATTTTTCAATATTATTATTTCAATGAAATAAATGAGAGACTACATATAATTTACTCAATTTAATGGAAATTTCATTCACTTCTATAAATACAATGATTCAAATTAACTACTTACGTCTTCCATTTTTTTCTTCCTCTTCACGTTTCAAATCCACTTGAATGTTCAAATCCGGATCTGAAATATTTATGTAAATTACGAATATATATATATATTGAAAATATTTTTGAATCTCAGCAAAGTTATTCTTATATTTCAATGTTTTCATTCTATACCCTTAAAGTAAATTGAAGACTAAATGTTTTTTTTTTTAAATGTGTGCGAAATGTAATCAGTATGTACTCAAAAAGTAAGTAATAAATAGGAGCTATTCTTTGTCAAAGAAGGACAACCATTTCACCATATGTCTCAGAATTGGCTGAAATTTGGCTCATATTTTTATACATATGCAAATAAGAAAACCTGAAAATTTTAGATCAATAGCTCTTACCATTAAGTAATTACGGCTAATTAAATTTTCACTAATTTTCAGTTCATTTTGCTTTTGTTCCGCCATTTAGAATTTACATGCAAGTCTAAAAATGACATATTTCTATCAAAACAAGACAAAATCATAATCAAAATAGATAATTTAAGTAATTCAGGTGTGACAAATCCAAAAATGCTATTTAATTTGGTGTCAGACTTTTAGAAAAAGATCTAAAGGCTATTTAAATCACATTCTCTTGCTCAAAACGGGTCAGTTCACAATTGATCCAAAATTTGAACATGTGGGACAATTTTCTCAAAGCTGAAATTTGGCATGCAGCAAATATAGGCTTTTACCCATATCATACTAAAAAATCAGCATGGTTAATTTTTTCCTTCAGAAAATATTTACATTTTGATTTCCTTTTAATCAGTCGTTTTTCCTTTAGACAGCACATGTGACATCTACCACTTTTACAACATTCAATGTGTATCGGAATAAGTTATTATTCATCTATTCGTCATCTATTTTGGATTCCTCATGTCTAGATGTAGTTCGAAAATTAGTCCATTTATTCCTTTCTATTGGAATTCAAGATAAGGACATACGATGTTTAGCCTCTGAATGACAAACTGAGCTCTCAAATTACTCCACTGCATTTCTCCATCCTCTTCAATAGGAGCAAAAATTAGCTATGATTTAAAATCCACATGCTCTAAATAAGGACTCGAGAACTACAGCTCTGTCAATCACAATATAATTCAGAGAAGAGTAATTGCATACATACAACATCAATCATCAACAAAATTGCATAAAATAAAAATGTTCTTGTAAATTCAGATTATTTACTCATCAGAATGGATGCAAAGAGCTTTATGAATAATGAGATAATATGACAAATAAATGAAACCATGGAATGTATTGAGCTTGAATGCCAATTGTTCTGATCCAATACTCCACAATTGATGCATCCATGATAATATAGTTCTTGAAAAGGAAGAGTCTCTAATGTCATTATTCTTATATTAATTTACATAGAATCGCATTTGAAGTGGTGATGGAACATTCAAAAATCACGAGTCCGAAATAGACGATAGGAGCAGACAACTCCAGATAATTATGTCACATCTTTGGATAGTTGATGATTCCCCGACACGATGAGTTGGAGCCCCTCGGACTATAGGGAGACTCCGAAGAATCCCTTGGATTGAGTTATAATCCAGAGAGAGGAACTTAGGATCGTGAATCCGATATTAAATGGGATTGATTGCATTATCTCACGTCACTAGTTACATTCTGCTCCTTCCCAAGCCAGAGTCAAAAGCATGGATGAGGATCCCAAGACTTATTTTTCCTTCATTCTTCGAGGGATGTTTCTCTTTCTATCTTCTTCCCAAAGTGCTCGTTGTTCCCTCTATGAAAGGCGTACCTTTTTTTATTCAAAGTGATGGGACCCGTCTCATGGATGAGTGGCAAATTTTGAATGTTTACATTCTATGATTTGTCCATAGAATGTATACATTATATACTAATCAATATTATATACGACATATATTATATATATTAATTAATCATGTACTTTCACAAGCCGTAATAGAATAATCGAATAATTCCAACCGATTAGAATATCAAAATGAATACAATAGGCGCCTTTTATAAACAAGTTGATTAATAAACCTATAACAACAAATATCAAATCCAATTTTCCTCACACATATAAAATAAAATCAAAATAAGACAGATGAAACACTAGATAACAAGGGATTAAAATAGTGGGTCTCTATATCATTAATACCGTTATGAACTATCGAGGTGTGAATCACAACTTCATGACTGTAGTCAAATCGAACATAAGGCTCCAAGGCTAATGAATCTATTTTTCAACATGGAGTATAACATCGTGACATAGATATAAATTAGTAGAATAATAATGTAAAGAGCCTGTAAAAAGCTCTTAATAAAGATGTTAAAGGAGATATTATGACATAAATAAATGAAACCATGGAATTTGGAATTCCATAATTAATGCATCATATAATCATGATAATATAGATTTTGAAACGGAAGAATCCCAAATGTCAGTAATTTTAAATTAATTTACATGGGATTGTATTGGAAGTGAGGATGGAACATTAGATAGGAGCAGAAAACACTAGAAAATTAGAAAATATCTTTGGATAGTTGATGATTCCTCGACACGTTAAGTTGAAGATCCTCGGACTCAGAGACGATCAGAGATCCCTTGGCTTGGGTTAGCATCCGGAGAGAGGAACATTGAGCTTTTTCTATTTGATATGAAATACGTAACATAGAGTAAATACATAGGTCCCTCAGGATCTTAATTATGGTTTCTCTCTCTCTTGTTATTAAGATGAACTATATTGTTATCTACATACGAAATATATAATTTGCCTGAATTTAAAAAAAGTATTATTATAAACACTAGCCAACAGTCAAAAATTCTAAGGGGGTATTAGTGTAATCAAAGTTATTTAATTTTGCATACAAATTTCAAATCTGTAATTCTTTTTTTCGAGAGTCCGATGGTTTTCGAGAAATCGGACCCTACTTTTTTAGCTTCTTTGGCTCATTTTCCATCTTCAACTTCAATTGAATCCTAGAAGGATACTCATTTTGAGCATTAAAAAAAATAATTATTCGCTAGTGTATTTATTGTAAATTTCATTTCGTGTCTTTGTTTTCACCAAAAGTCTGCCTAATCGTTTGTACTTAAATAAATCCTTGAATATTACATAAAATGGATTAATAAAGAATGCATTAAAGAGCTTAGACCTACAACTTTCAAACAAGATGTCAAGCACCTGATAAGAACCTTTAACTTTGAAGAAATTGTCCATCAAAGTGTGTAAATTTTCATCCAATTTGAATCAAAAATTCGCTAGAAATCAATGACTTACGATAGAGCTACTTAAGTAGTAGCGCGCAGAAGGATTAAGAAACCAGCTGAAATCCTTCTACTCGATACTACTAGGTTCTTGGTGGTCTTGCAGATCAGTTACATGATATGTTGGCAACTTGGAGTAAATCTTCAATGTATCAAATATTCATCTATGCAAACCAAGGTGATGTTTTCCAGGAAAAGATAAATTAAAAATGGAGCCTTCACCTTAACTTTAAGGAAAAAACTAAAAAGGCAGTTTACTTTGTAGCCGGTTTCCTGCCGTTATTAAAGGTGGTCACAAGTATTGGTGGTTCTAAAAATAAAATCAATGTTTCAATCGATAACAGAGCCAAATATCACTTCTATCGTCCTTTCTTTTTATTACTTCATATCTTAATCATGCACCAATGAGACTATCTTCTGCAAAAATCTGTCGCCCGATAGTTAGCTTCAACTATTTAACTTCACCCTTTTCGAAAAATGTTTCCATGGAATGTCATTATCGCATCTATGTTTATCTATGGAGGGAGTAAATGATTTTATAAAAAGTGTCCATGTTTACTCTCACCAAAAAAAAAATTAAAATCTATTAACATTCTCTGAGATATTCATAATCACATAAACATTTGCAATAGACCTTTGTTTACATCCAAAGTTAGGATACTTTCACTAACAAATATAGACATCTGCCGAATAACCTTGGATGAACTACTCCAATCAAATGTCAATCATCTTTCAAAATCCATTGAATCCAGGCACTCCAATCCATTTTCTAGCCAATGAATAGCCTGAATAATGAAAGATAGTGGGTGATGATCACGTAATTAATTCTAAAATCATTCCTGATAAGTATTATCTTCCTATACGCATGATTGATAAACTGCACTCAACGGTTTCAAATTTTTCAGTAAAATTGACTTGAGCAATGCTTATTTTAACTTTCCTATAAAAGAAAAACACAAATTTAAAACGGCAATCAATACCCCTTTTGGGATGTTTGAATATAACTTTCTGCAACTTAGGCTTCATTGAGCTTCTTTGTGAAAAGTTTACGTCTATGCCTCAATCTTTTGTTCCTTTAGCATTGAGGAGGGACATTTTATCAATTTCACTCTTTATTTCATCCTGGAAAAAAGCATTTCTTTTTTTCAAGCATAAAGCCTCATTTTAAACTTTGGGTATCAAAATGGGAAGACTCTCAAAAGGCTAATATACTTCACCATGAGAAAACTCAAAATACATCGCTTTAATCTGTTGAAAGATTATGTGCGATCTACTTAGACATAGTTGGGACAACTATCCCTTGTTGATATTACAGGGCAAAGTTCAACAGAGCCTTATAAGCAAATCCCGACCTGCATTGATTGAGCTACTAGATGGGTTGAAGTTTAATCCATTACCAATATAACCAATAAATTGATATAAAATTTCAATTTCAATCCTAAGCCTACATTTTCCACATATAAATGCTTATGGCCCAGATGAAAAAGCATTTGCATTCTTTTTGGTAATTATAAACGAACAAAGAAAAAAAGCAACACCACTTCTATTAATAGGATATCTCAACATTTATGCAAGGTATTATGCAAATTAATTGGTGTTACTTAAACGGATATTTCAACTCAATTTCATTGACTGGGTTGGTATTTTAAATCAGGATCCTGATATATTTTTGAGAAAAAGAAATCAATTACCTAGGGTTGATTTGACTTTTATGTTTCTAATTTTATTTTTCCCAAACTAAAAAAGCGTGTTACCAACCTGAACCTTCTTCAGACTATAAACTAATGGAACTTCATATTTGACATGTTTCTACGAGAGATACTAGTACGTCAATATCTAGGAATGTAAAAAATATGCAAAATGCCGCGTGCGAGATTTTGTGGGGTTGGCAATTTTAACAGGTCTTTTTGTTTTCCGAAGCTGTTATCATTTTTCCTTTATTACTGAGGGGAGAACATCTACCTGATAGTAAAGATCTCGCATGATTTGTGAGACACAAATGTATGTTGTATATATATATATATATATATATATATATATATATGTTATATATTTATGTAAAAATTTAGCATATATTTAGTATCGAATTCATAGAAGTCTTGATCACATTTTATTTTATTTTTTCAATCTAGTACTGAATAAAATATACATATTAATTTAATGTGCTTATGCATACTGGGGTAATTTTAGAGTCAAATTTAGTTACTTCGCCGGAGGAAGAGGGCTCAAGAAGTTATTTGGATTGCACTTTTTGCATATAATACTCATTCTTAAGGCTTCTAGTCAAAAGGAACACAAGCTTTTTGTTCAATATAGCAAATACAATATTAGAAAAGGACTCAAGTTCTCGTAATAATTGTTAATTTATGTCTAGTAAGCTATAGATATATAATTTTCTGACATTCATTAGAGTTAATTTTCTGCCTCTCATCTATGGTATACATTATGTTATTGTTTATTAATGATGTCTTCATTTGTATATATAATGGAGAATAGCAGCTTGTTGCTCAGTAAAACGTCATGACAGCTCAAGCTGTTTCCTCTCAACATTCATCAAATTGTCGGAGTTACCAGGTTGATTTTCTCTTTTTTTTTATTTTACACACCCCATTTGCATATTTTTTACAATCCTATCAATACCTGTATTTCATCAATTGTTCGTATGTAAGAAAAAAGAACATAATTACTACTATGCGTCCTTCCCATGATATAAAATTCGAAGTTTTGTGCTTGCAAGATAAAATCGTCATAAGATATTATTCAAATAAGTTTAGATTTTAATCTTATTATCTGTTTATTACCTTATCATGCCATTTAACGATTATTATATTGTAAAACTTCTTTATATTTGGTCGTCATCTTTAAAAAAAGTATTTAATAACTATGCTACGCTAAGATATAGACACAAAATATATTTTTTCTTATCATTTGATTATTAGAATGGTTATTCACAACTTGTCTTAAAAATTCAGAGCGTTGCAAGTACTTTTTTAAATTCAAACTCATCCTGAGGTAGAAGTAGAGGATAAATGGTGTTTTATGTGTGTGCAAACTTATTATTGCTTTCTATCAAATTCACTAAAAATATAATGGTATAACCTCAATAAGACAATATACGCTAAAATGGTCAACCAATATGTAATTCGATATTATTTTTTAAGCCTTGAAAATGCTTTATCTAACTACATGAAATTTTGAAGTAAAAATAGCTAGAAAGAGAAAAATGACTTTTATCCTTTTTATATTCTTTTTTATTTAACACTTGCATTTTGGAGTACCATATATATTTGGAAAAAAATCAAAATTTGAAACAAAAATTTACAAAATTCCCCCTTAAGATACATAAGTATTACATGTTTGAAAAACTAAAAAAGGGCATAACTATGTTCGTTCATTATCTCCAAACCATTGAAAAAAATAATAATTATGCCTAATTAATCAGGCTAAACGTACACGAGGTAGACTCGTATTATGTATTGTATATTTTCATATTTTTTAAACAAATATTGTTATATATATTTTCTTCATATCAACCAAAATTTAACAACTTTAGTAATAGTTTTTATTATATTTCGTTATTTTAGTATGTATATAATTACTAAAATTTTTATTAGTAATGAATAAATTTTTAATAAACCATTTTGTCCTTCTAAAAATTTAGTGAATAAGTCTTATACATTACTTACAAAAAAAAATGTTTCGAAAAAGTAAAGAACATAACTTAAAAAATCGACTTGAAGAAAAACACTTACTATTATCTTGACCAGGACAAATTTTACAACATCTCTCATCTAGAAGAACAGGAATTGAGCATGTTGGCTTTGGGCATTCTGATTTGATATTTTTACATCTAACACGGCCCAAAATTCGACGTTTTTTATGGATCTATAAAAATTGATATAATAATATTTGGATAAATATCTTAATAATACTTACGGGAACACATTGACAGTGAACACAATACATAACTCCAAATGGTGATCCCAAGTCTGGATGCCATGTTTCTTCCAATTCAAATCGTTTTTCACCAAAGCGACATTCTAAAATTAGTTAACGTATGTTTAGGTATAAGAAATTTACAATATTTGTTTTAAAATTATACTCCCAAATTAAAATTTCCCAGAGATTATCAAAAAATTTCAAAAATACACACAACCTTAAAATAACAAATAACTTTTTAACTAATAAGCTTAAACATAAATAGTCTGTAACGAAAATTATGGGTTTAAGTCATCTTATAGACACGTACAGACTCCAAAACTTTTCGATGGATTGAAATCTTTTGGCATTGAGACGTACATAAGTTACTCTTTTTTTCCTCAAAGCGCCTGGCCGTCTGTAAATTCAGTTTTTGTTTCACTCTTAGTGTTTCTGTTTTTTTTATACAAAAAAATTGGCTGTATAGCATAAAACACTCTCCTGAATATTGAGTCATTTATATTGAAAAATGAATTTTGTGTAGGAATTAACGCCATAGAGAGCAAGATGGAGGGGTTCATCAAGAAATAAAAGTTGCTCAATATGTAGATTCATAATGCACTGGCTACTAATTTTTCGATCCCAATTCAAAAGGGTTTATAATATAGCAAAATTAAAATTTCAAAGAATGTTTATAAATTCAGTTTTTGTTCCACTTTATGCTATATCATTGGCATTTATGTATAAAGTTATGAATCTAATACAAATATACACTATAACCTAAACCTTGAAGTGTCCAGCCTGAAAAAAGGGGTCGTTAGGCTTTCTTATATAGTTATCAAATTCATTTATATCTTTATACAAGTTTTTGGATGGAGAGGAACTCAAAATCAGAGCGAGATCAAAAGTTGCATCAGCAAATAAATATTGTCCTATAATATCATACAAAGAGTTGTTAATCATATGCAGTTTCTCGTATGCGAGATTTTTAGTAGTTGGCAACTTGAACAAAAAAATTTATTTTCCAAACCTGTTATCATTATTCCTTCATTCTTAAGTGTAGAACATCTTCCTAATAATAAGGTAAAAAATAATTCACTTATACCCCTTGAGGTAATAATAGAGCCAAATTTAGCTACTTCACTGGAGAACGGGGACCAAAGCAGTTACTTATACTAAACCCTATGCAATTACTACGCATTCTTAAGACTTGCAGTCAGAAAGAAATATAGTTTTTGGGTTAATAAAACAAGTACAATGTTATCTTGTATAACTCTCGTTAATAATTTCCTACTTTATAGCTTATAATATATAGGAATATAAATAATATGCAAAATGCCGCGTGCGAGATTTTGTGGAGTTGGCTCTTCGAACAGTACTTTTTGTTTTTCAAAGCTGTTATCATTTTTCCTTTATTACTGAGGAGAAAACATTTACTTGTAAGTAAAGATATCGCATGAAGGATTACATGCATTAACAGTGATGTATAAAAAGGGTCTAGCTGACATGCACGCAAAGGACGGTTGTTGGCAACATTTGTCTTTTCAAACTTCTTTTTCTTTCTTCTTCTTCTTTTATGACTCAGTTCTATTCCATTCAAAAACAACAAGTGTCATTTTTAAATTAAGCTAAAAAATACCTGAGGATTTGATTCAGGAACTTGGGTCTCCGACAATGGAGGTAGCAATGCTTAAAAATTTGTCCAAGATACGAGTGTGATGGCATTCCGGCCATGCTATTTCTCGACTTCTTCTTGAAGAATTTTCCGATCATGAGACTTTCAAATCGCTAATGTCACAAGAGAAATCCGGATCAGTTCAATAAACATGGTATTAGTAATGATAAATGTACATCTGATTTCATGTCTGACTTAATCATGTAATATCCAAGTTGAGTTAGAATTTTCAAAATAAAATGGGAAATTGACGATGGACGCGACTAAGGACTTCAAGTGGGACAATAGTCGAAAAGATATTCCACTTGAAACATTCAAAAGTGGATAGTATAAAGAATGCCTGATACATCCAGTTGAAGAATATTGTTGCCGTGATAAGCATTGACTTGAAGAGTTTGTACTAAAATGCTCCGATCGTCAATTGTGATTCTGAGAGGGGCTTTTGCATGATGAGGGGATGTGCTTTTATCTAATGTCATAATTAAAATTCTCTCATCTTGTGTATATTGGTCTTCAGGAACTTTATTATTCCATTTTTATAGAATATTTTTTCATTTATTTCTTTTTGATGTTTCTAGTTTTCTAGAACATATGCAATCGATTCAATGACTTGTTATAGTAGTCGATTTCAATATAATTAATTGCCTGACAGTTATTACTTTTTTTCTTTTAAATTATATTTGTAAAATTTAAAATTGTAATTATAATGTACATTTTCATCGTATTATCAATTTAATCTATTTTTTTTGTGTTTATTTATGAAAACTTAATTGGAATCACATTGGTTTTCCGAATCAATGTTCAGTTTTTCTTGTATAAATATATATATATTTTTGAGATAATCACTATGAAATTTCATCCTATTTTATTTTTTTATGGAAAAATTTAAGTAATTACAAAATGTGTTACTTTTGACTGTTTGAAGTTTTTATAATAGTTTTAAATGATAATTAAATTGTTAAATAAAAAAAGTAGCCACTAGATGGTTAAATAAAATCATTTCATTTAATTGTATGTGTTTCTTAAATATGTAATATGAATTATAGGATTCACTTATGTGTAAAAGTGTAGAAATTTTGAGGTGCAATTCCGACAAAGACATATTGAAGTTTATACTACATTAGTATTGATTAAATAATAATTAATTTTTGAGTCAAGTCCGAGTCAATTCCAAAATGACTCAGGTCTCATGCTATGGCATTAGTTGCTACAAATTTAGTGTTCCATCCTTTACAAATTTTTAATGCCACTCATACATAATAATAATCTATTCCTAAGTAAAACATCAAAACAATAAGTTACATTCCGTCCCTTCAAATGTAATCGGCTGTAATTCTGCCTTACTTCAAGGGTACTATCATCCCGGGCGTGCGTGTCAGCTGGACCCTTTTTATAAATCACTGTGCATTAAGGTTAATGAAGCAAATAAAATGTAAACAAAAAGGGCTCAAGTCCTCGTATAATTATTATTTAAAAATATATAATTTCCTGACATTCATTTGAGTTAATTTTCTGCCTCTCATCTATGGTATACATTATGTTATTGTTTATTAATGTTGTCTTCATTTGTATATATATTGGAGAATAGCAGCTTGTAGCTCAGTAAAACGTCATGACAGCTCAAGTTGCTTCCTTTTCAACATTCATCAAATTGTCAGAGTTACCAGGTTGATTTTCTCTTTCTTTTTATTTTACACACCCCATTTGCATATTATTTACATTCCTAATAATATATAGCTTTCTGATATATTTTGAAAGAGATTTGAAAGCCTCATGATCGGAAATTTCTCCGTAATAGAAGTCGAGAAATGGCATAGCCGGAATGTCATCACACTTATATTCATGACAAATTTTCAAACGTTACTACCTCCATTGTCGGTGATCCAAGTTCCTGAATCAAATCCTCAGGCATTTTTAAACTTGTTGGCACTTGTTTTTGAATTGAAAACAAATGAATATGAAAAGAATAAGAAAGAAGAAGTTTGAAAAGAAAAATGTTCGCAGATTGCCAACAATCGTCCTTTGTGGGCACACTCTATTGGCTCTTTTCTCACATCTTTAATTATTATTATTTGAATAAGAGGGCATCTTCACAACAAGCTTTGTTGAATCACAAGCTTGATTCTCAAAAGGAAAAGGAAAAATTTGAAAAAACATATGGTCACTACTCTATTGTTTTTGTCAACTTTTTAATATTGGACAGTTATTATTTAGATTTACTATACATTGATAAATTCTACCAATATACAAATCAATCATTAATACTTGTATAATATTAAAAAATTTAAAAAAAAAGTCACACAATCCTTGATTTAAAATATTTTTTATGTATCAAAATCATAAACAATACCCTTTTTGAGTTCATAATACAGCTACTTTAAATCTGAAAAGTCAACTGATGAAAAACGACTGAAGGGAGAATAGGCACTCATTTAGAAAATGGGTCCCATCATTTTGAATAAAAAAAAGATACGCCTTTCGTAGAGGGAGCAACAAGCACTCGGAAAAGAAAGTCATATCATAGAAGAGCCGAGCATTTCTTCATCATCAATACCATAATGAACTATTGAAGTGTGAATCACTTCTTCATATCTTGAGTTAAATGGAACATAAGGTTCCCAAGCTAAAGAAACCATTTTTTTAATGAGATAATGTGGTATGTATTGAGCTTGAATGCCAATTGTTCTGATCCAATACTCCATAATTGATGTATCATATAACCACGATACTATATTCTTGAAATGGAAGAGTCCCTAATGTCACGATTCTTCTATTAATTTACACAAGATCGCATTGGAAGTGGTGATGGAACATTCGAAAATCATGAGTCCGAAACAGACGATAGAAGCAGACAACACCAGATAATTATGTCACATCTTTGGATATTTGATGATACCTGACACGATGAGTTGGAGCCCCTCGAACTCTGAAGAATCCCTTGGCTTGGGTCAGAACCCAAAGAGAGGATCTCAGGATCGTGAATCCGATATTGAAGGAATCCATGGGATTGATTGCATTATCTCACTTCACTGGTTACATTCTGCTCCTTCCCGAGCCGGAGAAGCATGGATGTGGATCCCGAGACTTTTTTTCCCTTCACCCCTGGTGAGATGTTTCTCTTTCTATTTTCTTCTCTGAATGCTTGTTGCTCCCTCTATGAAAGGTGTACCTTTT
Source organism: Lepeophtheirus nordmannii (assembly GCA_963680855.1). Lineage (NCBI taxonomy): Eukaryota > Metazoa > Arthropoda > Copepoda > Siphonostomatoida > Caligidae > Lepeophtheirus > Lepeophtheirus nordmannii. The sequence continues at coordinate 1,371,460 of OY804526.1, forward strand.
TTTATTCAAAATGATGGGACCCATTTCCTGAATGAGTGCCAGAGAAATACATAGTATTTTTATTTATCTCAAAAAGCTCGTCGATCTTTTTGTCCACTCGTAATCTCGACTATCAATAAATAAATATACATAAATATATAACATATATATAATATATATGAAGCTGCCAGAGCGGATAGAGAGAGCTGAGGAGAGAAGGCTCACAGAGGAGGCTATGAGTCAAAAAGAGCTAAAAGAAGTTGGGGAACAAGATACGGCTGGTGAATTCGAAGGCTCTGATCTTCGAAAGGTAAAGGACGGCGAAGAGGAGTTGGCCTCGGATAGGGAAGAAAAGGAAACATCTGGGGACTTAATAGACTCTAACTCGGTCGCTGGAGGAGCTACTGTTGACCCCTCCACGATAGCAGAGGGAACGGCAAATGAAGATGACAATACAAGACTTCCGACTAAATCAGGAGCCGAGAAAGAAACAAGGACATCTGAACCAAAAGGAACCTCATTAAGAGAGGACTGGAGCATCGTCTTAAGAAAACGAGCGCCTCCCAAAAAGATGTTGATAACCAACGGCCCAATTCGATAAAAAAGAACTCCAAACGTAATAATCGAAGTCCTATTGAAGATTCAAAGAAAAAAGCTAGGAATAAAAGCCTAAATGAATCGGAAGGAGAAGTCTTGGATATCTCTGATTTGTCGTGAATACTATATACAGCAGGATTTATTTTAAAATTTTAATTTTATATCTTTTAATGTACCCCCCCCCCCCTTTTTTTTTTTTTTTCTTACTATTTTTAATGGCACCCTCAAATCTAGTCTTTTTATCCGGCAATGTTAATTCAATACATGATAGGAAAAAGAGGAAAAAATTATCAATCATTTTTTATCCTTTGGGCCGGATGTTTTGTCTATGTGTGACACACGGCTAAAAGAAAAAGACCTCAGTGGTTGCTTCTATGCTGGCTATGATGTTTTTATCGTTTCTGCAGTGAACAAATTGGCTAAACACCCCACGAGAGGAATATTAATTTTAATAAAAAGTGTCCTAAATCCTAAACACATCAGAAGCGATGTAACTATTCCGTACTATTCCATACTGACAATTGAATGGGAAAGGAAAAACGTTAAACTAATTTCCATATATGGGTCTAATAGGGATGACCCCTCATTTTACAAAACAATCGACGAGGAAATATTCTCAAAGAAAAATCCTTATGAAGAGTCTTGCATTTTAATGGGGGATTTTAATGTTGTATTGAACCAAAAAAGGGACACTTTAAATTACAAAAACGATAACAACACGCAGGCAAGACGAGAGATAGATAAATTGATAAACAAGAATCAATTAACTGACGCTGCTTTAAAATTCAATGTAGGCCCAAAACATACATTCTCAACCAAGATGGGAAGTGAGATCTTAAAAAGTTCCCGACTAGACTACTTCTTAATATCACAGGACTTTGTTCCAATTTTATCCGATTATCATGTTCTACCACCTTACATGTCTGACCATAGTCCTATTATGATGTCGTTAACAAACCAAAGAAAATAATTTAGGCACAAATGGCATCTTAATACGACGTTGTTGGATGACATTGTTACCAATGATAAAATTATATTAATAATTGAGGATGTATTATCCAAATTGAATAATTTGAAAATAAAATCACCATCCATGTTAAAAAGAATCTCGAAAAAGTAATTAACAACTCAGAAATAAGTAGTTATATTAAAAATTACAACAAAACAAATAAATCTCCCGGTCCTGATGGATTCCCCATGGAGTTTTACCAAAAGTATATTTTTAAAGTAAAGTTTTATATGCCTAACACAGCATATAAAATCCATAACGGAATTTTAGCTGAACGACTAAGAAATGTTGCTTCTGGTATACTACATAGATCACAAAAAGGTTTTGTGCTTGGTAGGGTGATGAAAGATGTTGGTAGGGGGATCATGGACATGATTGCAACAGTCAAAAGGAAACAGCGGCATATGGCTACCTTTGCATTGATTTCAAAGAGGCTTTCAATAGTATCTCACATGTGTGGATCATAATGTGCTTGAAGGGACATGGCATTGGAGATAGTTTTATAAGAAAAATAGCACTGAGCCTCTGTGATATTTTAACATATTATGGGAATTTTTTAAATACGTTTAACATGAATAAAGGATGCCGTCAGATTGCTCGAATATGGTTTACACTGGTCGGCTGTTAAGATTATGAAATGTTTAAACAAAACTAATCTTGGTTATACCCTATTTTGGTTCAAGTACAGGATAGTCACTAACACACTAACATTGGGAAGCGTGTAAGGCAGAACCACTGAGGACAAAATGTGTTATTTCTGCAAATTATCACTTGAAACGGTAAGACATTTTCTGCGGGCGTGTTCCATTATAGACGAAATACTGGGCCAAATAAAAATAATTTTCTTTTCAAAATTTAAATTAAGTTAAAGATCAAAAGAACTTGTTTACATTTACATAAGTCCCCATGAAAAAGAAATTAATTATATGATTACAAAAATGCAATTTACTTTATATAAACACAGAAGCTCCAAAACCAGATAACTATGCCCCACTTTTAAAATATATTTTAAATGATAAATATTTTATATTTTAATGAAGAAAAGCAAAACTATATTTTTTTTTAGTGTTTTAGATAATTTCTTTTGTTTTGTTCGTATTTTTTTACTTTATATCCTTCTTAAACTGTACCAATATTTTGGTTGATAATCACACTTGATATTGAGATAGCAAAAATAAGTATGTAATGTCTCTCAGTTGATGAATAAATAAATAAAAAAAGTAAGAGATCCAATGTTTTTGAATTTGATAATCTTCATCTGATCTCAGTCTTCTTCTGCGCGCTACTACTACAGCCTATATAGCACTTGTTTTTTATTAGCTCTACCGTGAGTTTTAGATTTCTAGCAAATTTTTGCTCAAAATTAGATGAAAATTTATTTACTCACTTAAATGGACGATTTCTTCAAAGTTAAAGGCTCTTATCGAGCGCTTGACATCTCGTTTAAAAGCTGTGGGTCTAAGCTCTTTAATGCACTCCTTATTAATCAATTTTATTTTATATTCAAGGAATTATTTATGTACAAAGGATTTGACCAACTAATGGGCCTATTCCGGCACCCTACGCCCCTAGGAGTCCTTTTAGATCAAAACAAAGACTAGAAATGGAATTTACATAAAAGACACTAGCCAATAATTATTTTTTATCAAAATGTGTATCATTCTAGGCTTAAATTGAAGCTAAAGTTGGAAAATGGGCCAAAAAATCTATAAAAGTAGGGACCGATTTCTCGAAAACCATCAGACTCTTGAAAAAAAGAATTACAGATTTGAAATCAGTGTGCAAGACTGAATAACTGATATCATACATATACCCCTTAGGATTTTTCAAAGTTCAAATTTGTTGACCTGTGTAATTATTACGAGGACTTGGACCCTTTTTTGTTAACATTGTATTTGTTTTATTAACCTAAATGCTTGTGTTCCTTTCGACTAGAAGTCTTAATAATGGGTAGTATACACAAGAAGTGCAATCAAAATAACATCTTGAGCCCTCTTCCTCCGCCGAAGTAACTAAATTTGACTCTAAAATTACCCCAGTATGCATAAGCGCATTAAATCAATATATATATTTTATTCAGTATAGGTTCAGGTTATTCAGGTTGAAAAAATATAATAAAATGTGATCAAGACTTCTATGAATTCGATACTAAATATATGCTAAATTTTTACATATGTATATAACATGTATAGAAACTCAAATTATAATAAAATAATTTCAACTCAAAGTAAGATTATGCCTAAATTATAAATGTTTTGACGGACATCGAGCCATGTACGTGATAATTTAATTAGTGAAGAAAAAATCAGAAATATATAATGAAAACGTTCAGTGGCAATTACAAAATTAATAAACGATTAACAATTTAATAAATTCATCCATAAAATAAGATTAAATAAATTATCTAATCGAGTTAGTGTAAAATCCTCGATCGCTGATAATGGAGATGAATTTTTTCAATTTACAACAAGGATCCTAGTGAAATGCCGTCTAAATTAATTTGGGAGAGAAGCCTTGAGAAAGTTAAAGATTACACAATGCATTCAATGTAATAATCACGAGATAAATAAATAAATTTATTCATGAATTATAATTGAAGACAATCCTGATATTTTTAATTTCATTACTAATAAGACCAAGACTCTTGCTTCCTTCAATATCCACTTCAACATCTGGTCAATTTCATGTTCTATACTGAAAAATCCGATCCTTCATACTACGGCATTTGAAAGTAAAGAAGTGTAGTCCAAGATTAAGAAATAAGTTTAACGAAATGATATTTTCACCATCATGTCATAGTATTACACTTGAATCACTCAAAAGTAAATATCAGTATGTCATTGAAAGGAACAAGGAATTCATAATCCACGATAGTATGTTCTTTAAATACAGAAAAACTAATATCGTAAACTGTGACGCCTTGAGGGTTCTCAATACGGTGAAGGGGATGAGGGATTCGATGATTATCAGATGGAACTCGGACTCCATCAAAATTGGAGATTTACAATGACCATGATGAAATGATCTAAAAGGTGGAGGAATCAAGGTAAACATTCAAAAAATCTTAAATTCTATAGTTAATATAATTAATGCCTATTATGAAATTATCGCTTTAATTTCTAACATTTAATACTTATTATGGTTTAAGCTGTCCATTACAGTATTTGCTAACTCTTTGTAGGATGATAGATTTTGAGAAGTCCATAGTGCCAATGACAACACTGATAAAGGGAGGTTTCGTTTTTAGAGCCATTGCCTACTCATAGTAGGAAACAAGGGATTTGGAGTAGTCCATATCTCTGTTATGAACAAAAAATTGGAATCCCTGTCGTGTGAGATCCTTATTATCAGGTAAATGTTCTCCCCTCAGTAATAAAGAAAAAATGATAACAGCTTTGGAAAACAAAAAGTACTATTCAGAGTGCCAACCCAAAAAAATATCGCACACGAAAAGAGTATGAAATTTACATTCCGATATATAATGATGTTTTACATGCATTTGTGAATTGTCCTGCAATTTGTATATTAAAATATTTTGCCTACATAAATCTTGAACGGCTTGAAAATGGGGAGAAAAAATATGTAAAAGCCCTTATTATTTTCGGAATATCTTGGAAAAAGAAGGTAGTATCTGAAGCAACAAAAGCCCTCGACGTCGCAATCCTGAATTTCAAGGCTCTCATTGCAAGTTGGTTGACTACCAACCAACCCATGCATAAAGAAGAATTAAGTAGTGTAGTATCGGTGACTACAAAACAAGAAGGATCTTGACTACAAATTAAGAAGGATCTCGAACGAAAATTACGACGCAATAGAATATGACAATAGAAGAGGAAATACCAATGAAGACGTACATCTTAATTAAACGCATATATTAATTACCTATTGTGATGCAATAAAATGTCACGAGATAACGATCAGCAGGATGTCAACCACAAGAGGCACCAAAAGAGGCACTTTAAGGAGTTTTAATAATAATACGTATATTTGTTATTGTACATTAAAATTCAGTATAAAAAGGACTATACTTTTCAGTATTCGAGACAGTTTTAACATAGTTAATCAGTATCAGTATATCAGTTACCATATACAGTACCATATACAATCCGTTGTATATTACGTTATAATAAAGTTTATAAAACTCCACATCAGTTTGCTTTAATCGAAACCACCTAAGGTTAGTTCCTGACTCTTCGTTGTATTTCGGGTTCTGTTATTTTTAAAGGGGCAATTATTATCTTTAAATAAGGGAGATTATTTCACCAAAGTAAGTTAATTCCTTCCGAACCTTGATTTTACTTTCATATTTGATGATGAGAGTGTTTTTATAGTTAAGAGTAGTATGGACTAAACAACTGCAATCTGTTTATTTAAAGGCCTTAATTCTCAATACTACTCCACCAACACTATAGTAGCATCATCTTATGAAAATTCCAAACTTTGGGAGCAGATCTTGGACACATGCTGGAGATATCAAATACCTGCCATCAATCTCAATAACTCAAGAAGTTTTGATAAAAATGATTTTAAACCTTTTTAAAAAGTTTTTACTATAGTTTTATCATTTTAGTTGTATTTTGTTAGTATTCTACCCCGAAACAATAATTCGTATCTAAAATTTTATATATATGAAATGTTCGATTTAAAAAAAATAAATGTCAAAATGGGTAATGTTTTGGAGGCATCCCTAACACCACCAGGGACACTTCCAGTGCTCTGCAGCACTCTTTTAGAGAAAAACTGCCTTTATGTGGATTTGCATATTATTTACATTCCTACATATGGTAATCTACTAGTTGATGGGTCCATTTTTTTAAATAAAAAAAAGGTACGCCTTTTCATAGAGCACTCTCACGACAAGCTTTATTGTGCACTCACAAACTTGATTCTCAAAAGGGAAAGGAAAAATTTGGAAAAACATATGGTCAATACCCTATTGTTTTTGTCAACTTTTTAAAATTAGACAGTTATTATTTAGATATACTATACATTGATAAATTTTATTAGTATAGAAATCAATCATTAATACCAGTTTCTTCAATAATTCAAAAAGAGGGCACACAATCCTTGATTTAAAATATTTTTTATGTATCAAAATCATGAATAATAATAATACCCTTTTTGAGTTCATAATTAGTTGAGTCAGCTGCTTTAAAGCAGAAAAGTTAACTGATTAAAAACAGCTGAAGGGAGAATACATAGTATTTTTGTTTATCCTAAAAAGCTCGTCGTGTCAGTGATGGAAAAAGAAACTATAGAGAGAAATTTCCTTCGAGATAAGAAGAGAAAATAAGTCCACGGATTCACATCCATACTTCTGTCTCAGGAACGATTAGAATGTTACTGGTGCCGTGAGATGATACCATCAATCCCATGGATTCCTCCAATGTCGGATTCCCGATCCTGAGTTCCTCTCTCCGGATGCTAACCCAAGCCAAGGGATCTCTGATCGTCTCTGAGTCCGAGGATCTTCAACTTATCGTGTCGAGGAATCATCAACTATCCAAAGATATTTTCTAATTTTCTAGTGTTTTCTGCTCCTATCTAATGTTCCATCCTCACTTCCAATACAATCCCATGTAAATTAATTTAAAATTACTGACATTTGGGATTCTTCCGTTTCAAAATCTATATTATCATGATTATATGATGCATTAATTATGGAATTCCAAATTCCATGGTTTCATTTATTTATGTCATAATATCTCCTTTAACATCTTTATTAAGAGCTTTTTACAGGCTCTTTACATTATTATTCTACTAATTTATATCTATGTCACGATGTTATACTCCATGTTGAAAAATAGATTCATTAGCCTTGGAGCCTTATGTTCGATTTGACTACAGTCATGAAGTTGTGATTCACACCTCGATAGTTCATAACGGTATTAATGATATAGAGACCCACTATTTTAATCCCTTGTTATCTAGTGTTTCATCTGTCTTATTTTGATTTTATTTTATATGTGTGAGGAAAATTGGATTTGATATTTGTTGTTATAGGTTTATTAATCAACTTGTTTATAAAAGGCGCCTATTGTATTCATTTTGATATTCTAATCGGTTGGAATTATTCGATTATTCTATTACGGCTTGTGAAAGTACATGATTAATTAATATATATAATATATGTCGTATATAATATTGATTAGTATATAATGTATACATTCTATGGACAAATCATAGAATGTAAACATTCAAAATTTGCCACTCATCCATGAGACGGGTCCCATCACTTTGAATAAAAAAAGGTACGCCTTTCATAGAGGGAACAACGAGCACTTTGGGAAGAAGATAGAAAGAGAAACATCCCTCGAAGAATGAAGGAAAAATAAGTCTTGGGATCCTCATCCATGCTTTTGACTCTGGCTTGGGAAGGAGCAGAATGTAACTAGTGACGTGAGATAATGCAATCAATCCCATTTAATATCGGATTCACGATCCTAAGTTCCTCTCTCTGGATTATAACTCAATCCAAGGGATTCTTCGGAGTCTCCCTATAGTCCGAGGGGCTCCAACTCATCGTGTCGGGGAATCATCAACTATCCAAAGATGTGACATAATTATCTGGAGTTGTCTGCTCCTATCGTCTATTTCGGACTCGTGATTTTTGAATGTTCCATCACCACTTCAAATGCGATTCTATGTAAATTAATATAAGAATAATGACATTAGAGACTCTTCCTTTTCAAGAACTATATTATCATGGATGCATCAATTGTGGAGTATTGGATCAGAACAATTGGCATTCAAGCTCAATACATTCCATGGTTTCATTTATTTGTCATATTATCTCATTATTCATAAAGCTCTTTGCATCCATTCTGATGAGTAAATAATCTGAATTTACAAGAACATTTTTATTTTATGCAATTTTGTTGATGATTGATGTTGTATGTATGCAATTACTCTTCTCTGAATTATATTGTGATTGACAGAGCTGTAGTTCTCGAGTCCTTATTTAGAGCATGTGGATTTTAAATCATAGCTAATTTTTGCTCCTATTGAAGAGGATGGAGAAATGCAGTGGAGTAATTTGAGAGCTCAGTTTGTCATTCAGAGGCTAAACATCGTATGTCCTTATCTTGAATTCCAATAGAAAGGAATAAATGGACTAATTTTCGAACTACATCTAGACATGAGGAATCCAAAATAGATGACGAATAGATGAATAATAACTTATTCCGATACACATTGAATGTTGTAAAAGTGGTAGATGTCACATGTGCTGTCTAAAGGAAAAACGACTGATTAAAAGGAAATCAAAATGTAAATATTTTCTGAAGGAAAAAATTAACCATGCTGATTTTTTAGTATGATATGGGTAAAAGCCTATATTTGCTGCATGCCAAATTTCAGCTTTGAGAAAATTGTCCCACATGTTCAAATTTTGGATCAATTGTGAACTGACCCGTTTTGAGCAAGAGAATGTGATTTAAATAGCCTTTAGATCTTTTTCTAAAAGTCTGACACCAAATTAAATAGCATTTTTGGATTTGTCACCCCTGAATTACTTAAATTATCTATTTTGATTATGATTTTGTCTTGTTTTGATAGAAATATGTCATTTTTAGACTTGCACGTAAATTCTAAATGGCGGAACAAAAGCAAAATGTACTGAAAATTAGTGAAAATTTAATTAGCCGTAATTACTTAATGGTAAGAGCTATTGATCTAAAATTTTCAGGTTTTCTTATTTGCATATGTATAAAAATATGAGCCAAATTTCAGCCAATTCTGAGACTTATGGTATAAATTTTCAAAATTTTGTCCTTCTTTGACAAAGAATAGCTCTTATACGTTACAATAAATAATAGCTATAAGCAACTTTACCATTCTTCTATTAATGAAAGGATGGAGAAAATAAGAAACAAATTCAAGTTTCTAAGAAAGTTATATATTTTATAATCGTTCTGATAGAAATTATAAGTTCACAGTGGTCAGTATCAAAGATTTTTTAACACTGTATTATTATTTATTTCTTTTTTATGGACTAAAAAACTCCATATTGTGTGATGTTCATTCCCTAAGAATTGAAAAATAATGATAATAGCTAAGCAAAATAAAAACCCCAATCAAACTAGGAAACCAATTTCAAAAACAAGACAAAACTTCGGATTAGCAACTCTGTTTATAATGACTGATATCTTTAACAATATGGAACATTTACGTTATATTCAGAACTGTGGACTCAAATTCACAGTTCGAGTTCGAATTGCTGTTAAGCTATTCGCGTAAAATCAGAACTCAAATTCTGATTCTGTATGAAAAATTAAATTAAAAACTCTATATCTTGTTGATTATTCATATTAAAATTGATCCGTCTGACTCTGGAGTAATATCAAATATATGTTATAATCTGAATGGAATATTTATAAAAACATAAGCTCCAATAGAACAATGTACATAAGTTGTTGTACATTTATTCGACATCTATTTTGGACTCCTTATGTATAGACGTAGGTCCAAAATGAGTCAATTTATTCTTGTCTATATTGGAAATCAAAATAAGTGGGTACAATGTTCAATCTCTGAAAGACAAACTGAGCTCTCAATTTATTACACAACATCACTCCACCCTCTTCAATAAGAGCAAAAAATCAGATATGATTTAAAATCTACATGTTCTGAGTATGGACTCGAATATTGTAGCTCTGTCAATCACAATATAATTCGTAAAAAAGTACTTTTTTAAATAGTTATGATAAAAAATAGAGACTTTAATGGATAATATGTTTCCTTTATTTTAAAACAAATTCATTAAAGACACATGTATCATACATGTCATATCAAGTAGCATCAAAATTATCCTGGATAACATTAAATAATAACAATATTTGAATTTTCAAAAATTATGGGTCAGGTATCCCATATAAAATTGAAAATCGTTTTTATAATTGATGAAATATATCAAATATAATTTTATCCTTCAACATCCATATCTTATTCACTTTTGAAAATCAACATCACAACGAGTTTGGAAATTGGTGATGCTCATCAGTAAATATGTAAAACGTATAGTTGATGGGTAGAAGAGATCATGCTATTTTGTATCCAAAATGACAGCTATTCTGACACGAGTCTTAACGCAAATGAGTGGAATTTCAAGATCATAGGCTCTAAGTCTGGGGTAATTTTAGAGTCAAATTTAGCTACATTGCCGGAGATTGAGGGCTTAAGCAGTTATTTGGATTGCACTTCTTGCATATACTACCCATTCATAAGGCTTCCAGTCGAAAGGAATACAAGCATTTAGGTAAATAAAGCAAATACAATATTAAAAAAATAGGACTCAAGCCCAATTCCCCGTAATAATTATTAGTTTACAGCTTATTAGCTAAAAATATACAATTTTCTGACATTAATTTCAGTTAATTTTCTGCCTCTCATCTTTAGTATACATAATGATATTATTTATTATGTATGTCTTCATTTATATTTATATAAAAGAGAATATCAGCTTGTATCTCAGTAAAACGTCATGACAGATCAAACTGCTTCCCTCTAAACATTCGACAAATTGTCAAAGTTACCAGTTTGGTTTTCTCTTTCTATTTTTTTTTATAAACCGAAAGTGCATATTTTTTATAATCATAATTATAACGCACCTACAAACCCTTCATTGCTTATTTGTGAGTTTTTAGACAAACACAACACCGTGATCATGCCTCAGATACCGCATTTACCTGATTTGGCCCCTGTAACTTATTCCTATTCTCATAACTAAAGAAACCCATGAAATGAAATTGATATGATACGATAGACGAGATAAAAATCACATTACGGCAAAGCTGAAGACCATACCAAGAAGTATATATCAGAAGTGCTTCGAGGATTGGAAAAAGCCCTGACACAAGTGTATTATGTCTAAGGTGAATTACATTGAAAGGGACAAAATAGATATTAATGAATAAATTAATATTTTTTAAATAAAATTTAAAACAACAGCTTCTTTTTTATCAGACCTCGTATTTTGTCAATAAAATTAGTTTATATAAATTTGATATGTTCTCATATTAAAGATATTCTTGTTATGAAATAGAATAATAAAATTATTAAAATTAAATTATTTAAAAGCTATTACTTAATTTATTAAACATTTTTATTAATGGTATTCACCCCATTTTCCTATATTGTTTTTTTAAAAGAATGAATAACCATTATCAAACTAAAGACTTGAAGATAATTATATACTCAGAAAAAAAGTTTAATATTTATTGACATATACTGTGATAAGTTTGAAAAGAGCTGTCATTAGCGTGAAACAGCAAGACTATGACAGTCGAATTCATAGCATTAGATCCACAAAAAATAAGCATTTTTTACCATATTTTTTTTGATGTCATCAAGTGGAGAAACTTATTTTTACACGCCGAATATAGTATAGATCTCTTTTGTCAGGGTTACCATGTCAATTTTTGCATTTTTAGAGCCTTAGAAATAACTAATAAAGGCATAAACAATTTACAGGTTGGCAACCAACATATTTAAAGGGAAATTCACGCTCACCAGGATTATGAAATTTTCACATATCTACATGTAGTCATTGACAAAGTTCAATTACTTTTCTGACTTAATACAATATCAATAAGCTTATGAAAATTTATAGTTTTTTCATCAATAAATGTACTCCAATTCCTTTTATCATCGAATTATTTTAAAATTTTGAGTCTAAAAACGTCGACATTCTCAATAATGTAAAACATTTTATTTAAAGTTAATATTTAATAACAGTAGAAGTTGGGCTTTTCTGAAGATGGTCTTTTAAAAAAATTGAAATTGCATTTCTTTTTTCATTCAAAGTTAGATTATAATTATTTTCGACTAAAATGATAAATTTATAAGCCTTACCCATTTTTCACCCACAAAAAGGTAAATTTTTATTCATTTGTAAGCAATTTTCTCAAGTTCAGAAAAAGATACATAGAAGTTTAAAACATTATTAAAAACTAGAGACGTTTTTAAATAATTGTTATTCAACGTTTTTTCATTTGTTAGTTTTCTTCTTGTTGAAAGTAAGATATAATCTTTAATATACACTAAAAATTTTAAATTTCCAATTTGGTTTCATTTTATATAATATGAAATATATACTAATATTTAAAACCTGGGAGCAAAAGAAGTTCAAATTCTATCGCATAGAGTTATTCTTCATTACAATTTCTACTTTACTATTTTTCTCTTTTTTAATCCACAACTCGGGTAATCTTTTTTTACATATTTGTTTGGTTAATCATTTTTGAAATCTTTGAGACAAAATCATCAACCAATAAGACTATTATAACCAATTGTTTATTTATGCTCAATCTAACATAAAAAACTATAGAGCATTTTAAAATAATATTTATATAAGTTTTTCATACTAAACTATTTGGGAATATTTTTCTAATCGATTTATATATCATTTTCTTATTATAGTGTTCGACAACTAATGTGATCTTATTAATTGACAATAATAAACATTGATAAATAAAAATTACCATGAGTTTGTAACTATGAAATTTATTTATAATTACTCCATACTTTTTTTTTAGATGACAAAAATAATTAAATAAGTAGTGTAGATGCGTTATGAAATAATGTAAGTATACAATATATATATTTTAGAAATATATTCTTGTGTAAAAGTAAAATCTCACCTGAGGCTTTTTTTTTTAAATCAGAATATTTTATTGCATTTAATCCTTTAAATTCTTGTATGAGAATACGAGATTGACTTCGGCTTCGATTTGAATTATGAACAGCTGATATTATATTCAACAATAAAATTAAAAATAACTGCGTTTTTAGAATAATCTTCATTTTTCACTACTTATGTAAATATGGTTGAAGTAACTCTTATTCGTTTATTTTTCAGATTCTAAATGAAGTAAACGCATATATATTGATATATTAATGCAATATTTTCCAATTATATGTCCAAACTAGTAATTTATATTGAATATGATGATTTAAACAAATATATTATTGTCTGCTTATTTTTATATGAAAAAGCTTGCCTGCAAAAACGACAACAACTGAGATATCAATAGATTTTATTTAGATTATATTTTGGGACATCCTTCGAATAATTTTCTATTTTGTTATAAAATAACTCACTCGTTTGCTTCAACGTTAAATTTTTCAAATATATAAGAACAATGTTGTCAATTAAACTTTTAATGAAGCATAACTAACTCAGCTAAATTCGGATTATGCCTTAATATCCTTTGTGTTGTATTACTTCAAACAACAGTCAGGCAAGAAATAACATATGACACCCAATAAATGTACTCTTTCTAATATTTTTTAAAATATATGTTGTTGTCAAGATATATATATATATATATATATATATATATATATATATATATATATATACATAGCTGATAAAATATAATCTATTTTACAAATTTTTCAAAGACTCCATAATGTACATATTTGAAATAAAAATGTACTTTATTTTAATAAAGGGGTTTTCAAAATCAACATAGTTTGCAGCAAATAATCTAAATTTTGTCTTTATCTACAAAATCGGGCCCCTTGCATTGTTTCACACACCTCTGGGTTGGTAAAGGTCAGTTTGCTGAGTGCAAAATGATGTGCCTCGCATCTTGTTTATTTCTATTATTATAATGCAAAGGTTTTCACTAAATGCTCCTAGTGATTCAAAGGTATATTTAACACAGCCTTTCATATTTATGAAGTAATATAAAATATTCTCCTTCGGAAAGGGACAACTTTTTCACGTTTTTTTTGGATTGTTGTGGTCATGTGGAGAGGACACGTTTTAATTTATTGTCATAAAAGTTAGGTAGTTCTAAAGAAAAAACAAACTTGGAATGACGAATTTAAATTATATGTATCCACAATGAAGGATTAAGTTATTAATTATCACTTATGTTCCTCTTGAAAGAATGGAGGATCAACACATTCATATGGGTGTGGATGTTACTTAAGAGGAATTATCCCTAATAGAATTAGTTCTGGGGTTCGTTCGTAACTTGTGAAGGTACATGAAATTGACAATGTATGTTTGGTGTACAGCAAAATTTATAGTTTTTTTCTTCAAATTTTCAGATCGTTTTGGGACGTGAATAAAAGCAAAATGAAGTTCTTGCATGATAATCATCGAGAGGAGATATATTTCTTCAAATAGACCACACTAAACCATGAACGCAGCAAATGCTAAAATGGTTTTGACTTTTCTTTGTCATCTTTCTAAGGTTGGTGATGATAGCCTTAGCACGATAGGATGTAGAACCATCCCGTAGTTGAAGAAGTGCTTCAATGATGTTCCTCCAGCTGTTAAAGTCTATGTTAGAAGCTACTCTTGGCAGAAGACTCCATCGGTAGATCTTTGAGTAGTATTCTCTGTTGTATTAATTAAAGGAATAGTATTAAATTTTGACAATCTCAGCTTCTAAAATATAGAACTTCCTTATCCAGGAATCTATAGAGATATCTAAATAATCCTTAATTATTACTTTAAAAGAGATAGTGAGCACAATTCAGTTATTTATTCACAATTACTGCCTTTGCCTTATTAAAAATTCAAAGAATAAAATTTTCTTTAATGTAAATTAATAATTAAAAGAACAATTATGTATTTTATCCAACAAATAAATTTTCTAACATAGGCATTAATCAAAATTATTACTTAGATAAAATAATATCAAAATTTCAAAGAATTTTTTCTTGTATTAGAATAATGTCAAACCAAATTTAAAATGAATTTTTTATGATCTATAATGAGGGAATGATAACCTTGAATCATTAAAAAAGAAATATAAATCATTTTTTTATGACATAAAATTAAGATTCAATTATATATTCACATTGCAAATTCTCTATTGATCGGGAATTATTAGTACAACAGATGTAATGGTTAATGATGTGAAAAAGAGCCAATGCAACTTACCTGCAAAGAAGACTGTCACCAATCTGTAAACATTTTTGTTTTCAAGCTCTTTCCCTTCATCTTCTTTTTTTCTTGTCATACTCATTTGTTATCAATTCAGAAAGAATAAGCACTACTTTTAATATATTTTAAAAATGCCTGTGGATTTAATCTTTGATCTTAGATCGCAGACAATTGTGGTGGTACGTTTGAAAATTTGACAAGGATTCGAGTGTGTTGATATGCCGGCTATGCCATTTCTCAATTTCTATAATGAAGACATTTCCGATCATAGGACATACAAACCGTCAATGTCACGAGAGAAATCTGAATCTACTCAATAAGCATAGTATGAATAACGATTAAGGTACATCTGATTTAACATCTGACCTAAATAAGTTGTTTGTTTCATGTAATATCTTACTTCTAGTCGTGGGACATCCGAATTCCAAACTTATGGATAAATACGCCAGGAAATCGGTTTCTTCTTGTTTTCCCGTAACCCAATCATTGAAGCTTGAAAGATGAGTCGCAATTTATGTTGGTACAGTTGCTATTGGCATAGAAGAGGTGGAAGGGAGCACATAATTGTCACGAATGGGTGATGACATACCACTGTTAGTCGATTGTTCTTTGCACAAGTTATCGTCATCGTTAATAAAATTTATAAAAAGTTGCTTTTTAGTGTCAGAAGAAATCAAGGGAGCATTTTTCATAAGATACCTTTTCCTTACATTCGACAAGCTGTCCTTTTTTAAAAAAATTCTTGTGTTATCGATCATGGCCGATTTAAGTCAACTATTCCAGATTTCATACCATTAAACGAAATACTTTCTGTACTATCCGACTGTTCCTAAACATGGACAACTCCAAGAGAAGCAAACTTGAAGTTAAATGCGTGATACTTCTTTATTCCTTTTAAAGGGCAAAAGTAGTGATCTAAAAACTTCTTCTAGTCATACCACTATGCTGGTGGACTTTCATTCTTCTTAGACAGTATTACGATAAATTTAGCCGATGCCTTTTCGACTATCTCAACCATATCTAGCACACAACCAATTTTTTGTTGATTGTAATAGAAATAATACCCATAATGCTGCGATCTGATGAAACCTTCGAATAACATTCTATCAAACAGTGAAAAGATATTTCCTCAAATAGACCTCACTTTTAGCCCACCATAGACCACCATTTTAGCATCTGCTGCAAATGCTAAAATGGTTTGATTTTTATTATGTTTTCTTTAAAAAAAATAGACGCAATAAATTGATACTCAAGAATTGATAATCGAATAATCATATCCACAGTTATGACACTGAATTTGAAGACGTAGAATAGGACTGATACGCTGCAACTCGAAATACAAAAGAGATGCAACATAGTTTGAGCCTTTCCTGCTCATTTCCTGAAATTATATATAAACTAAATTATAAAAACCTGAGAATGTAAGAGAAAAATTTACCTGTTCAGCTTCATCGAATATATAAATGTTAGAAGTTTGTAATCCTTCATTCTCAATAGCAAAAAGATTGACCTTATAAAGATAAATGAAATGAGTTTTTCCTATTTGAAACCTTACCTCCGAAAAATCCATGGTTAACAAAACGAGAGTTTTTTGATGATTTTTCGCATATTCAACTCTTGTATTGTAGTCTTTACGTTCAGTTTGGACATGGTGCAATTGTTTTTTAATTTTATAATTAATATCCAACGTTTGATTATCCAATGGATTGTTCTGAATAGACTCCCTAAATAATTATGCCAATTATTGAGAATGATTATAACAAATACGGTAAACATCACTTCGCTTTCACTTCATAATAGAACTAATTTCATCAAATATTGGAAGACTTCATGTCCTGAATTGCACATGAAGGGAAAGCGAAGCGATATTTACTATATTTGTTATGAACATTCTCAAGAATTTTATTAAATCAATTTTTCAATACTAGGTTGAAACAAAATAATAGGATATGATTAAGAAACATGTTTTTCCTTCAAGACTTTTAATGTATTCGAAACTAAAGAAATGCTTAAACTATATTTAAATATATATAGAAACTCAAATTAGCACGAAATAAGTTCAACTCAAAATAAGCTCAAGCCTCATATGCATATGTTGTGAAGAATGCCGATAGATGTCTGTGATATTAATTCGTTCATCAGTGATAAATTCAAATTCGAAGAATATAAGAAGAATCTAATATATATATTTATATGACATTATAATGAAAATTACAAAATTAATGAACGATAAACGATTTCATAAATCTATACATAAAGAAATAGTCAATAAATTATATAATCAAGTAAACATAAAATCCTTGATCGCTGATAATGGATGTGAAAATACTACGAGGATTCCAGGTAAGTGATATGTATTCTTTGTGATTTTGGGAAAAAAGTCTTGAGAAAGATAAACATTATGCAACACGTTCAAAGCCATAATCACGAGATAAATATATAAATATAGAAGCTTCATTATTAATATGAACGAAATGCTTGCTTCCTTCAATATCCCGTTCAATATCGTTATTCATTCAAATTTTGTCAAGTTGATAGAACTCTATTCTGGAAAATTCGTTCCTTCTTAGTATCTCATCACGAAGTCAATGGAGTCACCAAGTGAAGAAGTGTTGTCCAAAATTATGATATAAGTCAAGAGGAAGGATATTTTCACCATCTATGTCATGATATTACACATGAAAAAGTAAATGTCTGTATGTGACTGAGAAGAACAAGGTATGTATAAAACTGAGGGAAATAGCAACAGAATCTATCATCAAAGTTTTATTTACAGAAATATTCATATCGTAAACTGTGACAGCTTGAGGAAGCTCAATACAGTGAAGGGCATAAACGTCCCGAAAATGCTAAGTCTGACAGATGATCATTTTCTGAGATTTGATTATCATCAGATGGAACTCGGACTTAATCAAACTTAGAGACCATAGTGAAGTTATCTCATAAGTGGAAGAATCCAGGGAAATATCCCAAAAATCTTAAATCTTAAAGGTAATATTATTAAAATCTACTTTCAAATTATTACTTTAATTTCTAACATTTGATGCTTATTATTGTTCATACAGCCCATTGTAGGAATAAGGGATTTGGAGTAGTCCATACAAGCAATGTCGAACTCATTGATGAATTGAGAATTTCCTGGAGTCCTCGACATAACTCCAAACATTTTCACCTCTAATATCGACGATCAAACATTTTAAGTTCACTCCATCAAACATTTTATTGAAATAATTGTTATTAACTGTTATGTTTTTCAACGGAGCATTACACGTGTTACATGTATAGATAATATGATATCTTTATTGTCAGGTATATTTTCTCCCTTCAGAAATTTAGGAATAATGATAACAGCTTTGGAAAATAAAACATACTATTCGAATTGCCAACTATAAAAAAAAAAATAGAAAACAATAAATTTTATCTTAATGTTTTCAAATCCAAAGTCACCAAAATACGTCATACTCCGATAATAAACATAATCGCATATCCTTCTTCGTACTAATAATTATAATTAATAAGATGTTACTAATTCAAATAAAGTAATTATTTGAAATGCATTTACTTTTTACTCTTCATGAATGTATCCGTTCATTATTTTAATTTTGGAATCTACTCAGGAAGTATTCGACTTTACTCCCTCAGGAGGCTTTCCTGAGGGAGTAAAGTTGAACATCCTGGGATGGATTTTCATCCTGTTGTCCCCTATCAAAAGCGGAATTGCGGCATATTTATTAGATGACTTCCGATTTCCTATCTCTTCTATTGTTCTAGCTCTTGTAGAACTTAAAAATCCACTCTTTTCACTCTTCATGAATGATGAAAGATCTTAGGCCTGAACCATTGTGAAATAAAAAAAAAAACACATTCAAATTTTTTCCCCTTGTATAGTGTCTTGTTTTTATCTATTTTAATTTATGGCATTAATTTATATTTAATTCATATTGCCATTTGGCTAATACTTAAGTAGTAAATCTACATTATAGGTAGGAATGTAAATAATATGCAAATCGGGCTTGTAATAAAAATGTGGAGTTGGCTCTTCAAACAGGTCTTTTTGTTTTCCAAAGCTGTTATCATTTTTCCTTTATTACTAGCAATGTAAATAATATGCAATTCGGGCTTGTAATAAAAAAGAAAGAGAAAATCAACCTGGCAACCCTAACAATTTAATGAATGTCGAGGGGGGAAGCAGCTTGAGCTGTCATGACGTTTTACTGAGCTACAAGCTGCTATTCTCCATTATATATACAACAATAAATAATAACATAGATGAGAGGCAGAAAATTAACTGAAATTAATGTCAGGAAATTATATATTTTTAACTAATAATATTATTACGAGGACTTGAGCCCTTTTTGCTTACATTTAATTTGCTTTATTAAACTTAATGCATGTATTCCTTCATGCAACATCTTTACCATGAGGTAGATGTTCTCCCCTCAGTAATAAATAGCAATGTAAATCATATGCAATTCGGGCGTGTGATAAAAAAGTGGAGTTGGCTCTTCAAACAGGTCTTTTTTTTTTTTAAATCGTTCAACCCTACTTTATACTAATAAGTACAATCTGATTGTAAAATTTAATTTTCTCCATAGCTATCTTGTAATTTTTCATCAAGACTTGATAGTAATGAAAAGACTAGAGGAATATGGGATGTACATATCTTTACCTTCATAAGATAGATTTTTGAATCAGTTTTGGATTCTGCTCTCACAAATAAATTCCATATGTGTTCCCCATTGTTAACAGTAAAGACTTATAATTAGACATGGACAATGAGTTGAGGTAGAGTTGAACTTAATAAAGGAAAGTCAAATATCAGTTAGCACCACTACTTTCTGTATCGTTTAAGAAATAACTTACGACAATTATAATTAGTTCTATTTCTGATTATTATGAAACATTCTAAAGAAAGTTTACCCATTCTCCTGGATTTCTGACTATTTCAATTCACTTTTTTTTCTTTTATGTATATTTCAATGATATATCAAATAGCTACAATAACCTTGAAACAAAATACATATATATACAAATAATGCATACACACATAATGGTTATAAAATAATATAAACAAATGCATATACATTTATAAGTTTGACTTTAATTGGATTAATAACTTGATTTATTATTAATAATGAGGTCTACTGATGATTTTAATTCAAGATTTTTTTTGTGAGCCAAAATCCGTTCTTTATCCGTTGTCTTAACACATTATTATTTTCTTCTTTTTTTTCTTTTCATACTTCCCATGACGTCAAAAATTTGAAATATTTTTTCAACTTTTGTCACACTTTTAAGTAGAGGCATTATTTCTTCTAAGGAGTGGATTGAGTAAAATATTTGAAGAATCATCAATAATTCAATGAATATAGTCTAGCTATTTAAACTTTTCTTCACCTTTAATATATGTAATAGAACTTATATATAGGAATGTAAATAATATGCAAATGGGGTGTGTAAAATAAAAAGAAAATCAACCTGGTAACTCTGACAATTTGATGAATGTTGAGAGGGAAGCAACTTGAACTGTCATGACGTTTTACTGAGCTACAAGCTGCTATTCTCCTTTATATATACATATGAAGACATCAATAATAAATAATAACATTATGTATAACATAGATGAGGGGCAGAAAATTAACTGAAATTAATGTCAGGAAATTATATATTTTTAACTAATCATTATACGAGGACTTGAGCCCTTTTTGTTTACATTTTATTTACTTTATTAAACGTTAATTAATGTATTCCTTCATGCTAGATCTTTACTATCAGGTAGACGTTCTCCCCTCAGTAATGAAGGAAAGATGATAACAGCTTTGGAAAACAAAAAGTAATGTTCGAAGAGTCAACTCCACAAAATGTCGCACGCAGCATTTACATTCCTACTTATATGTTGAAATTGTCTACATAATATTAAAACTGCTTTTATCCAAGTTCCCTAACGTATAATAATAGGTGCAGGTGTTATGATAATTAATAATGCAAAGCTGACCAAGAAAATGCTAATCCAGAGGACAATCAACACTACAATCTTAGATCGATAACTTGATATCCTTACTCACGTTCATTGTCATAAATATATACTTCTCGTCAACTTACTGTTTTATTTAAGAAATTACTACTCGACTGACAAGCTCCAATGATTGGGTTAAGGGAAAGCAGGAATATACGGATTTCTTCATAATTTCGATAAAATTTGGATGTCCTCCCACTGAAAGTGGAATATTACATAAAATAATCAATTTAGCTAGTTCAGACTTGAAATCAGATATACCTAAATCGTTATTGACACTATGCTTATTCAATTGATCCAGATTTCTCTTATGACATCGGTGGTTTGTATGTCTCACGATCAGATTATATAGGAGTTGAAAAATGGCACAGCCCGCATATCATCACAATCGTATACTTGCCGAATTTTCAAACGTTTTCACCATTGACGGTGATCCAAGATCTGTTAAAATCCTCAGGCATTTTTAAAATTAATTGAAGATGGTGCTTATTCTTCTTGAATGGATAACAAATGAGTATGACAAGAAAAGAAGAAGGTAAACAACTTGAAAAGAAAAATGTTTACAGATTCCCAACAATCGTCCTTTGCGGGCACACCATATTGCCTCATCTTTCACATCCTTAAATATTATATTATGATAGATATGAATTTTTGTTTATTTCCTTCCATCCCTTCTCGTCTACGTATGGTTTATAATTTACCAAGTAAAATAAAAGAGAATAGCTACTTCTAGCTGATATAGTAAAATGTCATGATAGCTAAAGTTGCTATCTTTCAAAACAATCATCAAATGGTCAAGGTTACCTTGTAATTTTTTTTGGCACATATTATTCATAGTTATACGCCAACACAAGATCAACTTGCAGATGCATTAAATGTATGACTCAGCAAAGCTTTTCTAAGTGTTTGCATGCCATGAAAAAAAATATAGAGGGAAATTGATGATGTATGAACAAATGATAGAGAGACAGAAAGAAAATCGACAATTCATTTTCGAAATCTTGCTTACGGACTAGTTAAAAATGATTTCTCTGCATCAAATTTGTAATACCGATAAGAAATTAATATTTTTCGCGAATCACAAATGCACAATGTCATAGCTTACACTTGTCAAAGAATCAACATGGAAGGCACTAAAAAATTGCTTCATAAAAGAAGAAAATGGTTTCAACTGACAGAAATCGTGTGTTGCTGAAATCTGGTGAAACTATCAACAAGGAACGCTATCGACAACAACTGATCAATTTGAACAATACATTAAGCGAAATAGATGGAATAGGTAGGAATGTAAATAATATGCAAATGGGGTGTGTAAAATAAAAAAAGAGAAAATCAACCTGGTAACTCTGACAATGTAATGAATGTTGAGAGGGAAGCAGCTTGAGCTGCTATGACGTTTTACTTAGCCACAAGCTGCTATTCTCTTTTATATATACTAATGAAGGCATCAACAATAAACAATAACATTATGTATACCATAGATGAGAAACAGAAAATTAACTGAAATTATTGTCATGAAATTATATAATTTTAACTAATAATTCTACGAGGACTTGAGCACTTTTTGTATTTCCTTTATTAACCCAAGAGTTTGTATTCTTTTCGATTCAAGCCTTAAAAATGGGTAGTATATACAAGAAATGTAATCCAAATATTTCCTTAAGGCCTCTTCCTCCGGCAAAGTAGTTAAATTTGACTCTAAAATTACCCCCGTATTCATAAGCGCATTAAATCAATATATATTTTTTATTCAGTACTAGATTGAAACAATTTAATAGAATTTTAATAAGACTTTTAATGAATTCGATATTAATTATATGCTTAAATTATACATGTATAATAATATACATAGAATTAAAACAGAATAATTTCAACTCAAAGTAAAATTAAGCCTCAGATGTTAATGTTGTGATGGATATCGAGCCATGTACGTGATAATTTAATTAGTGAAGAAAAAATCAGAAATATATATTGAAAACGTTCAGTGGCAATTACAAAATTAATAAACGATTAACAATTTAATAAATTCATCCATAAAATAAGATTAAATAAATTATCTAATCGAGTTAGTGTAAAATCCTCGATCGCTGATAATGGAGATGCATTTTTTCAATTTACAACAAGGATCCTAGTGAAATGCCGTCTAAATTAATTTGGGAGAGAAGCCTTGAGAAAGTTAAAGATTACACAATGCATTCAATGTAATAATCACGAGATAAATAAATAAATTTATTCATGAATTATAATTGAAGACAATCCTGATATTTTTAATTTCATTACTAATAAGACCAAGACTCTTGCTTCCTTCAATATCCACTTCAACATCTGGTCAATTTCATGTTCTGTACTGAAAAATCCGATCCTTCATACTACGGCATTTGAAAGTAAAGAAGTGTAGTCCAAGATTAAGAAATAAGTTTAACGAAATGATATTTTCACTATCATGTCATAGTATTACACTTGAATCACTCAAAAGTAAATATCAGTATGTCATTGAAAGGAACAAGGAATTCATAATCCACGATAGTATGTTCTTTAAATACAGAAAAACTAATATCGTAAACTGTGACGCCTTGAGGGTTCTCAATACGGTGAAGGGGATGAGGGATTCGATGATTATCAGATGGAACTCGGACTCCATCAAAATTGGAGATTTACAATGACTATGATGAAATGATCTAAAAGGTGGAGGAATCAAGGTAAACATTCAAAAAATCTTAAATTCTATAGTTAATATAATTAATGCCTATTATGAAATTATCGCTTTAATTTCTAACATTTAATACTTATTATGGTTTAAGCTGTTCATTACAGTATTTGCTAACTCTTTGTAGGATGATAGATTTTGAGAAGTCCTTAGAGGGTTTTGGAGTAGTCCATAAATGCAATGTCAAACTTATTGATGTGCGGAGAATTGAAATCCCTGTCGTAAATCCAAACATGTTCACATCGATATTCGGCGATTCATTCCAATAGGCATTTCATTGAGATAATTGATTGTTTTTCAACAGAGTATTACACGTGTTACACAAATCATGAGAGATCTTTACTACGAGACAGATGTTCTACCCTCAGTAATAAATAAAAGATGATAACAGCTTTGGAAAACAAGTTTTCAAAGTGAAAACCCAAAAAAATCTCACACGCGGGATTTTGCTTAAAATTTACATTCTTAAGTATAAATGAGCGCATCCGACGTGTAAAAACAAGCCACTCCCCTTAATGACATCAAAAATTATATGGTAACCAAGCCAGCGTTTTTTCTTCATGAAGACCCTATGATTAGGAATGTAAATCATATGCAATTCGGGCGTGTTATAAAAAAAGAAAGAGAAAATCAACCTGGCAACCCTGACAATTTAATGAATGTCGAAGGGGAAACAGCTTGAGCTGTGGTGCTGGATGGGTATTGACGGTCGGTGATACGGCGATCGATCAAAGAACTCTGAAGTTGGATGACAGTAATACAGTCTTCCAAGCTGAGGTTGAAGCCATAAGGAACCTTTGCAGTAATCTTCAGGGAGAAAAAACAAGGGGAAA
Organism: Lepeophtheirus nordmannii; assembly: GCA_963680855.1. Classification (NCBI taxonomy): domain Eukaryota; kingdom Metazoa; phylum Arthropoda; class Copepoda; order Siphonostomatoida; family Caligidae; genus Lepeophtheirus; species Lepeophtheirus nordmannii. Next base: position 1,396,504 of record OY804526.1, read on the forward strand.
AAGAATATTGATACTTTCCGACAGTCTATCGGCGATAAAGAGTCTTCATGTGAGACCCAGCGATATGATGACCGCCGGAATTCTGGCATGTAAAAAAGTTATTGAATCGTCAAATTTCGATATCACGATGGGTTGGATTAAGGGCCACGACAACCATACTGGCAACGAATATGCTGACGCGTTGGCTAAAGAAGGTGCAAAACATGGCAAGTCAGTAACTGTTCCAGTATCAATTTGTCAGGCAAAAAACGCCCTTAGACGAATATCCCTAGATAAATGGCGAGTATCATGGAAAGCAATGAAGACATGTCGTCAATCAAAACTGTTCATCCCCAAGCCATACATTGGTAATAAAATATTCAAATTCAAAAGAAAGCAAATGTCAATAATTGTTGGAATGATAACAGGCCACATAGCCCTCGGGAGACACCTCTACAAAATAAACAAAATAGAAAGTCCTATCTGCCGGCTTTGTGGAGAAAACGAGGAGACTCCCTTCCACCTCATTCATCACTGTCCACGGACGCATTTGAAAATTAAAGAGCTCTATGACGAGATCGGGGACCGTAGGATTTTCCTGGAGGAGTTCATCTTCAGGAGCTATAAATTATTATGTAAGTTTAATGAAATTTTTGAAAATAAAGTTAGCTCCTAGGTAGTTCACAACCGGCTGATACCGGATTAAGTTCCGGTGAGGTGGGGCTAATCTAGGAGCTAAACAAACAAAAACAAGCTTGAGCTGTCATGACGTTTTACTGAGCTACAAGCTGCTATTCTCCATTATATATACAACAATAAATAATAACATAGATGAGAGGAAGAAAATTAACTGAAATTAATGTCAGGAAATTATATATTTTTAACTAATAATAATTATACGAGGACTTGAGCCCTTTTTGTTGGACATTTTATTTGCTTTATTAACTTTAATGCATGTATTCCTCCATGCGAGATCTTTACTATCAGGTGGATGTTCTCCCCTCAGTAATATTGGAAAAATGATAACAGCTTCGGAAAACAAAGAGACCTGTTTGAAGAGCCAACTCCACTTTTTTATCACACGCCCGAATTGCATATGATTTTCATTCCTACCTATGATGACCAGTGATGTAAAAAAAACGGCGATTTTTAAGCGTGCGAGTAGCTCCTCCCCTTGATGACGTCAAAAATGATATGGGAACTATGAAAGCCAGCTTATTTGGTGTCGATATAATACTATGACTGTAGCTGTGACATCCTTGCTCCAGGCTCAAGACAGCTCTTCTTGGACTTATAGTATTTAATTAAATTAAATTGATGTTTTAGAAAGATAAGACTCAAATCAAAGATGTAGATATTACTTTAAATAAACAGGGAGTTTTCCAAATTTCAAAATCGGTAAATTCATTTTGGATTTATTGCTATTTTTGTTAAAATTTCATTATTTTTATTCATTTTTAAGAAAAATAAGTACATAAATGGTAATCTCGGCTCTATATATATATTAATCTTCAAGTTTTTAGTTTGATAATAATGATTATTTATTCATTAATAAAATAAAGATTAAATTTTATAGATATTTGAATATTTAATTACAATGATTGAAGATTTAATAATTATATTTATAATTATCCTACCTCTTTTATAACTCAAAAAAATGACTGAAAACATATTTTTTTTTTTTTTTGTACCAGGGTACAACTTTATTGTCCGGTTTCATACTAGGTGATATTCCATTGGCAATCTTAAAAACAGTTTATCATACACATATCTAAATACATAAGATGGTTATGGAGGTACATAATATAGAAAACAAAAAAAATTATACTAATAATCCAAAACAAATCACGTAACATTTTACAAGCGAAGGTCTTAAAATACAGTCATCTACTATCTGGGTAGTGAAACAGTGCAGTATATAAGATACCTATGTGGTTCAGTGGTTTTCTTAAAGATTGTTTAAAAAGTCGGTAAAATTATCTGGTAATGGGATTTTGGTACTTCTAAATTTGTTAAGAGCATTTAAGTTTTTGTTATAATAAAATAAATGTAATTTTGGTGAGGGCCAATATATACAAAGGAAAAGTGTCTAGGTTTTAAAATTATTTTGAACTTATTGAAAACTGCTCTAGATATTGTCGCTCTGATATCTCTAGTCGTTACACACTCCGACAAAAAGTGTCCTGTAGTTTCCTTACAAGTTTTGCAGAAGAAGCAAAACCTCTCTTCTTCTGACCTTCCATAAATGCTGCCAGTAGTCAGTGTATTTGTTAAAATCCTGTATCGCAACCAATATAAGATGAAGTCATACCTATTGTTAGATAAACTGTGAATGATAAGGCTTGTAGGAGCACTTTCCCCGTGTGAATCCTTCTTCCTTTCAATCTGTCTTATATACTTGGCTTTGACATCTTCCTCCACTTGTTCAAGGCGTAAATCCTTATTTTTTAAAAAGTTAAAAAAACAGTCTCTTGGACCAAATTCTCTACTATTGAATTTTATACGTTTTAAAATCTTCTTTTTTTCTAGGGTTTCATTGAAGTTAAAATTGTTTGTAACATTGAAGACATCACCCAAACACTCAATTTTCTTTTTGATGGACGTTCCATAAAGGAAGTCCAATCTAGAATTGTATTTTGTCGGTTCCTGCCACTCCATGTGAACAAGAACTTTGGAGGATAATTCTCTACCAATAGCAGCAATACAATTCCAAAATGAATTTATTGGCATCAGTGCTCCAATAAGTTTTGAAGGACCCTTACCTCTCATATCATCGAGGTTCAATCCCGTTTTGTATTCTATCATCTCCATCCATGTGGTATTCCTATTCATTAATCGCTGAAGCCAAGAGAAAAGCAACGTTTTCCAGGAGAATTCTATAGGTAGGAGGCCTAATCCACCATATCTTTTTGGACAAGTAATTCTTGCCCTAGTGATCTTGGGATTTCTATCGAACTTAGAAATAAATTCACGGCAAATGTCGTTAATTCTATTTGTATGCTTCGCGTTGTTTGGAGTTAGTCTTAGTAAATGTGTTACTCGAGGAAGGATCATAGTGTTCCATACATAAATCCTGCATGGGAGATTATTACTTGTTAAGTAATTGTATCGTACGGTTGTCTTTTTAATTTTTTCTTCAATGACTTTGAGGTTGTTTTCTATGTAAGCTTCATCCAAAGATATCTGGAAGCCAAGAATGTTTACTTCAGACACAATATTGAATTTTTCCTTATTACAAATGAAATCATTTAACCCTTGACTAAAACATTCTGTGAAGAGCTTGGTTGTTTTAGTAGGTGAGGAAAAACTTTGAACAACGTTGATTTTTTTGTCAATTGCGTCATTTGGCTTTGGATGGGCCACCTTAATCTCTTCAAGTTTGACAAAAGGGGAAATATGTTTGGCTACGTCGTCATATGAGACAGATCCCCATGCATTTTTTAGTCTTATATTGAAATTTCTTTCTCTACTCAATCCATCGGTAAACTCTCGACAATCAACTTTGACTCTATATTGTTCACCATCCCTATCCATCAGATCAACAAAGACAGGAAACGTTATTCTTTCCCCAAGTGAGCTCAGGGGTTGAGGTTTCATAAGAATTATTTCCGGTCTATAGGGTGTTTCACATGAAACGGATCTAACATCCATGAGATTTAATCCTAAGGAATCTCTTGCAATCAAGGCTACGTTGTCTAAATTCATTTGTTGATACGTTATTCTTTTTCCATTTTTAGCATCGCAACAATGTAGTGAGAATTTCACCCAACTATCATCTGTGTTTTTTATATCTAAGCCGTCCCTCTTGAATACATGAGGGAGGTTATTTTGATTTTTTTCTTCTTATAACATCAGAATAAGAAGAGCACACCTCACCCTTATTTTCTTCTTCTGTTGCGATAGATGTACCCACTTGAGTATAATCTTCCTGTCTTAAGATGTTTTCGATAACTTGTCTTCTTTTTCTTTCTTTCCCGACTCCTCCCTTTGGACTCATGGAGCTCAAATTCGAACGATGATTTCCAGAATTTCCGGGATCATCATCCTCAGATAAGGGCTCCATATTATTGAAATAATTTTCACTGATTCACTGATATAAAATTATCCTTGAATAAGCACTGTTAACCGTCAAAAATTATTTTTTTTGAGGAGCAAAACGCACACACTTCTACTCCTTGAAAAAAACCACTTTCCTTTGAAGATTTAATAATTATATATATAATTATCCTACCTCTTTTATAACTCAAAAAAATGACTGAAGACATATTAAAAATATCAACAAATGAAACATTTTATAGGATAGAAGTATAAATATTTGACTCAATAAAGTCATTTTCCGAGAGATATTAACATTAAGAAAGTTTTCAACCAAAATTGAATGAAAGGTTGTGTAATATTATCGTAACTTTTATACTAGATAATATAATAAGAATAATCATGTCAAAAGGAAAACGAAAACAGCTTGGCGATTTATGAATGATAAAAGAATATTATATATAGGAATGAAAATCATATGCAATTCGGGCGTGTGATAAAAAATTGGAGTTGGCTCTTCAAACAGGTCTTTTTGTTTTCCGAAGCTGTTGTCATTATTTTTTTTCCCTTAAGAAGGTAACATCAACATTACCTCAACATAATGTTTTACAAGTAAAGAACAGTCTGCAAAGATTATATCATGGTGAGGAACAAAGGAAAAATTAAAAAAGGGTTATCATTCATTGAGGTGAATGGAGTTAATGATATTTGTGAATATAATAATGAATCTGGAGTAACGTGTTGTAATGTTTGTTGTTTGATGTTTTCATTTGTATACATATATAAAGGAAAATAGCAGCTTGTAGCTCAGTAAAACGTCATAACAGCTCAAGCTGCTTCCCCCCTCGACAATCATTAAATTGTCAGGGTTGCCAGGTTGATTTTCTCTTTCTTTTTTTATTACACGCCCGAATTGCATATGATTTACATTCCTAATTATATTGGGTTTCAACTAAGGCATTTTGAGAACGACTTGCACGCTTAAAAATCACCGTTTTTTACATTACTGATGATGACTCACCAAGAAACACTATTCCTTTCATTGGATATCGATGGCCCTGCAGTCTCACTCTTTCCTCGGAGTTGCCTTGTAATTAAATAAGAGATCCATATTTTTGAATTTGGTTATCCCCAGCTGATGTCAGTCTTCTTCTTCTGCGCGCTACTACTACAGTCTATAGCACTTGTTTTTTATTAGCTCTATGTGAGTCTTAGATTTCTAGCGCATTTTTGCTCAAAATTGGATGAAAATTTTCACACTTTGATGGACGATTTCTTTAAATTTAAGGACTCTCATCGAGCGCTTGACATCTCGTTTGAAAGCTGTGGGTCTCAGCTCTTGAATGCATTTCTTATTAAACCATTTCATGTAATATTCAAGGAGTTATTTAAATACAAAGGATTTCATCGACTTTTGGGCCTACTCCGGCACCCTACGCCCCTAGGAGTCCTTTTAGGTCAAAACAAAGACTAGAAATGAAATTTCCATAAAAAACATTAGCCAATCATTATTTTTTAATGCCCAAAATGGGTATTTTTCTAGGCTTAAATTGAAGTTGAAAAATGGGTCAAAAAAGCTAAAAATTAGGGTCCGATTTCTCGAAAACTTAAGGACTCTCGAAATTTTTTTTACAGATTTGAAATCAGCGTGCAAGATTGAATAACTTTTATTATACCTATATCCCTTAAGATTTTTGAAAGCTCAAATATGTTGACCAGTTTTATTAAAAATGACTTGAAGACATTTGATAATTGAAAATTATGGTTATTGTTCAATAACATAATATACAATACATAACTATAAAAATAAATACTTGTAGACATAATAAAACAAGCTTCACTATTTTTTACATATGAATAGAGGCTGCTGTGTAGCGTGGTTGATTCCTTCGCCATTGTGTGGGACGATACTGGAAAAATAAAAAATTTTGAACTTTTGTTAACGACTTTCCCCTAACAATTCAATTACAAGAAAAACTATTTTTCATTAATAAGAAAAAACAGGTTCTGAATATTAAAAGAATCATATTCAAAAAATATTGTACAAATGACGACATAGATACTTGAAAACTTATTTCTTGGTCTTAATCAACTAACAACTGTTTTCAACAGTGGTTCCCAACATAAACTGACCATTAACTCACCTGAGACAGGAACCAACGGACAATTATCCTGATATAAAAAAATCCAACAGAAACCGGCATAAACATAGATTTTTTTAAAAAAAACCTTCACTTCCTGAATGACCAAGTAAATTCAGTAAGAAAATTGCCATTTAAAATTGATGACAATGTCCTCCAATCAGGCTCGCACTTCGACAGAGCACACTTCAAGTCTGCAGCAATCAGTCGATTTCTCCCTTTGGTCTTGATGGTACAGAGGATGCTGAAGCCGGCTCTGCAAAGATAAGTCGTTGCAAAGGGTATAAGTTTTGGAGCCACCCTTCTTCCTACCAGTTGAAGCCAAAAGCTCATGCATCTTAGTGAGCTGAAGCACTTTCAGTCTCCACAGCAGGTCTCATAGCAGGTGGGACTCAGCCAGGGACTCTAACTTGGAAAAGGTCAACGACCTAGGCACCATAATTATTCTCTAACTCCAGATTGTAGGCCTTTGTTTCAAAAGACTCCAAGTGTAAAGAGATAGTCCTTGAGAGCTCCTTCACACTGATCTGTATATTCTCTTCCAAAAGTGCAGTATGTCAATTTTCCAATCTTTTCTCGATCCTTTCACAAAGATAGCTTCTGATTGAACACATGGAACTTCTCAGAGTTGGAAAAAAGTTGGCGTGCAGACCTTGGAGGTTTCTATACAAAGAGTTCAGGTAATGAAATATGTTTACCAAGTAGTCCAACAGGGCTAGCCATTCTGACTTCGCAAATTTATAAGCAAGGACATACTTTTTCTCGTGGAGGATCTCCAGTTCAGTTTGAAGCTCCCAGGCAAAAACATACAACTCTGATTTCAAGAAATTCCTATTTTAGAGCGAGATGCGTCAGCTTTCAAATGATAAGACGGTGAGACGTGTCTGGGAGCTTCGAACTGAACTGGATATCTTCCAAGAACACTTTCTTGAAGGTCACGCACTTAAGCTTAGTGATCCCATAGTGAACCAAAGACGTGAATCCAAAATCCAAAAAGGCTTTTTGATAGTCACACTTGCGACTGCTTTTGACCCCCCAATAGAAATGCAAAAACCAATGGAAAATAAGGGTATTGTTTAAATTTTAACCTTATAACGCAAGAGTTTTAAATTGTTTAAACAAGCTAATTGTTATTTTTCATCCTTTGTCCCCTACAGTTTGGTTGTAATACGCATGTAGGTCAATACCCAAATTATATTAGTAGACATGAAAATTATTCAAGGCACAAACCCACATATCTAAGTAATAACACAGTTGTACCAAGCTCATTACCCATGTGGGGCTAATTTACCCCATGTTGGGAATCACTGGTTTACATTAAAAAGAAACTCCATTATGAAACACACTATTCAATAAAACCCTTGAGAAGGTTAAAAGTAATAAAAAAAGGAACTAACTTCATGGTTACAATAAGTATTATTTATTTATTTTTAAATTAACTTAATAACTAATCAGAAGAGCTGTTCCCAAGTCTGGAGACTTAGAATATCAAGTTCGGGTCATAAGAGACAAGTTTCGAGTCAAGTTTCATGTATATGATACCAGTCTAACTTGCAAGTCTTTGAAAACAACTTTATGTCAAATTGTAAGTCATCAACCAAAGGGATAAAACCATTAAAATAAAAGAAGAAGATAACAGTTACAGTAAGGCATATTAGAGCAAGAGTAGATCATACATCTTGCAATTAGGAAAAGGGGCAAGTTTGTTGTTTTTAGGTTAAAAGGTTATAATTGTTATATTAAAAAAATCATTTAAACATAAATTGTGCATAAATAAAAAAGAATAATAACACAGGTCAAGATGCCAAGCGCCTAAAAAGACATCTTGTTTGAAAGCTGTGGGGCTCAGCTTTTGAATGCATTCCTTATATTCCATTTCATGCAATATTCAAGGAAATATTTAAGTGCTAGCGATTTGGTCGACTTTTGGGCCTAATCCAGCCCCCCACGTCCCTAGGATCCCCCTTAGGTCAAAATAAAGACTGAAATTGAAATTTCCATTAAATACACTAGCGGATCATTATTTGTAATTCACAAAATGAGTATCCTTCTAGACTTAAAATGAAGTTGGAAAATGGGCCAAATTAGCTCAAAAAGTAGGGTTCAATTTCTCGGAAAAAAAAATTACAGATTTGAAAAAAGTGAGCAAAACTGAAAAACTTTTAGGATTTTTGACTGCTGACAAGTGTAATTTGAAATAAATAGTGTTAGTGAGTCTAAGTCTTATGCAAACCTGAGTCCTTTAACATCGAGTTACGAGTCTTTCTCATGAGAGTTCAAGTCGATTCGGAAATTTTTCAAGTCAACTCAAATCTTTTCACATCGATACCCAGTCTCAGTTCTCAGTTTAGTGAGACTTATGTGCAACTTGAATTCGAGTTGCAAGTCCCCAGCTTTGCTAATGTGTATTGATCTCAATATTAATAAATCGTTTATGATAAACTTGTTTCAAAGATTGATAAATCAAAAATTAAAATCTTAACATCATACTAGTCATTTTAATTAAGTAATTTTGTTTAAAATTAAAATTCACGATCCTGCAAACTATATTTAATGTTGGTTCACCTTGATGAGAAGCTGCCCAGACCATGTGTGGGGGTAAAGATAACTGTAGCTGAACCAAATTATAGCAATAATTACTAGAACACACATAATTACAACTATCACCATATCTATGTCAGCTGAAAATAATTAAAATATTATAAAATAACATATCTTTTCATTATTTTACCAATGAATGAAATATCTGCGTTCCCTTTGTAAGATGAACTAGAATTTACACTTCCATTATATTCGATAGAATGGTAAACCTTACTTGTGATTTCCTTTATATTAACATGTTGTACTGAGGTTTTAAGATCAATATCCTGACATTTAGAAGAATCACTGATATTATGATAGTTGCAATGAGAGTTCAACCACTTTTGAAGATAACGATCAACTCCATCAGAACAACTTTGAAGTTTTGGGCACCAAGTGCACTATTGGAAACATATAAAAATTGATAATAATATAAACATATTAATTTAAGTATACCTTAAAGTTAACGCCATTTTGAATCTGGTTAATACCATTAAATAATATACATTTCTCACAATTACTTTGAATGTTACAAGTTGGGAGAGATTTAAAAACAATGGCAGAAGAGTTCGTTATAGAAGAATCGCGAAGATTGACATAATGATACTCATAAATTGTGATACGGCGAGCATCTAAAAATAACAAGATATACTAATATTATGAACAAGTTATAAAATGTCAATAACTAACAGAATGCAGATTTATCAATTGTATATGCATCAGAAAGTCCTACTTTGACCGGATGAGATTTGTCTTCAATAAGAGAAATATTTAAAGCAATGGTTTTGTAAGCAAATATAATATCTCCATTATCATGTAGGATTGTCTGAAAACTAAAAGGCCCAGACTTTGAAATGTTGGAAGCATCATTTAAGTAAACATTATTCCACTCCACAATGAATGCAGTTCCATTGTCTGCATATTCAATCTTTGCACCTTCCTTACGAAGATCAAAATTAGCCATGAGTGGGGCAATATAATGAGTTGCAGCTAGCCAAGAATGAACCTCATCCCCTGTGTGAAGAAACCCGCCAGTCGCTATGCTGATCCTCCTCACGGAGTGTCCATAAAAGGGAAAAGCAAAGGAGAGCTCCAGGCTGGCAGCCTCCCGATAGGACTCACTCAGCACATCCAACACATCCACCACATCCATATCACTCAAATCCACCCAAAACTCATTGCTCAAAACAACTTGGGATGTGTAGTACTTGTGATGATCCTGGATCTGAGTACCCCCACTCGCAACCCAAAGGGTCAGTCCCAAGAAATGACACAACATCCCACGCCTCACTCTAACAACACCATTCCCAAACACACACCCAATCTCAACAACAGAGAACCACACTCCCTCACGTACCAATCCCCTTACCCAAAAGAGAGACAAAAGAGAGACAAAAGAGAGGGAAACTCAGACAAAGAAACAAAAACAGGATTCCCTTTTTCAATAGCCTCTCTTCCACGACGAACTTTTCTTTCCACTCCCAACCTCGACTCTCAAATTGGAAAGGAAACATTGGGAAAAACAAATGATAGCTAGTCTTCTGTATTTTCCTAGTTGCCAACTTGTTAATATTGGGCAGAGTTATTATTTAGGTATACTATACATTGATAAATTTTATTAGTATAGAAATCTATCACTAATACCAGTTTATTCAATAATTCAAAAAGAGGGCGCGCAATCCTTGATTTAATATATTTTATATATGTATATCAAAATCATAAATAATAATAATACCCTTTTTGAGTTTTGAGTTGAAAGTAGGGATATTCACTGGCATTCCTTCGACTTCAATTTCAATCTCCAAACTACGGGCTGATATAAAGTCTTTTGAGTTATTCATTTCCATGACAACTCTGATGGACGGAGGTTTCATCCTTAAAGTCATTGCCTACTCATACTATCAAACAACGGATTTGAAGTAGTCCATAGAGGCAATATCGAACACTTTGATGAACGGATAATTGGAATCCCTGTCGTAACTCCAAAAGATATTCACATCGATAATCGACGAGTCACTCCAACAGGTATTTTATTGAAATAATTGATTTTTTTTCATCGAAGTATTACACATGTTATACAGATCATGCAAGATCCTTATTATCAGGTAGATGTATCAGGTAGAAATATGATAACAGCTTTGGAAAACAAAAAGTGCCAATCCAAAAAACTCTCTCGCGAAAAGTGCATGAAAGTTACATTCCTAATTATAGATTTGACTTAAAAGTATAATTTATCTATTTTATTTTTCTGATATTGAAAATTTCATATAATTTATCCGTACACCTGGGTTTGGCAAAATTTGAAGCTACAATAGTCCTTTCATTAGAAAATCATAAAAAGTATTATAATTTTGAGATACAAATCTAACAAAGGCAAATTAAATGTTTATACTCTATTTGTATTGATTATGTATCATGTAATTTTGTTCACCAATAGGCAGAACAGTATTTGAATTCGAGTCAAGTCCGAGTTTATACAAAAATAACCCAGATTCGTAGCCACGAATTTACGGTTCTGTTCTTACCAAATTTTTAATACCACAAAATCATTAATAATAAGCTGTTCTTATGTAAACCAGCAAAATAATGAAAGCTACATTCCCCCTTACAAATATTATTGACCATCTAAAATCATCTCTTTATTTAAGGGTATCATATTTTTTATTACATCATCTCGGGTGTGTTTTTAGAATTAGCTCTTTTTTCTTATACCTAATCATGATTATATTATCCAAGAAGAGACTTCTCTACCAAAAATTTTAAATAATAATAAATAGATATGTCACAAAATAAACGGAGTAATTCATATGAAAAACCAAAATTTTCAATATTAAAATAAACTATCATAACGGCAGAAAGCTTCACAATTTATTAATGGAGAATGTCACACAGACCTTTAAAAAAAATAAATCAAGAGAAAAAAAAAGGTTAACACTTTATATCTAGGAATGTAAATAATATGCAAATCGGGCTTGTAATAAAAAAAGAAAGAGAAAATCAACCTGGCGACCCTGACAATTTAATGAATGTCGAGGGGGGAAGCAGCTTGAGCTGTCATGACGTTTTACTGAGCTACAAGCTGCTGTTATCCTTTATATATACAACAATAAATAATAACATAGATGAGAGGAAGAAAATTAACTGAAATTAATGTCAGGAAATTATATATTTTTAACTAATAATAATTATACGAGGACTTGAGCCCTTTTTGTTTACATTTTATTTGCTTTATTAAACTTAATGCATATATTCCTTCATGCGACATCTTTACTATCAGGTAGATGTTCTCCCCTCAGTAATATTGGAAAAATGATAACAGCTTCGGAAAACAAAAAGACCTGTTTGAAGAGCCAACTCCACTTTTTTATCACACGCCCGAATTGCATATGATTTTCATTCCTACTCATTATCCATTAGAGATCTTCCTGGATGAAGTTTTATAGTTGCCAGCGATGATTTATCAAATTGAGGATTCACTGACATATTTATTGTAGGAGCACTTGTTTTTTATTAGATCTACCATGAGTCTTAGATTTCTAGCGCATTTTTGCTCAAAATTGGATGAAAATTTACACACTTTGATGGACGATTTCTTCAAAGTTAAAGGCTTTTATCGTGCGCTTGACATCTTGTTTGAAAGCTGTGGGTCTAATCGTTTTAATGCATTCCTTATTAATCCATTTCATGTAATATTCAAAGAGTTATTTAAATACAAAGGATTTCATCGACTTTTGGGCCTACTCCGGCACCTTACGCCCCTAGGAGTCCTTTTAGGTCAACACAAAGACAAGAAATGAAATTTCCATAAAAAACACTAGCCAATCATCATTTTTTAACGCCCAAAATGTGTATTCTTCTAGGCTTAAATTGAAGTTGAAGTTAGAAAATGGGCCAAAAAAGCTAAAAAAGTAGGGACCGATTTCTCGAAAACCGTCGGACTCTCGAAAAAAAAAAATACAGATTTGAAATTAGTGAGCAAAACAGAGTTTCAGAAAGTGTAATTTTTTCCTCATCCTGACTTTTCTTAAATAGAAAAGGTTCCTCAAAATGGTGGCTGATTCCCCCCTTGAATAAAGTAAATTATCATTCATATCAATTAACAAGTTATTTGTATATATTTCAACAAGCAGTCTCATGAAATGGCTATTTAAAAGATTAATTACCTAGGGGCATAGGCGTACGGGAAGAAAAAATGACTGGTCAAAATTAACCCAAATATGTAAGAGATAATTTAGGTTTATCGATGTTCTTTAAAATTACTTTAAAAGTTCCTCAATTTCGATAAGTTTGGAAAAGTAACGAAAGTTCCTCGCGATCCAGGATCACAGGATCGAAGTTTTCTGAAACTCTGTGTAGGAGGGGAAAGACCAAAGTGTGTAGTAATTTTGGAAGTTCTTGTTCATGAGTCTATGTGATCAGCTATTCTTCAGATATCTCTAAATTAGCACCATGATTAAAAAACATAAAATTAATTACTTTTGAAAACAAATATCTGTCATAACGTTTTATTACATTAGCTACAAAATTATTCGTTATACGTATATTAGTAAAGACAAACGTTCCATGTGAGGAGGTTGAAATAAAGAAACTCAAATTGTTATGAAGTTATGATTTTTTTAATGACTATTAGTGATAACACAGGTCAACAAATTTGAAATGTCAAAAATCCTAAGGGGTATAAGTACAATAAAAGTTATTCAATTTAGCACACTGATTTCAAATCTGTAAATATTTTTCTTCGAGAGTCCGACGGTTTTTGAGAAATTGGTCCCTACTTTTTAAGCTAAATTGGCTCATTTTCCAACTTCAGCTTTAATTTAAGCCTAGGATACTCATTTTGTGTATTAAAAAATAATAGTCTGCTAGCTTATTTAATGTAGATTCCATTTCCAGTCTTTTTTTTGATCTAGGGGGGGGGGGGGAGAGAGATCTTGGAGGCGTAGGGGACTGAAGTTGGCCAAAAGTCGGCCAAAACGTTTGTACTTAAATAATTCCTTGAATATTACATGAAAATGACCAACAAATCCTTTAACAAGATGTTTTTCAGGCCATCCATCAGATGTATGTATTATTATTTGTCTGCAAGCTTCATATTCTTGCTGATGTATAATTTCCTCCTACTTTATGTCCGTAATAGTTATTTCTTCCTTGTTAGACATTGGAGATCTCGAAAGAGTATCAGCCACATTCAAATATTTACCAGGAACATTTATGGTGGTAATAGATATTGCATCACCCTCATTCTCTGAATCCTCACAGGAAGTTGATCTAAATCCCTAGTCGATAATAACGGAAGAAAGGGTAGTGATCTGTTTCAAGCTATATATCTTCCCCCAGAATGTAGCCTGAAAATCTGTCACACGCAAAAGTTGACGCTAAGACTTCTCTTTCGATTTGAGCTTATTTTCTTTGAGAAGCTACGCCACTGGCACCAATTTATCTTCGTGTTTTTGCGTGAGAACTCCTCCCAATCCTCCTAAGAGGAAGCGTTCGCTGAAACCATAGTATCCATTTAGAATACTCCCATCTTTGGTAACCTGATGATCTGGTCCATTCAAAACCTTATTAGGTTTTTTCAAAATATATTCGCTGAAATGATCATCATAGGCGCACTCTTGGGTATTACTGTTACATCGGCCCAAGTATCAACATTGAAACTTAAAATTTTGACTTCCACCTATACTTCATTCTTGCATGCATTACTTTTCTTTTTCCTCGCAGTCTTATTACCACAAACATGACCTAGGAAATAATATTTTGTACAAGGAGACTCTTCCACCATCTCTTGCATAATTTCATTCCTCCTTTGACCCTAACACTTTACACCAGCGTACAGTTTCTTTGCATTTACTGCTATTCGCAGGATATTTGTCTCTAGGGTGTACCTCTTTGTGGCACTACTGACAGTATTTCCCCCTCAATCTGTGAAAATCTCTCTGAGATTCTGTGCATCACCTTATCACTAGCTCCTTTCTTATTCCTCCGGAGTCCGACCGCTTGAACCTGAACATCATTTTTGATATCCATGACCCATTTTCCTGAGCATTCTTCAGTCTTACATTCATTTATGGTTTTTTCAAGCGTAAGCTCGCTATCCCTCAGGAGCCTCGATCTCACTTTATCACTGTTATTTCCTAGAACGATTTTATCTTTGAGGAACTCATCCCTCATTCCCTAGTACGAACAAGTATTGACGAGTGTTGATCTTGGACAAGAAAATCTGCCTGAATGCATCGGTTAAAGTTATAACTAGTGATGTGAAAAAAGTGCCAATTCCTAAAACACGCCCTAGATGATGTCATAAAAATATATGGTAACCTTGAATAAAGACAGAATTTCAGACGATTAAATTTGAAGGAGTTGAATGTTCCTGTCATTATTTTGCTGTTTTACTTAACTATAGCTTATTTCACAGGTTAACAAATTTGAACTTTAAAAATCCTAAGGAGTATAAGTATTGTAATATCGATGACTACGTAACGAAGAATCGGACTTAAGATAATACTTAATAAATAATGGGCCTCATGGAAACAAAGTCCAACTATCAAAAAATATGCAACATGTTAATAAGACACATAATACTCACATGGGTGTGATGCAAAACACATACGGGAAGTCATGCAAGAAGTAACTGAAGGAGCAATGATTAAATGAAACGTGTATTGTAATAAATTATATGAATTGGAATTGGACATTAACTGTGATAATAACGTTTATTCGTGACAATAAAAGTTTAAAGTTTATCACTACACCGCTCTCCTTAATTAGAAGCCCAAAGGTTAGTTCTTGACTCTTTGTTGTATTTCGGGTTTTGTTATTCTTATAGAGGGCAATTTTTACTTTAAATCAAGGGGATTTATCCTATTAAGTAAATTAATTCTTTCCGAACCTTTTCTACTCTCATATTTGACGATGAGAGTGATTTTATTGTTATTAAGTAGCATGGGCTAAACAACTCAAATCTGTTTATTAAAAGGTCTTAACTCTCCATCATACCCCCACTAATGATGTAGTATAATAAGGTATTATTTTTTAATGCACAAAATGAGTATCCTTCTAGGCTTAAAATGAAGTTGAAGCTCGAAAATGGGCCAAAAAATCTAAAAAAAGTAGGATCAGATTTCTCGAAAACTGTCGGACTCTCGAGACTTTTTTTTACAGATTTGAAATCAGCGAGCAAAACTAAATAACTTTTATTATACTTATACCCCTTAGGATTTTTGACTGTTGACCAGTGTTATTGATAAAAACTTGTTATGAACAGAACCATAAATTCGTGGCTACAAATGCCAAAGTATGAAACCTGAGTCATTTTTGCATGGACTCGGACTTGACTCGAAAAATGTTGGTTTCGAATACTGTGCCTATAAGTGAACAAAATTACAAAATATCTCATTAATACAAATAGAGTATTAACCTTAATATGCCTTTGTTGCCATTGTACCTCAAAATTACTATACTGTTTATGATTTTCTAATTAAAGGACTATTGTAGTTTCAGATGTTACCAAACCCCGTTCTACAGATTAATTTATATGAAATTTTCAACATCTGAAAAATTAACTCGATCACTTATATTTTTAAAAGAAGTCTATAATTCATATTACACATTAAAGAAACATAAAATTACATGAAATAATTTTATTTAACCATCATTTGATCTAGTGTCTACTTTTTTTAAATTATTATAATAGCTTCAATGATTCAAAAGTAACACAAATATATATATATATATATATATATATATATATATATATATATATATATATACAAGAAAAACTGAACATTGATTCGGAAAACCAATGTGATTCCAATTAAGTTTTCATAAATAAACACAAAAAAATAAATAAAATTGATAATACGATGTAAGTGTACGTTATAATTTCAATTTTAAATATTTCAGATATGACTTAAAAGTAAAAAAGTAATAAATGTCAGGCAATGGATTACTTTGAAATGGACAACTATTCATTCAAGTCATTGAATCGATTGCATATGTTCTAAAAAACTAGAAACATCAAAAACAAGTAAATGAAAAAGTATTACATAAAAATGGAATAATAAGATTCATGAAGATACGAGAGATGAGCATAATTTTAATTTTAATTGTATATTAATACCCATCCTACTAAAAATGACGACTGGAGTATTTTAGTGATTTAAAAATTATTATAGTCAATACTTATCTCAGCAGCAATATTCTTTAACTGAATGTATCAAGTATTCCTTATCTACCTTTGAATAGTTCCAGAAGAAAATCTTTTTCACTTTTGTCACACCCATAATGTATTCTTCCTTCTAAGGCTGTATTTATTGAAAAATTTGATTAATCAAAAATAATTCAATGAATATGGTCGAGCTATTTGAATTTTTCTTCACCTTTGAAATAGTAGAAATCATAATATTGAAATTGTCTACATAACAGCAAGACTGCCTTTATCTAAGTTCTCTAACGTATATTATTAGATTCAAGTGTTATGGTTAATTATATGGCAAAACTGACAAAAGACTCCAAAAAGATTCGGCTGACAAATACTCCAAAGCCATTATTTTATTTGGCCTTGGCAGTAACGGCAGCTCTTCAATTACCAAAGCCATCAACTTTGTTATCCTGTACTCCAAAGCCTTAATTGCAAGGAAAATTACTTCGTGGGATCCTCTCCATTCTTCCATTTTACCATCGGCAGCGGCCAGGTATGCTGCGTTGGAGTTGAAGATTCCTTCTCTCTGGGACGAATCTTGGACATATGCGTCGAAGGAAATTAAATAAGTGCAAATAAATTGTTTTTAGACAACCAAAGTATTTTTAGGAAAATGTTTTTTGAATGAATGTTTGTTTTTAACTTTTTATTTTAGTCATATGAATTTGTTTTAGTTCAGCTCCAATGCTAAAATTTTAAACTATAATGTTTATTTATGTTCTATTGTAACACATTAATTTTGGTTTTTATGTATATATATATATATATGTACATATCATAAAAATGAACTTTGAAATATATATAATGTATATATATTAAAAAAAAAAACTGACAAAGAAAATGCCCATCTAGAGGGTCAATCAACACTCCAATCATAGATCATTCCTTGATTTATTTAGTCATTTCTATTGTCATAAATCTATAATATTCATTCATTTCCTGTTGTATTTTGTAAATTATGACTTGACTATCAAACTCCAATAATTGGGTTACGGGAAAACTAGAAGAAAAGAATTTCCCAGCATATTTCTCCATAATATTGAAGAAATTCGGATGTCCCACGACTGAAAGTGGGATACGCTGTATTGGCTCTTTTTTCACATCCTTTGTTATAACATTCATACATAATGTTCGTTTTAGGAGCACAATTTTTTGAAAATTTTGTGAAATTGTCTCTGGATCATTCCTGTTCTCGGCTGAAACGTGTCCTTCTCCTCCTTGAGTTCTTACGACTAGTTCTCATACGAATCAGTCGTAAATCCTCAGAGCCTCCTCACTTAATAGGTTTAGAATAACCCACTTCCGTAGCACTCACGTACAAAAAGTATTGATGACGAAACAACTTGAAATTATCACTGAGACTGCAAGAGAGATCCAAAGACTTCGGGGTGGTTAAACTTTTTGCAGCTATACTCGGTCTAATTCCTGATTCCCGAACAATCTCGATGCATTCTTTAAACACTTTTTTACTTTTTCTTTTCTTTTTACTCCTGACAGCATGTGTAGTCTTGCATTTCGACTATATAATACTCTCTATCCCTCAAAGTAGACGAATAAATATATTACTGATAATAATAACAAAGACGATGCCAAATAACGTTCCATAATCTATAAAACAAATACAAATGTACTAGATTGTGATAACTACAAAGTTATCTTTCTCAATGTGATGCAGGATAGAGACATACATGATCATCCACTAATAGGTGGATCTACACATGAAAATATTCATTAACAAGAGGTAAAGATGGTATGTATCAACTCTCCCTCTCTTACACTACTTGACGCGTTTATTAGTAGAAATATAAATTTAATGAAAAACCTCGCACGTAAGATTTCTTGGGGTTAGCACTTTGAACAGTCCTTTTTGTTTTCTAAAGCTGTTATCATTTTCCTTTATTACTGAGGGGAGAACGTCATGCAACTCAAGCTGCTTCCCTCTCAACATTCATCAAATTGTCAGAGTTACAAGGTTGATTTTCTCCTTTTTTTTTTATTTTACACACCCCATTCATAACTTGAGGGTTCTAAATACGATGAAGGGTTTGAGGGATTCGATGATCATCAAATGGAACTCGGACTCCAACAAAATTGTGAATATATCTCTCCTCAGTAATAAAAGAAAAATGATAGCAGCTTTGGAAAACAAAAAGTACTGTTCGAAGTGCCTACTACACAAAGTCTTGCACTCAGCATTTTGCATATTTTTTACATTCCTACCTCAAGGCGTCACAGTTTACGACTATTTATATATTTAAAGAACTTTCCATCGTGGATTATTGATTCTGTTGACATTTTCTTCAGTTATATGTATCCCTTATTTTTCTCAATCACATGTAGTCATTTACTTTTGAGTGATTCAAGTGTAATAACATGACATGATGGTGGAAATATCCTTTTGCTAAACTTATTTCTTAATCTTGGACAACACTTCTTTACTTTCAAATGCCGTCGTATGAAGGATCGGATTTTTCAGTAAAGAGCATGAAATTGACCAGATGTTGTGGTGGACATTCAAGGAAACAAGCATCTTGGTCTTGCTAGTGATTAAATTAAAAATATCCAAATTGTCTTCAATTACGTTCCTTATATATATATATTGTGATTACGACTTTAAACGTGTTATATAATGTTTAGTTTTCTCAAGACTTCTGTCCCAATTTTTTGTATATATATATTTATGATTTTATATAGGAGCTTCAAACATTATTGGGTATGATAGAGTACTACGCAAGGCTTGTGCCGGGCTGCGTGAACAGGCAATGTTTGTGTGGGATGGTGATAAAAATGAGGTTAAAAGTATCAAGGAGGCTCATGCAAAAAGATGCGTTTTGTCTTTTCGTTGGGATGGCACCCCGATAGCACTCACGAAGGATGCGTCGTTGTTAGGAATGGGAGCAACTTTTGAAAAAATGGAGAGGGAGTTTGGCGTTCTGGTTGAACTCTTTGACATCTGCCCAACAGAAATACTCAGCTTTTGATAGGGAGCTCTTGGCAATTAGGGAAGCCGTCTCTCATTGTCATTGGTCCCTTGAGGGAATGGATTTCGTCATCTACTCGGATCATAAGCCTTTAAGTTTGACCTTAAAATCGAAAAATTCTTCATGGACAGCGAGACTAACGCGGTCTTTTGCTTTAATATCTGAATTTCAGTATAAAATTGTGCACAAGCCTGGGAAGTGGAACTTTGTTGCGGGTTCATTATCAAGACTTTTAAATCCTGTCAAAGCTGAGTCTTTTCCATTCTTAGAGTTGATTATAAGAGACCAATCATCCACAGATCCCCGGAGCTTAGGTCTTTAGTGCAGTCGGGTTAAGAACCTCCCCGAAGTTCTCCTGATTCCTTTCCTCCACAGCATGTCCTATCCTCTGGGTTGTTCTGAGACTTGCCTGTGAAGATAGATGACGTCGCGAGCCTATAACGAAACCATTTATCGTTTAGGTCGGAAAAGGGATTTTTTATTATGACGAGAGGGTTCTTTCGTTTTTTGGTCGGCTCCACCCCCAGTCTCTTCAGCCTTTTCTCTACAAGAAGGGCAGGCTTACTGATTTTTTTATTATTGATCTTGGTCGTGCTTCTGATTTTTTTTTGTTTTCCAGGCCACTTAACCATGCAAAGAATGGGATGTGAGGCCCAACAAGACCGACGTGTCCCAGATCCTTAGTCGCCGTACGCCTTGCCCTGTGCATCAGGATGAAGTTGAAGTTGGCCTATTGAGGTGAGTCCAGCTTCCTTGATGAATTGTTCGAACTCCCGAGCCAGGGGTTATAATTCAAGGGCTCGTGAATACCCATCAAGGGGAGCAGCCCGTGGATTATTTTGGCCCATGATGCACACATGTGCCTCCAGTAACGCCCGCGTAATTTGACGATGTCGAATATCTTTGAGGGACCCATACACTGTCCCTGAGCGAAAAAGCAGCCCGTTTTTTGAAAAAATCATTTTTAATTTTCCATGACCAGAAATCTTCATTATATAGGAGCTGTTTCAATCAGGAGATATTCAGTGTATACCACACAGCTTTGATGTTTGAAGCATCAAGTCCCCAGTACTGGATGACCGTTTCCATACGGATCCGGCTTATGTATGGTCGAGAGGTCTTCCATACAAGCCCTTCTCTAATCAAGTATATTTTCTGACACAACCTGTCCGTGTAAGGGACATACCTTAGAAGGTGGAACACTTTTGGTAGCACGTTAACTTTCCAAGCCGTGATAAATTCGAGTTTTGAAAGGGGAAATATTCTATATAGCCCACACTTAGCCTCAAGAGCGTTAATAACTCTTTCCTCATTAACTCTTGCAGCCTGCGAAGCATCTTGTGAGACCTCTATTCCCAGGAAAGTGGCCGAGTCAACTAACTTAAGCTGAGGGAAGAGCCAAAGCCAAGAGCTGCAATTCTAGCTTCGCCTGACCTGGTTATCACTAGGATACCAAAGTTTTGTTCAGCAGATCTGACTGTATGCACGTTGAAAACAATCAACAACAAAAATCTCATAATCGCAAGTTACTATGCTGATATTCTTAAAGTTGATGTCTGTGGCCTTATAACCCCTCTTGTTGATTACTGTGATAGAAACCACAAGCCTCTATTGATATGTGGAGATTTTAACGCCAGAAGGGAACTGTGGAGAGATACTCTTACAAATTTTCGAGGAGAGAATCTTGAAGAATTCTTGGCCAAGTACAATTTAGGAATTCAAAATACAGGATGTGTTCCAACATTCGTTGGAAGTATGAGAGAATCATTAATAGATTTAACCATTACCAACCGCTGGAGCCATCATCTGGTAACCACGTGGAGAACAGACGAAGGTTTTTCAGGCTCTGATCACAGATTCTGCACTTTTGAGATAAATGCTGTCAGAAAATTTTCCAATGAATTTGATATAAAGAATTTAAACTGGTGCAACTTTACATCGAGGCTAGCAACTTACGACTCTGGGTCTGAAGGTAATCTCTTGGACGTAGACCTAATAGATTCTGAAGCTCAATACATTTCGTCTATAATATTAGAGTCTTTAAAAAGCTCCTGCAAAACAAGATCTGGTATTCTTAGAAGAGCAAACCCGTGGTGGAATGACGATTTAAGAGAACAGAGGCGTAAAGTTAAATACCTAGAGCGCAAAAAGAACTTTCTGGAGTACAAAGCTCAGAAACAACTATAAAAAACAATGATTATAAAGGCGAAACGTGATACTTTTAGAGAATGGGTGTCTACACTGCATGATCCTAAAAGTATTTCAAGACTTATGAAATTGCGTGCTAATAACACAAAGGCCCGTTTGGGTATTCTGGAGGAAAGTGATAATGCTAAAGATAGTTTAAAAATACTTCTCGAAGAGCATTTCCCAAACTCGGTTGATTCAAATGACCACGGAATAAAGGAAACCCATTCCCTAAGTATGGGGTCACACTCAAACTTCTTTGATCTCCAACTCGTGAAAAATGCTATTGCCAGTCAAAAAAACAATAGAAAACCCGGCCCGGATCAAATCCCTGCAGAAGCTTATAAGAATCTGCCTCTGTGCATCATAAAACGTTTGACGAGTCTTTACAACTCAGTCTATAGTACAGGCTATACTCCAAAAATTTGGAGAGAGTCTAGGGTCATTTTTATTCCAAAGGAGGGCAAGAAGAATTACAACACACGGAGAGCTTTCAGACCCATTACTCTCACAAATGTAGCCCTTAAAATTCTTGAGCGCATGATGCAATGGCGTATCCATGAGAAGTGTGATATGGTCCTTAATAATCAGTTTGCTTTTACCAAAGGAAAGTCTACTGACACAGCGACAAGTAGGCTTGTTGACTTCTGTGAAAGCAGCTATAATCGGAAAGAGGAGGCAATTGTCGTCTTTCTTGACATAGAAGGGGCATTTGACAGGGTAAATTTTCATTGCATCATTGACGCTATGTACAAGTACAACATATATGTCAGGATTATAAAATGGTATGAAAATCTACTAAATAATCGAACAGTGTCTGCTACATTAGGTGATGAGCATGCTTCAGTTGTACCAACAAGAAGATGCCCTCAGGGAGGAATTCTGTCCACGCTTGCTTGGAATCTCTCGTTTCAAGAAGCAGTGGACACTCTAGAGCGGCCAATATTTAGTATAGCATATGCAGATGATCTAGCAGTGTGTATTCGAGGTAAACACCGCCCAACTCTAGTAGACCTTATGCAAAATGCTCTTAATAAGCTTCTGGCATGGGCTAAAGACAGTGAGACTGTTTTCAGTACTACCAAGACCAAATTCATGCACTTCTCCAAAAGGAGAACTGAGACAAACGTCACTCTTTGGTTGGGAGATCTTGAAATTGAAAGGGTGAAGTCCTTCAAATACCTCGGCCTAATTATAGACGACAGTTTGAAATGGAACGAACACCTAAGGTATATCATCACAAAGGCTAAGAGAAGTCTCTTTGCATTGAGATCTTTCGTAGGATATGACTGGGGCCTTGACCCACTGAAGATTAAGTGGATATATGAAACCTATGTGAGATCCGTAGTTAGCTATGGAGCTATCGTTTTCGCTCCAAAGCTCAATCAACATGAATCTATGAAGAGAGAGCTCTCCAAACTGCAGAGACTTGGTCTTATGTGCATCACTGGAGCCATGAGATCTACACCAACTGCTGCCTTGGAGGTGCTTTGTGGATTAATTCCTCTTCACTTATACGTTATAGAATGTGCTTGTCTAGTGAGGCTTCAAACCAGATGGGATAATCCCCTTACCTGGTTTGACCAATCAAATAAAGGACATCTTCAATGTCTTGACTCCTACTTGGAAAGGAATAATATCCCTACACCTAGTCGCTCTGCACCAATTTGGTCAGCCAAGCGGGGATATTGTGTTGCAAGAGAATGGTGCATTGGGAACTTTGATCTTGTTGGGTATACTGATGGCTCGAAGATGGATGGTCATACTGGTGCAGGATGGGCCCTAACTAGTGGCGACATAGTCATTGATGAAAAATCTATCAGGCTAGATGATACCAATACGGTGTTCCAGGCTGAAGTCGAGGCTATCCAAAGTCTTGTTTGTGAACTTAATCTCAGTAAAACAGAGGGCAAAAAACTGCTAATCCATAGTGACAGTCTTTCTGCCATACAAAGTTTAGATACTAGACCGGGAGACATTTTGACGGCAGAAATCGCAGACTGCAGGAACCTTCTGGAAATAGCCAACTGCTATATAACTTTGGGATGGGTAAGAGGTCATAGCAACTTCACCGGTAATGAATATGCCGATATGCTGGCTAAAGAGGGGGCTCGTGGTGGTATACCAGTCTCAGTCCACCCTTCTACTTGTCAAGTGAAGAATGCTCTGAGGCGGGAGACTTTGTTTAAATGGAGGACTACTTGGCTGGCGATGAGCAATTGTCGACAAACAAAGAACTTCATTTCTGAGCCATATGTTGGAAGAAAGCTATTTACCTTCAAGAGACATCAAGTGACCAAAATAGTGGGACTAATCACAGGGCACATCAGTTTGAAGAGGCATCTTCATAAAATGGGAATGACAAATGACCCATTTTGTAGGCTTTGTGAGGAGGGAGAGGAGACTCCCATTCATCTTATACAAGAGTGTCCACGACTTGCACAAGGGATGGACGAGATCGCCGTGGAGTCGCTGGGAAAAGGAAAAACCCTGGAGGAATATATTTACAAAGTTTTTATGTATTTGTGCAAATTTAAATTATTTTCTATAAATAAAGAAGTTAGCTCCTAGATAGTCTATTACCGGCTGATACCGGATTCAGTTCCGGTGAGGTGGGGCTAATCTAGGAGCTAAACAAAACAAAACTCTTTCCTCATTAACTCTTGCAGCCTGCGAAGTATCTTGTGAGACCTCTATTCCCAGGAAAGTGGCCGAGTCAACTAACTTAAGCTGAGGGAAGAGCCACCCAAGATCCTCTTCGCAGTCGGAGATGACTTCCGTTTTCATGATGTTGATTGCTAGGCCGGACTCAAATTCTCAAATTTTTTCAACACAGCTAACGCTGCTTTAATAGAATGAGATAGAGACTCCTCAGAGCCTTCCACAATAAGGGTAAGATCGTCTGCATATAGCATTCCCTTGAGGTATTTCTTGTCCATCTCTATACCTTTTATGTTTTTTTCGGCACTAATATCCTTATATAATTGATTTATACAGAGTACGAAGAGAGAAGGCGAGAGTAAATCCCCTTGCCTAGTCCCCCACTGGATCCAGAACTTCGAATCCAGCCCTGATACTTCAATTGTCGAGACCGCGCTGCGCAGAACAGCAGAGATCATTTCTATAAAAGGGGCCTGGGAATACTTCATTCAGCAGTTGCTGGACAATGAATTTGTGAGAGAGGCTATCAAAAGCCTTCTGGAAGTCCACCAGTAGAGCTTTCAAGTGAGTATTTCGACTCACGCAATTGTCCATAGCGTTCTGAAGGCTACGAGAGATGTCCTCCAAACGCCGCGAAGCCATGAAGCCCTTTTGCTCTTGGGAGACAATGTATGGAAGCACCTTTGCCAGTCTCTTGTTAAGAATCCCTGTCAGAATCTTGCAAGACGTGTTCAAAAGTGATATTGGCCTGTAGTTTTTAATATTTTCTCCATTTTTGTTCTTTTTTAGAATAAGAGCTAGGAACTCTGGGACAAATCCCCGCTTAAAGATGTTTTGAAAAACTATTGCAAGAATTGGGGCTAATTGTGGAGCGAAGGCTTTGTAGAACTCGAAAGGGAACCCGGAAGGACCTGGAGATTTCAGCGCCTTTCGATATGCACGTATAAAATCCAGGATTTCCCTCTCAGTGATCGGTGAGTCAATATCTTTTATATACTCACTTTTCTTTGGAGAAGACCTGTTTCCTTCTGTACCAGTTACTTTGCACCCATAGGACAGAAGAGGCTTCCACTCGGCTGGATCTTTAATTATCCTCCATTTGAGGATAGTTCAAATGTTTTTCTGGCGAGCAGTCTGCACATTCGTAGAGCTTTTTATAAAATCTGCAGGCCTCCTTCGAAACTTTTTCCGGATCCTCGGAGATCTCTCCCCCCGGGAGTTTTAAGTTTTTTCCCTCTCAGTGGGCCCTCAAGATGTTTGAAAGAAGTCTTGCCTCTAATGTTAAGATCGACAAGCTTCCTTTTCATTCATATCACCGTCCCCGTATTTTCGTAGTCGATGATTTCCTCTAGCTTTGCGATCGTGACGCTGTCTTTATACGTTAATTCTTGAATTTGTCTTTTTGTCTGTGCCATTTTGCTGGCCGCTTCCCCTCCTTCTCGTTTGAGAATTCTTCTGGCCATTTTTTCGATATTTTCTGACGCTCTCCAAGGCGTCACTTGCTCAACCGACAGATCTGATCGGTTGTTCTTTGTCGTTTAGAAACGAGACATTCAGCTTCCAGCTTCCTTTGCAGGTCATCGTAGGCTTTTTGAAATTGGGTAGTATCTGGCTGTGATCCGATATATATGAAGGGAGGACTCTCAAACTTTTTAGAAGTTCAGTAATCCTGAAGGAAGCGAAAATATAGTCCAGTCTACCTCTTATTTCCGCCCCCGACCGCGAGACTTCGCGATAAGTTATCCCGGGGTTTGAGGGGTTAAACTTAAGAGCCACACCGAACAGGTTATGTTTTTGGATTATCTTTTCCGAATTTTTTGCACCCGCCTTGTTCTTAGACCCGTTGTACCCTGTGGCGTCCCGTAACGGATTCTGAGTGATATTCAAGTCACCCATCACCAAGCATTCGTCTCCATTAGATGGGGGGAATGATTGTATTATCAACGAAAACCAGTCTTTGAAATCATAGTTTGGGCCGTATATCGCGTATACGTAACGGATGCCTCCCAGAACTGTGTAATCAACCTCCACAAAGTTACCTCCGACATCAGAGGCTCTTGCCTGAGGCTGAAGTGACTTCCTGACGAGAGTGATAACACCCTTCGCGAAGAAGATGTTGTGTGAACACGGAACATGGTGTGTTATCTGACTGACGTCCTTTAATCCTTGTGTCGACCAATACGATGATGTCCGGGAAATCGAGGCTTTTTAGATAATTAAAGATCTTCGAAGGTCTGTTCGCTGAAGATATGGAATTGACATTAAAGCTTAGTATTGAGGTCATTGCTAAAGAAGGGGAGGAAGGTTAGTGTTAGATAGTTTAATTTTAAGTTATACATATATATCTTTTTTTAGGGTGGGAGTGGGCCCTATTTTGGAGGTCTCCCCTTCTTTCCGGGGAGGGAATTCCTTCTGGTTGGAGTCAAAGATGCCTTGATTGTTGCAGGGGGAGCCCTCAACACCTCGTTAACAGATCTAAGCTCTCCATTCCGGCCACCGGAGGATACTACAGGAGTTGTCTCTGCTGGAGTTGAGCGTGATATCGAAGGTGAGTGTTCATCTCCCGTGGAAACGAGAGCAACAGCACTCTCTCGATCGAAGGAGAAGCAAATAAGTTACCTTTGAAACATATTAATCGATGTCGAGATATTTGACAATTAATTTTAATATTAATACTCATGTAACCTTGATCGAATACATGAGTATTTATATTAAAATGTTATGAACAGCCTCAATTAATAAATGTTATAAAGAATTATTTTTTATACATATATTAATAGTTGTTGTTCATGATATTCCATTGAAATTCAATGAAAATTTCCTTCATCCAACAATTCATTGTTGTCACTATGTGTTACTTGGTATATGTATTTATGCATGTCATTGACAAAAGGGTTCCTTAAATTCCCAGAGATATATCATGATATAAATAGGAAATGACCCAAAAGCATACCATTAAAGACACTAGGAATTGAGGAAAAGATGTAGTAAAAAGAAAAAAGCTATCATACAAAAAGTAACGGAAACGAGAATAGTGAAAAAGAATCCTTTCAAACCATCAAGCTGACATATTTCGGGAGAAGATGAATTAAATAATGAATGGAGCTGGTTTATTATATTTTTGTTTATAAGGAAAAAAGATAGCCGTCTCGTAACAGAGAATGTTATCTCATATGGAAATGTAACGACTCTCTGGACTAAACTACTAGGTCTTAGTCGAGATTTTATCAAGTCAATTTTATTACGTCTCCCTTACATCGATGAGAAAAATTCTGAATAGGAATTTGACGTCAAGATTAAAACTTTCTTGTTATATCAAACTACTAAATAAGGATGGTGAAAAATTTGCTGTATATGTCGAGTCTTAAATTATATTATCGATGTCTTTATTTGTATACATATTGGGGAATAGCAGCTTGTAGCTCAGTAAAACGTCATGACACCTCAAGCTGCTTCCCTCTTAACATTCATCAAATTGTCAGAGTTACCAGGTTGGTTTTCTCTTTCTTTGATTCTTACAAGCCCGATTTGCTTAAAATTTACATTCCTACACATAGATGTTTTCACATCCCACACAAAATATACATTTGAGGCTTGATCTTACATCAAGTTGAAACTATTTTGTGCTAATTTGAGTTTCTTTATGAATTTATATATAATTTAAGCATATATTTAATTTCGAATTCATTAAAAGTCTTAAGGGAAAGACACGTCCTCCCATCCCATCCTATTATATTGTTTCAATCTAGTATTGAATAAAAAATATATATTGATTTAATGTGTCTATGCATATTGGGGTCAAATTTAGTTACTTCGTCGTAGAAAGAGGGATCAGGTAGTTATTTGGATTACACTTCTTGCATATACTACCCTCTTTTATTGTAGTTGATAGGAATGCAAGCTTTTAGGTTAATAAAGCAAATACAAGCTTAACAAAAAAGGCTCAAGTCAAATTCCCACAAATGCTTTTAACTTTACGACGTATTAGCTAAAAATATATACCTTTCCGACAATAATTTGAGTTTATTTTCTGCCTCTCTTATCTATCGTATACATATATAGTATTATTATGGATGTGAAAAAAGAGCCCATTCTCAAAGTACGCCCGAAATTATGTCATAACAAATATGGTACCCTTGAAGTAATTTGAAGAATTTTTGCCTGTAATAAGATGCTCCTATCGTCAATTGTGATTCTGAAAGGGGCTTTTGCATGATGAGGGGAATCGGCTGAAATTCAGCCGATTACATTTGAAGGGGCGGAATGTAACTGTCATTATTTTGCTGTTTTACTTAAGAGTAGCTTATTTTTAATAATTTAATGGTAATAAAAATTTAATATGAACAGAACCATAAATCTGCGGTCATAAAAAATATGGTACCCTTGAAGTAAGGCAGAATTTCAGCCGATTACATTTGAAGGGGCGGAATGTAACTTATTATTTTGCTGTTTTACTAAAGAATAGATTATTATTATTTAGTGGCATTAAAAATTTGTAAAGGATAGAACCCTAAATTTGTAGCAACTAACGCCATAGCATGAGACCTGAGTTATTTTTGAATGGACTCGGACTTGACCCGAAAATTAATTATTATTTAATCAATACTAATAAAGTATAAACCTCAAAATGTCTTTGTCGGCATTGCACCTCAAAATTACAACACTTTTACACATAAGTGAATCCTATAATTCATATTACATATTTAAGAAACACATACAATTAAATGAAATGATTTTATTTAACCATCTAGTGGCTACTTTTTTTATTTAACAATTTAATTATCATTTAAAACTATTATAAAAACTTCAAACAGTCAAAAGTAACACATTTTGTAATCACTTAAATTTTTCCACAAAAAATAAAATAGGATGAATTTTCATAATGATTATCTCGAAAATATATATATAGTTATATCAGAAAAACTGAACATTGATTCGGAAAGAAAATGTTATTCCAATTTAAGTTATCATTAATAAACAAAAAAATAGATTAAATTGATAATACGATGAAAATGTATATTATAATTACAATTTTAAATTTTTCAAATATAATCTAAAAGAAAAAAAGTAATAATTGTCAGTTAATCAATTACATTGAAATTGACTACTATAACAAGTCATTGAATCAATTGCATATGTTCTGAAAAAATAGAAACATCGAAAAGAAATAAATAAAAAAATATTACATGAAAATGGAATAATAAAGTTCATGAGGATCAATCTACACAAGATGAGAGAATTTTAATTATGACATTAGATAAAAGCACATCCCCTCATCATGCAAAAGCCCCTCTCAGAATCATAATTGACTATCGGAGCATTTTAGTACAAGCAAAAATTCTTCAAATCAATGCTTATCACGGCAACAATATTCTTCAACTGGATAGATCAGGCATTCTTTATACTATCCACTTTTGAATGTTTCAAGTGGAATATCTTTTTGACTATTGTCACATTTGAAGTCCTTAGTCGCGTCCATTGTTATAAATCTATACTTTTCGTCAATTTCCCGTTTTATTTTGAAAATTCTAACTCGACTTAAGAGCTCCAATGATTGGGTTACGGGAAAACAAGAAGATACGGATTTACCGGCGTATTTCTCCATAAATTGGATGCAATTTTGATGTCCTCCGAATGAAAGTGGGATAATACATGATACAAGAAATTAAATTAGGTCAGGCATGAAATCAGATGTACTTGAGTCATTACCAGTGATGTAAAAAAACTGCGATTTTTAAGCGTGCGAGTAGCTCCTCCCCTTGATGACGTCAAAAATGATATGGGAACTATGAAAGCCAGCTTATTTGTTGTCGATATAATACTATGACTGTAGCTGTGACAGCCTTGCTCCAGGCTCAAGACAGCTCTTCTTGGACTTATAGTAATTAATTAAATTAAATTGATGTTTTAGAAAGATATTATTCAAATCAAAGTTGTAAATATTACTTTTAATAAACAGTGAATTTTCCAAATATCAAAATCGGTACATCAGTTTTGGATTTATTGCTATTTTTTGTTAAAATTTCATTATTTGTATTAATTTTTAAGAATTTTAAAAACAACGATTGAAGATTTAATAATGATATTAATAATAATTATTCTACCTCTTCTGTAACTCAAGAAAATGACTGAAAACATATTAAAAATGTCAACAAATGAAACATTTTATAGGATAGAAGTATAAATATTTTACTTCGAGCAAAGTTTTTTCCATAAAGTCACTTTTTCGAGAGGTATTAACATTACAAATTCTACCAATCACATACCAATTGTTAATACTTGTAATATGTTCAAAATTCAAAAAAGGGCGCGCAATCCTTGATTTAATATATTTTTTATACATCAAAATCATAAATAATAATAATTCCCTTTTTGAGTTCATAGCACGTAGAGTCAGCTGCTTTAAATCAAAAGAGTCAAATGATGAAAATCAGCTGAAGGGAGAATACAGTGTGTTTTTGTTTATCCCAAAAAGCTCGTCGTGTATATACATATAATAAGAATTATCATGTCATAAGGAAAAGGAAAACAGCTTGGCGATTTATGAATGATGAAATAATATTATATAGATATTAGGATTGTGTTGTTCAGTTTTGAACAAAACTCTTAAAAAAGATGAGTATTAAGTTGAACTCTGAGATCCTTTAATTAAGGCTGTCCTTCAGTATAGATCTGCAAGGTCCAGGGGAAGGATTTTCAAGCACTGGAAACATAATTGAATAGACTTAACTGTGTCATCCTCAAAGAAAAAAAAATCCCCACTATCATGGTGTTTTGGTAATAGTAAAATAGAACCGGAGAATATGATTTCATATCAAATTAGCCATTTTTATACTTCAATTGAGTGAATTATTGAAAATAACTTTTTGAGGTGTTAAACTCATCTTCAAAAGAAACATATCATATTATAAAATACATTAATTATCACTTGACATCACTTTTATAACACCTAAAATATTATTGAGCAATTGATTCAAAAGAATTTTTAACTTGCAGTCAACAGTTAACTCAATTTTGTTTCCATTTCTTCTTTCCAGTGGAACAACAAGCTTTTTGGGATAGAAAAAAATACTATGTAGTCTCCTTTGAGCTGTTTTTCATCAGTTGATTTTTTGATTTAAAGCAACTGACTCTACTTATTATGAACTCAAAAATTATATTATTATTATTTATGATTTATATATTAAATCAAAGATTGTGAGCTCTTCATTTGTATTTTTGAATATTTTATAATTAATAACTATTGATTTTTATTGATATTGATTCATCTCACGAAATTTATGTAATCTTTTTGTCGCCACTTCCATCCAAAGAAAAGCATAGAAACATATAAATATTAAACGATATAATATTTTTTAATAAGTGAGGGGGAGTTTTAGGAGAAGGTATCTAATTTCAATTGTTGGAGACTCCTGTGCACCCCTCTATATTGATAAAAATGTATCACTTGATGTCATCTTCTAACAAGATAGATATAAATATTCAGCCTGATATTTTCTGAGTCCTCAACTGATGTTAAACTGTTAATTTATATTACTTATGGGCTTATACAATATAAATATATTATTATTCTTTTGATTTTGTGTTTACATATTTATAATATTCATCTAATTATACATATGTTTTTAATATCAAATAAATTTCTACATTGTTCCAATTATGATCATTTTAAAGCTTTAATTGATTATTGTCTATATGTATTTTAATTTAACGCATAAATAAATAATACAAGAAGTATTTTGTTATTGTTTCACATCATAAAATTAGATACATGTATTATCAACCGCTATTCGTCCTTCTCCAAGATTTATTATATTTCTGAAACTATCTGTATATAACATATGCATAGTTCTCTAATTTAAAATCTTTGCAACTTAAAATTTAAATAAAAATGAGCATAATTATGTCAATTTTTGATTAATGGAAATTGAAATAGGGAAAATTAATTATTAATGTATATGTTTAGAGATTATTTAATATAATTTTCGTCAGCTGCACGCAGGTCCTGAAATATGGTCAAGTTTTCATGGCCATCTCCACAGATATAGTTGTCATACATTCCTTGAAAGAGATCAAGGAAGAAACAAGTATGTGTTTTTCTATTGGTTTATGACTATATATGGCCCAACACAAAATATACAGAGGTCTCCAACACTTGTAGGTAGACACAATCTTCTCAAAATCCTCCATAGGGTTCTTCATTTCTAGAAATCCCCCCCCCCCAGGTTGAAAAATCCCTGAAGGCAATGATTTGAGTATCACTTATAAATAAAATTAATATTCAAAAAGTTAAGATCTCATTAGGTAATATTATTTTATTAAAAAATACAATACCTTTTTATGTGCATTTGTTACTATGCTTCTCCTTGGATGGATGTGGTGACGGAAATATTGCTTAAATTTTATGATATGGACAACTACATAATTTCAATTCAATGATGAAATGTTTATATTATATTTTTCTGTTACCAAAGTACAACTTAATTCTTCGAAAACAACTTGAGTAACATTGTTAAATTCTTGAAATAAATCCTTATACCACATATAAACATAAAATTGGCTCTTGCCATTTTATTTCAAGAACTTTTTGAGATAGTTATTTATTTATATGAGCATTTTTATTGCAGAGTTTATTGATGACATTTAATATTTCAATCATTTTGACAGGCATCTTACCTTTTATATCCTTATTGATGGCTCCACATTTCTCTAACATTTTTACCTTCAATATTTCCGACCATACTCTCCCTTTGTCCAATACTCACTTAATCCAGAAAATAGGATCATCTTCTAAAAAGTCTTGAAGGAAATCACTCCAAGACCTTCATATATTTTTGTGAGTGTAATACTTTTCTACGAGGTTAATCTGCTTACCTTTTATATTTAAGAAAAAGTGGAATCCCTTGGTAGATGTGAGCATTCCACACATGAATTCCTGAAGGAAGATTTGTACTTAATATGGTAGAATATTTAGATGCTGCATTCCTTATCTTACAGCTAAAATCTTGTCCTTTTCTTTTGTAGTTGAAATATAATCCATGATTCCTCTCACCATCTCATCCATGCCTTGATGAAATCGTTTCTATGGTGTCTGTGTTCATGAGGACAGAACTTCTTGCAATCTTTTTACTGAAATACCGTTGAAAGTTCTATATGAAGTGTTAACCATGGTGAGAGACCTAAGATTTTCAACCCATCTTTGGTATTAACCCTCCTTGGGAATTAAAATGGCCATGTGTGTGATATCAATAAAAACTGAGCATGAATAAAAAAAACACGAAGTGGATAAAAATCAATTTTTCTTTTTCTAGCTATTTTCAGTTCAATAAATTAAACAAGGCTATTCGTCTAGCTCGAATTTTTTTTACTTTTCGTCCGAATTCCCAAAAATAAATAACTGAACATTATACCCTAGAGTCGAAAATTTAATTTTATTGTGTTTTTAGGATTAAAACCTTTCAGAAAATACGCAAATGCCTCTGAAATATGTTACGGACTAAACTTTAGGTATAATAAGGAGTAAAACATTAAGTTGGTAGAATTAGGTTATTAACTCGCTGATCACA
This sequence comes from Lepeophtheirus nordmannii, assembly GCA_963680855.1. NCBI lineage: Eukaryota > Metazoa > Arthropoda > Copepoda > Siphonostomatoida > Caligidae > Lepeophtheirus > Lepeophtheirus nordmannii. Next base: position 1,430,834 of record OY804526.1, read on the forward strand.
AATGACGCTCTTTACTTTATTCTTTTTTATTCTACGACACCATCAACTTTCTTTTGAGAATTTCGTTATGCTTAGGAATGTAAATTTCAAGCACAATCTCGCACACGAGATTTCTTGGGGTTGGCACTTTGAACAGTAATTTTTGTTTTCCAAAGCTGTTATCATTTTTCCTTTATTACTGAGGGGAGAACATCTACCTGATACTAAAGATCTCGCATGAATTTTGTAACACGTGTAATATCAATACAATCAATTATTTCAATAAAATGTCTATTGGAATGAATCGTCGAATATCGATGTGAACATGTTTGGATTTACTACAGGGATTTCAATTCTCCGTACATCAATGTGTTCGACATTGTCTTTATGGACTACTTCAAATCCCTTGTTTCTTACTATGAGTAGGCAATCGCTCAAAATACAAAACCTCCGTCTATCAGAGTTGTCATTGGCTCTAAGAACTTCTCCAAATCTATCGCCTTGCGAAGAGTCGGCAAATGCTCTAATGGCCAGCTTAAGCCATAATAACTATTAAATGTAAGAAATTAAAGCTATAACTTCGTAATAAATATTAATTATATTAACTGTAGAAGTTAATATTTTTGGGATGTTTAACTGGATTCCTCCACAACAGAGATCACTTCATCAGGGTCATTGTTAATCTTTAATTTTATTGGAGTCCTAGTTCCATCGGATGATCATCGAATCACTCATCCCCTTCATCGTGTTGAGAACCCTCAAAGTGTCACAGTTTACGATAGGACTATTTATGTATTTAAAGAACTTGCCATCGTGGATTATGGATTCTGTCGACATTTTCTTCAGTTATATGTATCCCTTTTTTCTCTCAATCACATACAGTCATTTACTTTTGAGTGATTCAAGTGTAATAACATGACATGATGGTGGAAATATCCTTTTGCTAAATTTATTTCTTAATCTTGGACAACACTTCTTTACTTTAAATGCCGTCGTATGAAGGATCGGATTTTTCAGTATAGAGCATGAAATTGACCAGATGTTGAAGTGGAGTTTGAGTTTCTTAATGGTTCCAGACGAAAGGAACACAAGCATTTAGGTAAATAAAGCAAATAAAATGTTAACAAATAAGGGCCCAAGTCCTCGTGATAATTATTAGTTTACGACTTAATAGCTAAAAATATATAACTTTCTGACATTAATTTGAGTTAACTTTCTGCCTCTCATCTATGGTATACACAGTGTTATTATTTATTTGTATATATAATGGAGAATAGCAGCTAGGAGCTCAATAAAACGTCATGACAGCTCAAGCTGCTTCCCTCTCAACATTCGTCAAATTATCAGAGTTACCAGTTTGGCATATGTGCCAACTCTCCCGATATGACCAGGAGACTCCCGGTTTCAGACGAGGTCTCCCGCCCTCCCGTTGAAGTTAGATTTCTCCCGCTCATTATAAAAATGATAGAAAAACTTAGAATTTTCCTTCTTAATATTTCACATTCATTCTTTTTCTTTTGCAATAACGAAAACATGTAAAAAATAACGATGGCGCCAATGCAAAACAAAGAATTAACGTCATTGACTCTTCTTCAGTATTGTTATTATTGAAAAAATGTAAAACAGCATGCTGAATTTACAACATGGAACATTCATCTACTTGTTAAAACCTTTGTTTAAATTATTTAGAATAACATTTCTTCATAATTTTCATAATTTGTATTTATTAGTCCTTTTTGTGACAGTATTTTTTTATTTATCGGGAAAAAAGTATCTAATACCATTTGAAATAAATTCAATCAAAATTCCTCTTAACTTAAACAAAACCAAACTCTCTAGGGTTTGTTTTATATAAGATAAAACTTGAACGAATTTGCCTGACCTACCCACGTAAGATTATTATGATGTAATTGACCGTATTGTGCGTACAAGGTTAAAACGGTGACGATTTGCCCCTATTACGTTGGTTGGGTCTTGCACCTGCGGATGACACTAAATTCAGGGACTCCAGCTTTGCAAACTTAAAGGTTGGAAGGTATGGGTTGGTTTTCACTTTCTTTGTTTCTTGCAAGCCCGATTTGCTTGAAATTTACATTCCTACATATATTTTCCTCTTAGCGATCCTCATTTGTGAATAATATCCCTAATAATCAATCTTTAGTGCTTCCAGATGACACATTTTGTAGTGTGGATGAGGAAGAAAGAAAGGAATTGATATTTTTTTAATAAAGTGGTTGTTCCTGTTCTCTGGGACCCCCGGATAAATTTGAAGAACAAACGTCTTGTTTTAAATAGTTTAGCCGTGAAGAAGTTTCTTATCGACGAGTCCAATGCTTAGAAATGTCTTCTATTTTTCAGTCGAATCATGAAGCCTACAAATTAGGTCATTCCGGAAGATGAAACATTGAAATCTGTTTTTAGCGGACGTAGAGTTTGTCAAACATTTTCTTTCTTCTTGGCTATGGGGAGGCTGAGAATCTATGCTCACTACATGGCAAATGGATTTACACATAAACGAAATATGTTACAATAACGGGCGCCCACTATCCTGAGGGGAACTTTGGAATGAACCAGATACTATATAGTTCGATTAGTCTCGCCCCTAAATTGGAAAACCATCCAATAATTGTATTTGTCTCTTAACGTCGACATACTTGCTTTTTACCATCTATAACCTATTAAAAAAATTGTTTAACCTTGTCATGGACTAAATTGAGAGGATATCTTCATTGAGGGCTCAATGAATAGAATTAGCTTTTACACTTTTTATTATTACATTAAAATCGAAATAATTTGACTGTATAACATATATAACATATAATCTATATTTTTATAATTACAGAATAATGTTATCAAGGAATAGAAATCAATTTTTTGAGGAATCAGAAAGTACGGAAGCCATTTCTACTGAAATTATAAATACATGGAATATCTAACTTCTCGATGGATTGATTTTTATAAACCTCATTTTAGTTTCATTACTTCTAATTGCAAACATAGAGGACAACGATATTAATATTATATACCAAAGAATTGTTCAATTTATATTTTTTTATATTTGGAATACCAATTATTCTTAATTATTTATCCTTGTGTCATCTGGTTATTATTAGTATTTATCCTGTATATCTCACTGTATCTAGATGTTGACCATAATAAAATGAAAAATGTACACACTAACAGTAATTTCTTGTTTATTTTTAATTAACGAAAGGTTTTTTACTTTTAATGCAGGGATAGACCTATAAAGAGAACTCAATCGATTATGTATTTGTCTGGTTAATTTATTTTTACCCAATAATCATTTAAAAATTTACAGGAACATGGTATCCTTATGTTGTATAATACATCGATGAAAATTAAAAAAAAAGTATTATTATTCCTACAATTACATATTAAAATATGGGCTAATGTTCTAAAACACAAAACTAAATACAAAACGTGTCAAAATTAACAACAACCATAATCTTTTCAACCACATTTTTAGATAAGTTTATTATAAAATCAAATATTTTATAACAATAAATGAAGAATTAACTTTTCTGCTAAATTCAGAGCTGTTTGAGGATCCTTCGTATAATTAAAACGAGTCAAGCTGGTTTTTTTTTTTTTTCCTCCAATTTTCTATTGGTCTAGGGAAGTTACATATACAAAAATATATAAATTAACATTATAATTCATAATTAAATCCTTAAACTAAAAAGACAATACGACTTTAAAAATGGTGAATCGACATTCATTATTACATGCATGTTCTCTAATATTGATAAAATATCTCCATAGAGATAAAAAATAAAAAATAATAAAACAACTAAAAATTTACTTTAAAATATTTAAAAAAGACAAATTAAATCTACAGTTTCTACATAACTAAAAGAAAACAACTATTGAACTTTGGAGGCGCAGAACTTCTTAAACTGTCTATGGATGCGTATCAGGCGACTTAGAAACTTCCTATTGTCATTTGAACTTGAAGGGTAGTAGTGAACAAGATCTCCCGTAAATTTCCACAATAGACCACCCAGATCAGGGATTTTTATAGTGAGTGCTGAGTACCTTGCTGCAGTTGAAATAAAAATAGCTCTTAGTTCTTCTTTTCTGACAGGTTCTCCTTGAGTTAACATCCCAGCTATTCTACTTTTACAAGCCAAAAGAGCAAACTCCAAGGCACGTGTCTTTGTTGGAGCTTTGGTGACATTTGAAGTGAGCCCGAATAATATCAGAGGAATCACGAACTTATCCTGTATTCCGGATATGTTTAGGGAAATAAATTCCTTCACAATACGTAGAACAGGGCAGTCAGCAAGAGCATGAATTGCTTTATTGAATAATTTCCCACAATCTTTGCAAGGATAATTAAAAAATAAACATCCTGTAGAAATTTGAAATTGCGAAGTAAATCTTTTTCCATCATTAATTCTTGGAATTGAGCTCATTATTCTCTTTTTCCAAGATATCGGTAGGTTTAAAACTTTTAAGAATTAGTTGCATATATCTTCAGCCTCTTCCTTAAAATTCGGTTCGAACGACATTCTTAAATGACAAGGAATGGGCACTAAGTGTGCTTTAGCTACTTTCTTTAGTGGGTAAAAAAAATTTACCACTGTCCAAATTGTGAATCGATAAAATATTATTCGATAAAGCCAACCATTCCAATTTTTGAAATAAAATTCCTTATTACAATTTTATTTAATCACGTCAATGGTCGAAGACGATGAAAATGATGTAACAATCACCAATCCTCGAGAAATTTTAAAACTCTTTCATAGGCGCTTCCACAAACTTGTGGATTTCTCGAGGGTCGGTGATTGTTTCGTCATTTTCAATAACTTTTTTGAGTTTAGTCGTTGATCTATCTTTTTTGATCAAATTTTTAAGTCTTCTTGCTGGCTTGGTTTCCATCATGGTTTTTCTTTGTATTCCATCTCAGCTATCTCTGATGCATGAAACAGATTTGTAGTATCTGTTGTGATTGTGTGTGAAAATAAAGAACTATTGTTTAAAACATCTTCAAACCCCTTTTGGAACATTGCAGCTTTCCTCTTTTTTTCTAAAAGTATATTGTGGTGGACCTAACCTTATAGCTAAATATAAGAGCAATCTTTTTTAGATTTAACGAAGGGTTAAAATTATGAATAAAACGTTTTTGTAGTATTTTGATCAAATTTTCATCCTCAAATGCTCATTTGGGTACTTTAAATTTTTTCTTAGTCCTACTATGTTCAATATCAATCTCAGTCATTTTATGATCAGATTTAGGATGAGGGCGATAGCGTGTACTTATTGTCTTATCCATGATTTCATCAGAAATTTCAGTGGCCGATTCGACCACCTCCACTACTGATGAGATTTCACTTGAATCAACAATTTTTGGCCTTTTTTCAATTGCCTCTGTCTGAGGAATTGAAGTTGGACATGGAATGAACCAGTAGCTATTATAAATTCGAAAATCTGAGCATTGGAATATGTAAAAAGATAAGTTGTTTCATTTCAACAAGTCAAGAGAGCAACTTGTTCTTCTGGAAAGAAGTATATAAAAGAAGTATCCGAAATTTATATGGTACCACCTCAGATTTCAACCAAAATTGGATGAAGTGTTTTTATATACAATTGCAAAATTTAAGCGTGAAATTTCCTTGAAAAGTTATGAAGGTTGATTTAATTTATACTCTTTTTATTGTATATCCCCCATAAGGGGTTTTGTAAATAAATATAATTACCTAATTGATCTAATGCACCAATCTAGTTGAAAATTGGAATACAGACACATTTTAAATAGAAAAATTCAAATTTGTATTGAAAACATTTGATTCTTAAAAGAAAAATACTTTTTTTAAGTTTTAATGTCAAGTAATGAAAAATATTTGACCCGATGCAGGGAGACACTCGAAACAAAATTGCCAGTCCTGCCGAAACATAGAAAAATTCAAATTTTCTGAGGATAATTTATACATATTAGAGAAAAAAAATTTACTCAACAAACTTACATTTAGAGAATAAAAGTTTAAATAATTAGAAAACAATTTTTTGCAATTTTGAATTTAGCTATTTAAAATGTGTCAACAGTCCAATTTTCAACTAGATTGGTCCATTAGTTCAAAAAATATATCAAATTATATTTAGTTACAAAATCCGTTATGGGGCTACACAATAATAAAGTGTAAATTAGACCAATCTTCAAACCCTCATAACTTTTGAAGGACCTAAAATTTCACGCTTAAATTTTATAACTCTGCATATCTTGTATATAATAACCCTTCATTTAATTATGGCCGAAATCTGAGGTAGTGGGTGTTGTAACTGACGAGAACTAGATCTATTCTTGATTATTTCAGTCTCCTCCGCCAGGATACTGTTGCCTCTGAAGATGTGACTTTGATTATATCTACTAAGTTGAGCTGCCATATAAGTTTATTCAATATGTCTTCTTTGGATAGTATCTATTTTCTTTGTCCACATCATCTCGATTAGAAAAGTTATTAAGATTGATAACACATTCATAAGTTCTTTAAATACAGAAACACTCCTATCGTAAACTGTGACGCTTTGAGGGTTCTCAATACGATGAAGAGTATAAACGTGTCGAAAATGTCAAGTCCTACTGAAGGTCTCATCAGAACTTTGATGATCATTATATGGAACTCGGACCCCATCAAAATTGAAGATTTAGAATAACCATAGTTAAATGACCCATAAGCGGAGGAATCAAGAAAAATATCCCAAAAATCTTAAATCCTATATGTAATTAAAATCTGTTTCAAATTGTTACTTTAATTTCCAACATTTGATACTCATTAATTTATCATAGTTTAAGTTGACCGTCAGAGCAATTGCCAACACTTCACTGGACGATAGATTATGATAAGTTTATAGAGCTAATGTCGAAATCAAGTTTTGTCCTTAAAGACATGGCCAACTCATCGTAAGAGCAAGGAATTTAGAGAAGTCTATAGAAGCAATGCCGAACTATTTGATGAACAGACAATTACCTGGAATCGTCGTAACTCCATACATTTTCACCTACATTATCGGAGATCAAAGATTTCAACTTCACTTCATCAGACATCTTATTGATATTATTGTTAATAACTACCATATTTTCCCATGTATAAAATATCCTTTTTTGCTCAAAATTTTTAATTTAAAAATGAGGGGTCTCTTATATATGTGAATAAGTGTTTTTAGCAACAGTTTGTACTTTTTTACAGAATTTTTTTTTGAAAATTGACGGGTCTCTTATACATAGGAATGTAAATAATATGCAAATGGGGTGTGTAAAATAAAAAAAAAGAGAAAATCAACCTGGTAACTCTGACAATTTAATGTATGTTGAGAGGGAAACAGCTTGAGCTGTCATGATATCTTACTTAGCCATAAGCTGCTATTCTATTTTATATATAAATGAAGGCTTCAACAATAAACAATAACATTATGTATACCATAGATGAGAGGCAGAAAATTAACTGAAATTAATGTCAGGAAATTATATGTACATTTTTAACTAATAATTAATTATACGAGGAGTTGAGCCCTTTTTGTTTACATTTTATTTGCTTTATTAACCTTAATGCATGTATTCCTGGTGGGAGATCTTTACTATCAGGTAGATGGTCTCCCCTCAGTAATAAAGGAATAATGATAACGGCTTTGGAAAACAAAAAGTACTGTTCGAAGAGCCAACTAAACAAAATCTCGCACTCGGCATTTTGCATATTATTTACATTCCTACTTATACACTGGAAAATACGGTATATGTTTTTGAATGTAGTATTTCATGTATTATATAGATATGAAATATTATCAATCGGTAGATGTTTTTCCCTCTAGAATAAAGGAATAAGGGTAACAGCTTTGGAAAATAAGAAATACTGTCCAAATTACCAACTGCTGAAAATCTTTTACGCGAAAAATTGCATGAAATTAACTTCTGCAATTGCATGCAAGTAATGCTAATCTATGTACATAAGAGTATTTATTTTTTTTTAAATGTACCCTAAACTCAAAATTATTAACATACTATATTGAAAAATTATTTAAAAAAATTAAAATGATTAATTATTTGCCTCAAAATTTCATTTACATTAAATTTTATTTTTCTTTGACTTTCATGTCTTAAGTTATGAACATAATAATCTACGTAGCATTGTGGTGGAAGCCATTCAACCTATACAAAGACCTTTTTTTGCACCTTATTAAAAATTCTTCAATAAATACTTACTGGAATTTTAACTGTCGTAATATCCATCAATGGCCAGGGTAATCTTCTTCTGAAACCTGATTTTACCCTAAAGTAATCAGGTTTGTCAGAATACATATTCATTTCCTCTACGACGTCCAATGTACTTCCTTTATTTCCTTTAATATTTTTACAATCAGCACAATATCCTCCCATTACTACAATTCGACCAAAATATTCACCCGTTTTCTTATCTGTATTAAAATTTCAGATTTAGTGTAATAAATAATTTTTATTCTCAATGTTTGTTAATCATTAATTTTTCTAAGAACATTCATGTCATGTTCATTTAATATAAGAGCTTATTTTGGGTTGTTCCATTGAGATTTAAATATTTTAAGTCATTTTAAACTAATATTAAAAATGAATTTAGGAGATTTTGTCATTCATGAACAAGTAGTAAGATGCAATTCGTGATCCTCTACCTAAAATTTTAATCGGAGACCTGAATGTTGATTTAGAAAGAAAGTTCCATTCAAATAAACTTTTTTTTCAAGAAGTAATTAAGAAACTTTATTTATTTGACGTTTTAATTAAATTTAATGAAGTAAACGATATTTACTCGTGGAGAAGTGGAGGAAAAACTTCAAGAATAGATCATTCTTTCGTTTCCTTCTCGGTACTTTCAAAAATGAAAAAAGCATCATATATATTTGAACCGTCTTCCGACCACTAAATTATTGATATACAACTCATAACGCATTCCAACAAAAATGAAGAGTTCCAAGAGCAACTGAAAAATAAACTTTTAGCTAATTTCAACCCTAATTTTACGTGTAAAAAACTTTTAAGCATATTTAACAAGACAATAAGGGATACATCACTGGCTGGTATGAGTCGAAAGTGGAAAAAAATTGATAGGCTTCGTAAAGACGTAGAAGAAATATGAAAGAGGGTTCACTGTTTGTATGTGAAATCACAACGGGAACTCTCAATCCTCATGGAGTGACTGAAGTCGCCGAGGAAGAAATGGAAAGAAAGGTCGAAGTGGAAAGAAACCCTCATAAAAGACTTCATAATTTTGGCGTTAAAAAGAACTCTTTTGGAAAGAAAATGGTGAAGATTAACAGAAATGGTGAAGTTATATCGGATTCAGAGGCAATTTTGAATATCTTCCACAAGACCTATCGGTAGGTCCTTTGAAGTTCAAGGACGAATTTTCCTTGATCAGTAAAAAATACTACATTGTCTATTTTACCTACCAAAATATATTTGAATATATATTGGGAAAAATTATAGTGATGATAAAGCTACTGGTCCTGAAAATATAAAAGGGAAAATTTTTACTCTATACCCTGAGGAGACCATCCCTTACCTATTAAGGTTTGGTGCAGATATTGAAAAAAGAGGATCTCTTCCAGCTGCCCTAACTCGAGGTCGAATCTCCTTCATTCCTAAAAAAGGTGATGGGACGTCAATAAGTCACTGGAGACCAATAACCATTCTCAATAAATCCTATAGAATCATTGTGGGAGTACTTGCAAAACAAATAGAACCAATTCTGAATAAATGATTGGGAATTGAGCAAAAAGGATTCCTGAAAAAGCGAAATATAGCGGACATATCAAGGAATATTAGTGCATCTATTAAATCTTTCAAGAACAGAGAAAAATTTGGTGCTATTATTGCAATAGGTTTTGCCAATGCCTTTGATTCGATTTCACATGATTTTATTCTACATGCAGTAAAATAATATCTCCCAAGCCGCTTTTTTAATCGAATTCGGGCTCTCTTATTTAATGGCTCTTCAAAAATTACCATCGACGGTTTTCAATGTGACCCTATTATCCTAGACAAAAGTTGTAGGTAGGGGTGTCCAGTGTCTCCTTTACTCTTTGTGGCCGCAATGGAGCAATTTAATACTATAATGAACCGTAAGTATAGAGGTTTTGGTGTACAAATTGGTCTAGAAAGGAATCTCATCGATCTGTATGCTGACGATGTAACCCTGACGATAGAAGGCAACTCAGAAAAACAGTTAATCAAACGCTTGGAAGTTATTCTTAACTTCTTTAACAGATTTTTTAGAAGCTCTGGGATGGAAATAAACAAAGATAAGACGCCCATTCTTCCCATAGGTGGCTGGACACCTTCGAAGCATATGGTCATCAAGGGATGCAAGGTTGTAAAGTCGGTAACAATACTATAGGTGGAGTGGGAAAGTGACGGACCATCCCTTTCTAATTTTGAAAAACTCCATTCTCAAGTAATTAGGTTGAGTCAGTCGTGGAGGGGGTTTAACTTGCAGAAAAGAATATATCTGTATAATACAAAGCTTATTGCTCATATGGTCTATATGGCAAATTGTCTCGCCAACGATTGGAGAACGTCTGATGGAGATACAGGAGTGTTGCCTGAACACATTATTCAGTCGTCTTACATTTCTGCTTTGAAAAGATGGTGATCTCACCTTGGAGGCGGATTGGTACTCCTTAGTAGAATTGTACCTAAAATATATAAGAAAATATTTAAGGGAATAGCAGCAGCACCTGCGAGTGAATGGACAGATTACATATCTACTTCTAATATTTATGTGACTCTTTTGGCTGGAACTGACTTTTCTGCTGCACAGAGGTTGTTGTGGAAAGGATCCCCAATTTTCGACTGCAACAGCACAATAGACATCATTCGCCAAAACGCAAGCAGAAAGCCGTTCTTCAAAAACTTACAACAATAACGACCTGTAGAATTAGAAAAAATAGCTATACGAGAAGGCATTTTTATTTTCTGTGATTTACGAAGCGACTCTATCTTCAAGACTGGAAGGTTTTTCTATCCTCTACAGAGAGGAGCGAAACAACATATGCATCTTACTCAATCGTTGCCTGTTTCACGGCAGAAGAACACTTAAAAAACAAATTAGAGTTTTGAGTGGAAAAACATAATCATGAGTTCCATGATGGGCATCAATGAAGGACGAAAATTTACGTGCCAATTACAAATATCGGCGAATATTATCACATTCTCCAGGCATTGCAAGGATTCTGGTAGCTTGTATAAGGACATTAAACAAGCCTTTTGTGACTGTCCGGCCCTTAATATCGTTAAGGAATATTTACAAGTGAACTCTGCGCATATAAATGAATTTAAAAACGAATGTCTTCAAGGATACATTCTGTTTGTTATACTAGCAAATGAAAATAAATGCTGAGAAACGTTCTATTAGTGTTGCATTAAAAAACTGTAAAGCTTATATTGTTCAACTAATTTCGGAAGACAAGTTGATAGAAGAACAAAGGCTGAGAGCCATCATGATTGGAGCTGCAGTCAGGTATTCAGCATTAACTGTTAAGATCCCCAAGTCACAGAGACAAGGATAGAATCATGCAGCTGAGGTGGTCAAATATGTTCCATCTCTCTCGCCTGTCTTTGCAAAGTCACTTGAACTAATCATCAAACAATACAAGAATAATACAACGGACTGATTTCGTTTTTCATCTTTCCATGTTTTTATTGGGCCTCGTTTTTGCTATGTTTTTTTGTGTGTTTTTAAGTCTAATTTTATAGAGTATTGTTAGTATTTTATGGATTATATGTTTTAATTTTTAGTTTAATGGTTTTAGAGTGTTGAGGTTTCAAAAAGAAAATTAATTTTAAACTAAAAGGTTTATTTATGTTTTTTTATGAAACACAAATTTCCTTTTATATGCAACTTATACATATATCATTTAAATTTTTATGTATTGTTTTTATCAAATAAAGACCTCGCTGTTTGGGGGGGGGGGGGGAATCATTAGAAGTCGAAATTCAAGACGTGATTTCTAAAATAAAACAGTAAATTGTCGAAAAGGATATATTTATGTCAATTGACAAGACAAAGGACATCATGGATTCATCCATGATTGCAGTATTAATTGGTCCTTTGGATGATCATTTCCTTGATCGATCTCATTAATTTTGCAGATGTGATAAATACCAACATCTTTACAATTGAAGAAGTTGTAGTTATTAGTCTTTGAAACACCTTATGTTCTAATTTTAAAGAAGATAAATTAAACATTTTCATCACTGATGGAGTTGCATATAGTTTTCAAGCAGCTAAAAATTAAGATAGATGTTTCTAGAAATAATCTACGTTACCTACCTCGCCCTTGGTCTCCATAGAATTGCAGAATTTTCTTGTGATCAATTTTCTAATTAAGATCTACTAATCTCAAATGTAAAGAAGATTTTCTTGCATTCTGGTGCTAGAAAATAAAGTTATACTACTTACTGCCGAATTCCCCTACCACCAGCACATATTACTACACGTTAGATAACTTAGTTAAAAGCAGTCAAATATTATGTAGAAAATTTCAACATAATAAAGAAGTTCATCAATGATGTCAATGAAAACAGTTCTGCCATTACCAATACCTAAGAAATTGTAAATCAGAAGACCATACTAGATGATTTATTGTTCATTCATCGAAATTTCAATCAAATTCTTCTAGAAATACAAGTCTTAGAAGGAAGAATAGCCCTGCTTATATGTGTGACTATAATGGAAAATCTATGCCATAATATTACAATTGAACCATTCAAAAGCAGGTTGCTGGAGATAATACAGAATAATACCGCATAAATCTAGTTGAAGAATATTGTTGCTGAAATAAGCGTGGAGTGTAATACCGTTTCTATTTACAAAAATGTTCCAATCGAGAATTGTTATTCTGAAAGGTTTTTTTTGCGTGATATGAAATTTGCTCTTATCTAAGAGGACAAAAATGATTAAAAAAACATTTCGAGGAATACTTCATAATAAAAAGGAATTCTAAAATTTCCAAAATTGAATCAACTTAAATAAATAGATATGTTTTGGCATTGTCTTTGAAATTATATTTAGCACATTATTTCTATATCTATCTTCATGAACTATGTTATTCCATTTTTATATTTTTTTTTCATGGTTTTTTTTTTTTTTTTTTTTTTCTTGGCCAAAAGGCATATCTGTATTTCATGGCATTAATGGTATGCCAAATATTAAACATTATTCAACATATATACTAAAAACATCAAAATTTGTAAAAAATATTACATATACACAAACTTATTGAAGTAAAATCTATGTTAGAGAAATCAAGAATTAAAAATAAAATACATCACAAAGTGTTCAAAAAAATCATTATATAGCTCTCAGCACATTCAAGTGGAGTTCTAAGATTGAGGTAATCCCAGAAAAGTCGTTGTCGTTGGTGGTCCTTTTCGCGTATAGGATTTGCTGTACTTTTACGATGGCGGAGTTGATTATTTTTTCCTCTGTTCCTGAGTAGAATGCAATAAAGTCCTCCCTCTTGTAATGGTAAGATTCAAAGCATCGATGTAGGAGGACACCGACTGTTTCATACAAGGGTTTAAGAACTGTACAATCGAACAAAAAATGGTCCGATGTTTTTTCCTCGATGCGACAAAAGGAACATAGTCTTTTGTCACCCTTGAAGAATTTCGCTCTCACCTCCAAGGTTCCTGATAGCACTCGATATTTAAACCACTTTTCGGAAGACGAAAGGAGGGGACTTTTTAAGATATTCAGACCCGAAAAAACATCCATCTTGATTTTTCTCCTTTCTAAATATTTAAAAAAAGGGGCCAGAGTCGGTTTTTGTTTGCACTTTCTAAAGACTGAAGCAGGCATAGACAGTAATTTTAGGCGGTAAGGGTAAACAGGCCTTTGTACTTGAACGAACTTTCCAAAAGATACTTTGTAGGCTTCAAAGGCCATTTTATTGAGGAGTGTCGTTGAGCTGTATGTTTCTGCGACGAAATCGACACCTATTGTGGGATATTTTACCTCAAAAAATGAATGACTTGTTGGGAGTTCCCATCTAAGAGATCTTTCATGCTCTAAAAACAAGTCCATCATACCTTCGACGAAATTTCGCATTCCCTCGGAGTATTTCGCTAGCTTCTTGAACAAAACTCTCAGACCAGCCATGGGGGTCATCTAAGAGCTCTTCTCCAATGAAAACGGAAAGGTGTCTCTTCCATACGAGATCGTCTCCCCATAGGCGTGTCACCCAGTATGAATGAAGAGATTTCCATAGTACGTTGAAGGAAGTGGCTGATAGACCACCATACTTGAGTGAATTATGAAGTCTTTCAAAAGTAAGGTTTCTTTTGCTTTTCAAGGCCATAAAGGCGTCCTCCATTTCTGAAACCTTATCATTCACTCCTTCATGATAGGGAGTAACTCGTAACAAGTGTATTACTTTCGGGATATTATATGTGTTCCAAGCTCTAATTTTGTCCCACATGTTTAGCGTGAAGGGTGAAAAGTATCTTATCGCTCTTTTCACCTTGGACACAATATCCTCTAAGTTTTTTTCAAAACTATCCAATCCAATCCAAGACCCCAATAGTATGATATTTTTGTTGTGCGGAAATTTGGCCAAGATTTTTCAATTAAGTGGTCATATCTGCTAAGTATTTCTGTTTTTTCCTGGTTCATCTGCAGACCCGATTTGATTGAAAAGTCATTGAGTATTGCTAAGGTTGCTTTTATTGATATAATTGTCCGTAAAGGGCCACCTGTAAAAACCATGGTCAGGTCATCGGCATAGCAGAGACATTTAGGATGGGAAGGGAGAGAAGCGAAACCAGTAATTTTATCTTCGGCATGTATTTGCTTAAGTAAAGAGTCTACACACATAATAAAAAGTAGTGCTGATGAAGGGTCTCCTTGACGAACTCCTCTTCGATTGGAGAAACTTGCATATTTACTTCCATATTGAATAATGGTCTGGGATTTTGATATCAATGCTCCCACCATTCTAATGATGTAATCACCGAATCCTTTTCGGTATAATGTTCTGATCACAAATTCGTGAGAAGGGGTATCAAATGCTTTGCTAAAATCAACGGCCATCAGAGTGACTTGGTCTTTTGCTTCCAGAAATGATTGTAAAGTAAAAGGGATGTCGTCCATCCTCCTTTCCTTTAAGAAGCCATACTGTGTGGGATGGAGTATAGATTTTAGGACAACATTAAGACGCCCAGCTAAGATGTATGAGAAAATTTTGTAAATGCTATTTTGCATAGTCAAAGGCCTTAAGTTTTTTAAATAACTTGGATCCTTATTTTGCTTAGGAATGAGAACTATGCGACCGTTTGATGCAAATTCAGGAAATTCGCCGATGCTCAAAACTTTCTCGTAAAATGTCAACAAGATTGGAGTTAAAAACTGTGCGTACTTCTTATAAAATTCGATGGTTAAACCTGAGGGGCCAGGAGATGCGTTCAATTTTACATTTTCTTCAATGGCAGTCCTTATCTCACTCTCAGTAAGGTGCTGCTCCAGTGTATCATTGTCTTTATCAGTGATACGTTCTTCTGCTTTCGTTCTCTAAGTCTCACAGAAGTAAGGGGGAGTGTTCAAGCATCGAGCACAGGGGGTCTCCTTGGAGCAGTCAAAGCAGCCATACAGATTCGAGAAATATTGTTTTATCTCCTGGCAAATATCGTCGGAATCGTTTGTGAGTTCTCCAGAGGATGTCATGAGGCTTAGATTTTTATTCGAGTTCTTATTTCTCTCCAAATTAATACATCGTAGTCGACTGTGGGATAAATCTTCAATGGCTTCAATTTTGAGTTTTATCCTGTGAAAACGATCTGCTTCTCTAAAAAGTTGATCTGTTTTGTATTTCTTATTCGCCGGACTTATGTCCTCTTTCGAAATCTTTGCAATCTGAGCAAGATTCTGTCGCTTTTTTTCGGCTTTTATAGCTCCCATTCGTCGAAGAAGTCTTTTTATTTTTAGAAACATCGCCTCGACTGCGACAAAAATGTCTGCTCGTGGGGACAAACTAAAATGTGTTCCCTGAATTATGTTCATGATTTCGTTATTTACAACAGGGTCGTCCAAGAAAGCTGAGTTCAGCTGCCATTGGCCGCTTTGTCTTGTTTCTTTAGCTTCAGGTTGAATCTTTATGCTGATGGCTTTATGGTCAGATATTCTAGCGTCTATAACATCGTATGAAATTATTGATTTGTGAGAAAATCCCTTTAATAAGAAAAAATCAATCCTAGATGATTTGTTGTTGCAGTCGTATGTGTGTGAGAAATTGTTCATGACATTTCCAGTGTCAAAGAAACCAAAAGAAGATATTATTGTTTTCAGTTCTCTTGTAGCTCGAGGATGATCGTTCACAGATCTTGGACTAGAGTCTTTATGTATATTTAGTTTCATATTGAAGTCCCCTCCAATAAGAGTTGGTCTTCTTGATATTATGGATAAAAGGTCTTCCTTGAAGAAGACAGGGTCGTCCTTGTTCGGTCCGTACAGGCCTATCACTTTGAAGTTATTATTTTGGTAGCTACAATTAACTTTAATAAGGTTGCCGTCGTGGTCATTGTATAAGAGTTTTGGATGTAAATTTGATTTGATTAGATTGGAGACCCCTCGTTTTGGATGTACGTTGTTTGAGTTAAAAGTCGAAAAAGACTTATATCTGTCGGGAATAGAAAAATGCTTTTCAAGGCAACATCGTGTATCACATAGTATTACAATGTCAGGCAGACAAAGAAATTTTAAAAATCTTATTAAATTGTATTTTCTGCTTATGCTTTGCAGAGAGTTAGTATTTAATGACAAAAAGGATAGAACCATACCTATTTTTTCTGTTTTGTCGGCTGTGTGTTTCCTGTTGGTGATGAAGAGATCTCTGATATTGGTCTTTTCGGATTAGGATGCTGCGATACAGAGACATCTCGTTCACTGGTAGACGAATTCGATCTTGACTTAGGAGATAATATTCCTAGGCCATGAGGTGTGCCGATGTTACTAGTAGTTTCGCTATCTTCCTGAGCAGAGGAAGTGTGTTGTGATTGAAGTTTGCTTTTTGTTGAGGTGCCGATTCGTGATTCACCTGCCTCGGATGGTGCATTCGGGGTTTGGTTTGTGTTTATATTCTGAGTGATTTCCTGACCAGACTTTTGTTCAGTTTTTTTATGAGAATCCATAGTGCTGACAGTGGTACGTGTTTTGTTTGTGTTGTCAGAAGCTCCTTCAGGGACTTCATTCGAATTTTTATCATCTATGCTGATCTTTTCAGTTGAGCTCAGCAATCCAGAGGAGGTTTGAGAGTCATTCTGATTTTGATCAGAACCCTTTTTCGCTTCAGCAATCTTTTGTAGAAGAACCGCCGCATATTCAGATACTTGTAGTCGCTTACCAGTACAATTCAGTCTTGAATGACCAAATTGAAAACATTTTTGACATTGCTGTCTAACTCCCTGATATTTTAAATTAACTAAGAATCCACCAACCGGCACTATTTGTGGGAGGTGGGCCGGATCAGCCGTAACTTCAACAATGTAGTTAGAAGTTCGCCACACACTTTTATATTTTTTGAACTGCTGCTCAGCAGAAGAGTCTACTGGGTTAGGTTCAGGATAGGATTTGTGTATTTCAGCGAACTTTGCAATCCAACCCTTTAGTTTTTCTTCGTCGACTCTTTTAAAAGTGTTGACAGCTGTTAATTTAAATCTCTTTTTCTTGTCACATTGGAAATTCTCAATCCCTTTTATTTTTATGGTGATTGATTTAATTTCCCCATTGGGTCCGTCTACTTCAGTGACGTATTCCTTCTTAAGGAAGTCTAGTCTTATTCTAACATCGACAGGAACATTTGCTTAAAAAGAAGCATAACCAAAGCCGTATTGTGCTTGCGCACCGGCTAATTCTTCTTCGGTGAAACCGAAATGTAAAGCTGCATTGTATATTGCTATTGGCTTAATATTTATGTTGTTAAAAACGCGTCCGTTGTTGGAATCCGTCAAGGATATCACAAAAATTTCCCATATGAATGATTTATTCAAATTAATTTTTTTTCCTGCATCACTAATGGTTTTCTCTCTTTTAGAGAGAACCTTTGCATATGACGTTTTTGATGTTAATATTTCAGGTTTGTAGTCTGCAGAATCATCCGGGGGACGACCTGTTTGGCTAGTATTTAATTCCTTCATGTTGTTCGGTTATAAGAGAAGAATAATATGTAATTCAGTTATAAGCAACAAAAAAAGGAATTTGGGATGGATTTTCTTGTTTTTTATGTTTAACCCTCATCTGTTCTATTATTTTGTAAATACATGTAATTTGCTTATTGAGTCCCTGTTGTAGTCACTATCGATTTGAATCTTATTTGTTTCCTGACAAATATTTATTTATTTTTTATCTGTTCAAACTATATCTAAACTATTGAGTTGACAGGGATGTTACAATACTGGTTACTAATTTACAATTTTTTTGTAATATGTCAATGTATCAAGGGGCCATCTACGGGAGGAGTTGCATGAGGAGGCGAGATAAGATCTATCTATAATATAAAAGTAATATTGTGTTCATGTGTAATAATTCATAAATATACATATATTGTATCAGTAACCCTGACAATTTGATGAAAATCTCGAAGGAGAGCTGCTTATCTGTCATGACGTTTTGATATATTTGCTACAAGCAGCTTTATCTTTTTTTTAACAGATGAAACATAGACATTCTTTCTAAGTTCACTTGATTTGGTATTTAATTATTATTATCTGTAGATTTTGTGTATTACTGAGACTACTATATTACATGTGATTAGTGTTACTTGTTCTTTCCTCAAGAATAAAATAATGATGATAAATTTGGAAATTAAGAAAAGCTGTTCATATTGCTAACTACTAAAAATTTGACAGACTAGTCTTAAGTCTCAACTATTATGGGATTTGATATTTGTCAAAAAATGTTTTACCTCAGCGACTTTTATCGATGTTGATGTCAAAAATATAATTTTAATTGTCGAATTAAAATTCCTCTATTACAAATGCTGTAAGAATTATAAATCAAGTTTTCAAACTCAAAACAAATGAAAGTCATTGCGCAAAGATAACGATGATTGATAACACAAAAGATTTTATAAAAGATTAGTTTCTAGAATTGAGTCAATCAAAAGTTATTCTAAACATTGTTATTAAGCAGTAGATAAAGCATTACTTTTTACAGAATAACCTCTATGTAGAACCAAAACCATAAGGCTTAACAAAGAAATTAGAAAATTTAAGGGGGAAAAACTCATTTATTTTTTAAATCTTGCGTCGATAAGTAAGTTATATCAGTTTTATTTCTGCTAAAAGATGAGCCAAATATTAATTCAGTATTACAAAGATGAATCAAACATTTATTATTTATAATACCTTTGATCCTTATAACTTCTGAGGAATGTCTGCTTCTAGGAAAATTTAAGCCAGATGAGTATCCACGATGATTTTGAATTTTCCTTCCTTTGATCCAAGGTTCTATTGCTAGATATGTCATTAAAAAATTAGATTATAAATGCATTTTTAAAAAATTAGATTATAAATGCATTTTTTTAAAAATATATTATAAATGCATTTAAAAAAATTAAATTATAAATGCATTTTAAAAAAATTACCTTTTAGTTGCTTAAAAATGAGATGAGTAGACTTACATTTTTACATATATATGTAAAACGGAATGATAGATCGTCATACTTTTTTATGTCGGGTAAACTCCCATGGGGTAGTTTGTAGAGAGCTGAAATTTTACAATTAGGACTATGATTTTTCTAAGATAACATTCAAGAGCTGAGACCCACAGCTTTCAAACGAGATGTCAAGCACCCGATAAGAATCCTTAACTAAGAAAAAATCGTCCATCTAAAAGTGTAAATTTTCAATTAATTTTGACCAAAAATTCTCTAGAAATCACAGACTCACGGTAAAGCTCCTAAAAAACAAGTGCTATAGACTGACGTATGTCTGTGCTGCTACTTTAGTCAGAATTTAGGCTAAAACAAAGACTGGAAATTGCATTAAAAACACTAACGTATTATTTTTTTTTTAATGAACAAAATGAGTATCCTTCTGGCTTAAATTGAAGTTGAAGTACAAAAATGGGCCAAAAATGCTCAAAAAGTAGGGTTCATAAATTTACTGTACAGTTCCAGATGTCGTCAGGTTGTATATATTTGAACACTCCCTGTAAGGACTATGGAAAGATTTACAACTCAGTAATCCACGCATTTAGTAATTGTCAAGCGTTGAGGATATTGAAACAATTTATATTGCTGAATTTAAAGGGAAGCACTGATAAAATCGTCACCCCAGTCCTATTATTCGGCCTAACATCGAAGAAAGTTAATGTCCCAACTAAAACAAAGGCAATGGAGTATGCAATTTTAAATAGCAAGGCACTTATTGGCTCAAAACTGACGTCCTCTGAGTTTTTGAAAGTTGAACAGTTGCGAGCCATTCTTATTGCGGCTGCTTAGCGTTACTTCGTGTTCTCCCTCAAGATACCGGATGATAACGCCACTTCATAGAGGTATGCTGGAGATTTGGTAAAATACCACCCATCTCAATCTGGAAGATTTGCCGAAGTCATAAAGTATATAATCCAAAATTTTAAAAAGTTTAAGAAATCTTATACAACTTAATTTATTTTTAGTATAGATGCTTTATTTATTAGTTTATTAACTATATTTTTATTAACAAAATACTAGATTTTAATACTTGCCGTGTCTGATTGTTATTATTTTTATATGTTCTCTTTTGAGTTTTGTTTTATTGTTGGACCTCTATTTCTAGAAAAGTAATTATAAATTATAATATTTATTTATGTCTGTAATATGATGTAACTTTTCTAGAATTAATAAAGGAGGAAAAGAAAAAAAAAAGAAAGCAGGGTTCGATTTATCGAAAACTGTCAGACTCTCGAAAAAAAAAATTACAAATTTGAAATCAATGTGCAAAACTAAACAACTTTTATTGTACTTATTTTTGACATTTCAAATTTATTGACCTGTGTAATTAGAAATATGAAAAAAGTTGAAACACTGGTCAACGTAAATTTGAAAAAAAAACCTGCAACCTACACAACATTTCTTTATGAGGCTGTTTTCTTTTCTTTTTTCAGTCTGTTATGAATACTTCCATTATCTAAAAGTTATATGTAGAGCTGGGATTTATAGACTTTAGACACAGCTTCCAAATTTTTTATTTATTTTTAGATGTTTCTTATTCAATATGAACCCTCTTTTACATATACCTACGTTCTCAGATAGAGATAGTAAAGAAAGGAAAAACAATATAGACTCACTAGGATCAATTAAATAGAAGTAAAAATTTTAACTAGCTGGTTTTAGGCTTCCAAAACCCAGCTATGGCTATTCTGCACCATCTTTACAAAATTCCAAAATGCCAGATAAGACCCTGGATTGCAGTCAACGGAGGTGATGAGATCTGAGACTTCGAGAAAAATAAATACATTTTGAATTGTTGTCTAAATGGAGACATATAATGGAAAATATGTTCCTTCTCCATATGCCGTTACATTATCACTGGTGGTCGAATGTCGAGTTGTGCTCTCTAACAAAATTAGTGGGAATAATATTTGTATGACGATAGATGAAACTACATACATAAAAGATGATTTTTCAACTTGTGCCATACAAAAGTGGGACTAAAAGGTGAGAAAATTAGCTCAGATTTAGTTGCAATCTTACAAATAATTACTGTAAAGTACAGCTTGTTCCTCATAAAAATATGTATTCACTGCCCTCTAATATGCATACAATGATCAATTTGATAGTAATCTATCTACATATACATATATACCACGAATTTTTTTGGATAAACAAAAATACATAGTATTCTTCCTGCAGCTGTTGCCATCAGTTGACTCTTGTGAGTTAAAACAGCTTACTCTACACATCATGAACTCAAAAAGGTTATTATTATCTTTTATGATTTTGATACATCAATGATTGCATACACTTATGTTTAATTTTTGAATACTATGTCATAACTAATTATAGATTTTTATATTGATAAAATTTCTCAATGTACATATAGTAAATTTAAATAGTAACTCTGTCTAAAATTAAAAAGTTGAAGACAAGAAAAATACAAAATAACATGTGTTTTTTTTTAGATTTTTCTTTTCCTTTTTGAGAATTGATGTTCCTTTTGGACAAAAAAAGCACATCGTTCTATGTGAGTGCAACCTAAAAAAACAATTCCTTGATGAAGACCTCCCTTCATATTCATAAGCAGGCAAGGGAGGATAAAATAAAGGTACTCATCCAGAAAACGGGTCCCATCATTTTGAATAAAAAATAGGTACACCTTCCATAGAGGCATTGATGTTCAACCACCATTTTAGCATTTTGTGGTTAATCACAAAGAAAATTTTGTAGATCTCTTGACAGGGGCTCATACCAATCACGTGGAGTGTTATTGGAAAAATGCTAAAATTCCGCCTAAAAGAATGTGCGGCGTCCAATCATCGACGCTCAACAGTCACTTGAATGGAGAGAAAAATATGGAGCAACACCAAAAGAATGTCTATCTAACATTATACTCCACCTCTCTCAATGGTACATAACTGATTGAAATATATATGTTCCAATTAATATATATTTAAATAATAGGAACCAAAATATTAATGTATTAATAAAGAGCAAGCGTATTATCTAAGCTAAATGAAGTGTTTATTTGAAAAATTTAAGCAAATTAAAATACATACAGGGTAAAGAAAATTAGAGTATATATATATAAATATAACAATTAATATTGTACTATCACATGTTGTAATGGTCCTTGATTAGTGCCTCAACTTGGGCTTTATTAAACAAACGTTGACTATATTATATACATTATACAAGTTCTTTCATTGAATAAATCCAATTGATTAGAATATCAAAATCTACACAAAAGGTACTTTCTATAAACAATTTGATTAATAAACCAATTACGACAGATATCAAATCCAATTTTCCTAATGTATATTAAATAAAATCTAAGGCAGATGTAATAATATATAGATAACGAGGGATCAAAATAGTGGGTTCCTATATCATAGAAGAGCCGAGCATTTCTTCATCATTAATACCATTATAAACTATTGAGATTTGAATCACTTCTTCATAACTGGAGTCATATCAAACAAAAGGCTACCAAACTAAGGAACCCATTTTTTTAACATGGAGCATAATTTCGTGACATAGATATAAATTAGTTGGATGATAATGCAAAGAGCCTGTGAATAATGAGATAATGTGACAAATAAATGAAACCATGAAATGTATTGAGCTTGAATGCCAATTATTCTGATCAAATACTCAATAATTGATGTATCATATAACCACGATAATATAGATCTTGAAATGAAAGAGTCCCAAATGTCATGATTCTTATTTTAATTTACATGGGATCGCATTGAAAGTGGTGATGGAACATTCGAAAATAGACGATAGGAGCAGACAATTCCAGAGAATTATAGCTCATCTTTGGATAGTTGATAATTCCCCGACACAATGAGTTGGAGCCCCCTCAGACTCGGAGAGACTCCGAAGGATCCCTTGATTTGGGTTAGAATCCTGATAAAGGATATCAGAAACGTGAATCCGATCTGGAGGAATCCATTGGATTAATTGTATTATCTCACGTCACTGGTTACATTCTGCTCTTTCCCAGAGAAGCATGGATGTGGATCCCAAGACTTATTTTCCCTTCACCCCTCCGAGGAATGTTTCTCTTTCTATCTTATTCCACGAGTGTTCGTTGCTCCCTCTATGAAAGGTGTACCTTTTTTTGATCAAAATGATGGGAGCCGTTTCCTGGATGAGTGCCAAATACAGGTAGAATACAAAAAAATTAAAATTCTGTGGCCCATTTTGAACACTTAAAAGTCTTCTAGGTTGTTTTTTGGTTTTTTTTAAGTTAAAAAGTTTTTTAATAGAAGATATTTTGACCTCTAACGGCTTTCCTGACTAGTATGCCCTTAATATGTACTTATGACGTACGTAGAGTATTTAAAAGTAGATAAAAATGACAAATCTCTATGATGAACTTAGAGGAAACTTCATATCTGTGAAATGAGATTCATGGATTATCAACATTGACATAATTTCGGAAATACAGTCAAACCTGTATTAAGCGACCAAACATGGGAAACTGCAAAAGTGACTGCTAAGTGCAGGCAACCGCTTCAACCAGGAATGTTTTTCTACACTATGATCTGATAAATTGAGCATCAAAGATACATGAACTGCAAAATAAACTGTATCAAAAAATGTAGATGTATTTAAAACTTTTTTATGAAATATAAACAAAATTAAAATAAAATTAACTTTAATTATAATTGTATAATACCTTTATATAACAAATTGAATAATAATTTTCAATAGCATTACTAAAAAAAGTCTGAAATTTCCGTTTGTTCAAACAACCACTATTTTTCTAATATAGTATACTAATATTTCTTCCATCAATTACAAACTGGTTAAATTTTGATAATGCATCACTAATTTTGTTAAAATTATTATATTCATTCTCAAATGGAGAGAGAGAGAGAGAAATGAAGGAAAAAAACATCAATTTATGTACATCCATCCGTGTTTTATTTATTGCATGTAGATACAAGTATCTGCAGGATCTGAATTATACATGATCGGACTTGTATAGAAATATAAATAGTAAGTACTCATCAGACCATCCCGAGTGACCTAGATTAGAAATTATTATCTGGCAGAATTAATTCTTTTATTTCAAGTGCACAGCTTCTGAAGATCTGTATTGAACAATCTGTAAATGCTAAAAAAAGTGACCATTGAAGCAAGTTCATCTACATTAATATGCACCATTATGGGTGACCGCTGGCTGGGGATTGCAGGGGCTATGAACTATAAACCTGTAAATAAGTATAATAAAAGTTATTCAGTTTTGCTCCAGAGTTTCAGAAAACTTCGATCCTGCGATCCTGGATCGCGAGGAACTTTCGTTACTTTTCCAAACTTATCGAAATTGAGGAACTTTTAAAGTAATTTTAAAGAACATCGATAAACCTAAATTATCTCTTACATATTTGGGCAAATTTTGACCAGTCATTTTTTCTTTCCGTACGCCTATGCCCCTAGGTAATTAATCCTTTAAATAGCCATTTCATGAGACAACTTGTTGAAATATATACAAATAACTTGTTAATTGATATGAATGATAATTTATTTTATTCAAGGGGGGAATCAGCCACCATTTTGAGGAACCTTTTCTATTTAAGAAAAGTCAGGATGAGGAAAAAATTACACTTTCTGAAACTCTGTTTTGCTCACTGATTTCAAATCTGTAATTCTTTTTTTCGAGAGTTCGATGGTTTTCGAGAAATCGGTCCCTACTTTTTTAGCTTTTTTGGCCCATTTTCCAACTTCAACTTCAATTTAAGCCTAGAAGGATACACATTTTGAGCACTAAAAAATGATGATTGGCTAGTATTTTTTTATGGAAATTTCATTTCTAGTCTTTGTGTTGACCTAAAAGGACTCCTAGGGGCGTAGGGTGCCGGAGTAGGTCCAAAAGTCGATGAAATCCTTTGTACTTAAATAACTCCTTGAATATTGCACAAAATGGATTAATAAGGAATGCATTAAAGAGATTAGACCCAAAGCTTTCAAACAAGATGTCAAGCGCACGATAAAAGCCTTTAACTTTGAAGAAATCGTCCATCAAAGTGTGTAAATTTTCATCCAATTTTGAGCAAAAATGTGCTAGAAATCTAAGACTCACGGTAGATCTAATAAAAAACAAGTGCTATAGACTGTAGTAGTAGCGCCCAGAAGAAGACTCTGACATCAGCTGAAGATAACCAAATTCAAAAACATGGATCTCTTATTTAATTACAAGGCAACTCCGAGGAAAGAGTGGGATTGCAGGGTCATAGATATCCAATGAAAGGAATAGTGTTCCTTGATGAATCGTGTCTCAGTACCCTTCATCTTCATCATCATGGATATGAACGAAACTGCTTTGAGGAATGCTGGATCAGTCGCCTTAATTTGAAGAAGACGGGATCGGAGTTTCGACGTGTTATAAAATTAGAGATTCATCTTCATGAGAAAGTATTTGTCATTTGGATTAGTATTGCTTACGTACATGTCCTGGTTAATTTAGTTTTACCCAATAATCAGTTAACAATTTACAGAAACATGGTATCCTTATGCTGTATAATACATCCATGAAAATGAATATTTAACGTGTAATTATTCCTACTATTACATATTAAAATTTGGGCTAATTTTCTAAAACACTATGCTTAGTACAAAATGTGTCAAAATTAACAAAAACGATTATCTTTTCAACTACATTTTTAGATAAGTTTATTATAAAATAAAATGATTTTTAACAGCAAATGAAGAATTCCGATTTTCAAATATATTCTTCTTCTAAATTTAGAGCCGTTTGGAGATCCTTCGTCTAATTAAAACGAGTCAAAGTGTTTACCTTACATGATTAAATTTTAATAACAACTATTACTAATTTTAAACATTCAAAATAAGGATAACACTACTACCTGACGAATGAGGATCAGAAGTTAAGAATATATTATATCAAGACATAATAAGGTAGATGAAGGGATTTTATATAACTGACTTGATGCCAGGAGTACAGGGCATTGTTTTTATCCAAACTCATAAGAGACTAGAAGAAAAGTGATGAACAAATATATTTAGAAATCTCCAACATTGATACAAATTTTAGAATAAATAGTCATACTCCCAGTGGAGGACAGATGTTTATTAGATATATTCATTCTAAATAAAATAACAAGGAAACGAATTCAAGAAATCAAATGATGGATTCTTAATTCGGTGGATTTGGAGATTTTCAATAGTCCCCTACTATACTCAAGTCAAAAAAAAGTTTTGTTATTACTCTTCATATTTAAGGAAGCGCCTCCCATTAAAATGTAGGAATGCCAATTAGTATAGCTTAAATATATTTTATATTTAATATATTTACAGCATAATTGTTTACGGTGAAACGTCTTGCAGCAAAAATGTTTGTCACAAGATTACCTAATACCCAGTTCTTCATTGGCTTTGTATCTTTCATATGAGAGCGATTGTCATCGGTTTATGAGGTGGTCTGTGCTTTGTTGCTCTTCCATCAAAATATTGCACACTGCATTTGTATTTTTCCAATTGCTGAGATATGCTAAGAATGGTCTGTGACCTGTATAGGCTTGAACAAGTAGCTTCATGTTTTCATGCGAAAGTTTAACACTTTTTATTAAGAATTTTTTTAAATATGATCTGTATGTTTCATATTTTGATCTTCCTTATATCTGTTGCACCACACTACAAAGAAGAAGTCATGTATCTCTTTCTTTATGCAGCTAGAAGGTGCTCCAACACACTTGCGATTTTGGCTCTCAGTAACACTTTTTACAAGATGGCCTGCAAATTCGTTTCCTGAAATATCTGCATGGCCTTTGCACCAATCGAGATATGTATTCATTTCACGTTTTCCAAGGTTTAATATTTATTTGCACTTTTTAACTGTATCACTTTTTGTAAATGGATTTAGAATAGCAGCAATTGCTGATTAAGAATCCGATCGAATTATTACGTTTTTTGATGATTTATCTTGATTAAGAAGAGCTTCCACTGATTGTGTCCAACTTCTGCTTGGAAGATCGATACTTCGTTATTCAACGATGCTGATGAATGATGAATTCACATATCACCTCGAATGATACCCCATCCCGCACCTGTGTTGCCATTCTCATCTTTGGATCCGTCTGTATATATAATTGTATCAGGGTGTTAAACATGACAGTTATCAACCCAGATACGATTGCCTGTGATGTAGTCACTTACTTTATTCAACTCAGTTTGATCAAGGATTTTGTCATTGGAGAAACGATGCCCACGACGCTTTAGAAGATTACTTACACCATCCCAGGTGTCCCTGAGAAAATGCCTTGTTCTCCATCTTAACATCGTTGCTTGTACTTGTATATAGAGGTCGAGGGGAGTGATGCCCAACATTGCCTCTATTTCTGTTGTTAGTGTTGATCGAAGGGTGTGAGTCATGCCCAAAAAGCTCTTCCCTGACTGGTGTTTCATTAACTTATTTCACCTTTCTTTGCAGTAATGGTGTATCCCCACACAAGACAAGCATATGTGATGATGGGTCTGATCATGGCTTCGAAGAGACAGATAACTTTATCTGATGTTAACCACCACTTTTGCCCTATGACTGCCTTTGCCATGTTCCATATAAGGGAACATTTCGCAGCTTTTTATTTCAGATTTTCGGTCCGAGTGAGTCCTTGATCAAGAACTACACCTAGGACCTCATTTGCCTCGCATATTTCATAACTTTTCCGCCCATATGTAGTTGTGGAAAGTATTTAGATCTTAATTTGTACGCCTTTGAGAAGACTATAATGCTTTGTTTAGATGGATTGAAGGTGAGACCATTTGTTCTGCCCCATTCCAGAATCATATTTATTGCTTCCTGCATCCTGCTTACAAGGGTACTAGGATGTTTACCACTTATTAATAGAAGGATATTATCTGCATAATTTACAACTTGGACTGCACTTTCTTCAAACTCGGTCAAGAGGGTGTCCATAATTATATTCCACACCACTGGAGATAGCACTCCCCCTTGAGGACTACCACGTATTGGATTGACGTTGATTTTTTCACCTTTTAATTCAGCTGTGACTCTTCGTGTGTTGAGAAGGTACCTATACCAAGATTTGATGCTTTCCTGCATTACCAGCCTTGTCATTGCTGTGTTTGCTCTGTGAAATTGTATGTAATCAAAAGCACCTGTGCAATCAAAACTGACTGCGAGTGTGCACTGTTTCTGATAGATTGATTTTTCAATGAAATCTGTTACTTGTGACAAGGATGTTTGTGTAAGCATATTGCGAGTGAAGTCTAGGGATAACTTCTTCTACTTTCCATTGTACAATTCTTTCGAGTCCCTTCAAGATATAATTTTTTTTTTTTTTTTTTTTTTAATGGTTAAGATGTTTATTTAATAGCTAAAATCCATACAGTGTAAAAATATAAGAATACACTAGAAAATAGGAGATAAAAAAAAACACAATCTTAAGACAGTTACGTAAAAACAAAACATAAATGAACATTATAATTCAAAATTACTGTCTAAAAATAAAACCATAATATAAAATGACTTATTAAAAATTATTTCTTATTCAATATAAAACGTTGATGTCGTCTTATTGTCGATTTGATGAGTTTGAGGTATTCGAGAGAATTTGAAGGAATAAATTTAATCAAATCTCCGGCCCATGTCCATGACGTCGCAGATGAATTGGGAATTTTTATTGAGAGGGCTGAATAACGTGCAGCTGCCCCAATCATAATTGCTCTAAGGTCTTCGATTCGAATATAAGAGTTATTTGTCAGTCTCTTCGCAATTAATGATTTCATGTTGAGCAGTGCATATTCAACAGCCTTTTGATGAGGAGAGATCTTGTTTCTTCTTCTGAATGCGCCAAAAAGAATTGTAGCTCTAATCACGTTCGAATTTAAGTCCATATTACCACAAACGTTTAGATGAGTAAAGTGCTTGATCGTCTTCAGTAGAGGACAATCCACGAAGGCGTGTAATGTATTATTAAATAAAAAACCACAGTTATTGCAAGGATAATAAAATTTGATGAGGTCTGCTGAGATTTGGAATTGAGCTGTGAATTTGGACCCGTCAGCGATTCCACAAGTTGAATTAAAAATTCTTTTTTCCCATGACGGAGGAAGACTTAGAAGATTTAAAAACTTTCCCGCTATTATGCGTATTTCATTCAATGTTTGCTTGTCAAAAATTAGTTTTGAACACCACGGCATAGAAGGGCATAAGGTTTTTACTGATCTCTGAAGTGGAAACCGACACCTTCCTCCGCCAAAAGTGGAATCCGATCTCAGGTCATGATAAGTAAAAATTCAATTCAACAGAGCGGTTTCTTCTAAACGAGAGGGGTCGCCAAATCTATTAATAAAAGGTTTGATATTTCTGTTTTGGTATATTATGTCTACCGAAGTGTCAGAGTCGTAGACAGGTTTGGCTTTCCATAAAATTCTTTGCATCGACGCAAGAAGAGGAGAGAATTTTTCAAGTCTCGCATTTGTTAAAAGCGTACCCATATGCAACCAAGTATAGTATTTGGAAGACGTATAAACAAGTCGCCATTCTTTATTTGGATGAGCACCCAAATCCTCTATTATTTTTTTATAGCACTTTGGAAGTATAGAAGCGAGTAGACATAATCCACCACCAATCCTATTCTTAGGTCGCTTGAGAGAAGGGATATAGTTTCTGTGGAAGAGGCGTTGCAGCCAAGCATCTTCTTCCGCTAATGCAAACTCAGCCAAGGAAGTAATTGAAGTTGCTTTATACAGAACAAGAGGAATTATACGACTATTATAAAGATCGATGCGTTTTTGTAAAGAAAAACTGCGCCATTGTTGTATCTGTTTATAAATCATTACATTCAACTTTGTCCAGACATTTTGCGATGCTCCTTCTTTCATCCATTCTATCCCTAGAACATTAACTGATTTAACAACTTTACATCCACCGATAGTAATTTGCAGTTCAGAAGACCAGGATCCCAAGGGTAATATGGCTGCTTTAGCATGGTTTATGGTTAGGCCTGATTTAATAGAGAACTTTTTAAAAGCAGACAGTAAAACATTAATCCGACTAATAAGTTGACTTTCAGAAGTAGCTTGGACCATTAACGTGATATCATCTGCGTAGAGATCTATTAGATGTTTTCCTTCATTGAAGGAGATTCCAAACCCATTGTATTTTCTTGTTAGGGTTCGTGTAAGTTCATCTATTGCAGCGATGAAAAGAAGAGGGGCTACAGGACACCCCTGTCTGCAACTTTTCTTGAGTAAAATTGGAGTACTGTATTTGCCATCCAAAGAGATAATCGAAGAGCCGTTAACTAACAGAGCTCTTATAGGGTTAAAATAATGTTTTGGTAAAAGTCTTTTTTTCGATTTTAAAATGTGATTATGATGAACCGAATCGAAAGCCTTACTAAAATCAACAGCTATCAATGCACCAAATTTATTACTTTTGTGAAGTGATTCTATAGCTACATTAATGTTTCGTGATATATCCGTTATTTTTCTCTTTTTGAGGAAACCCTTCTGTTCATCCTTTATGTTTATATTTAAAATTGGCTCAATTTGCTTGGCTAAAACTCCCGATAAAATTCTATAAGCTTCATTTAAAACAGTGATAGGCCTCCAATGATTAAAATCGGTCCCATCTCCTTTCTTCGGAATGAGCGCAATTCTTCCTTTAGAGAGAGAGCGCGGCATCGTTCCCCGTTTTTCCATTTGTTCACCAATAGCAAACAGATAAGGAGCCATTTCCTTAGGAAGAAGAGAGAATGTACGCCCTCCTAATCCATCGGGACCCGATGATTTTTTATCCTTGAAGTCATATTGTATATATTTTTCAATATTCTGAAGAGTAAATATACTAGATTTTGACCGTTTTTTTGATTTAGGGAGATTTGATCTTTGTCCGCCTAAAATATCAGAAAATCTCCTATGAAAATAGTCTAATATTTCGGAGGATTTGGAGATAGTTTTATTATCAACAACTATTTTTTTTATGATTGAGGCAGAACCATTATTCCTTTGAGGTAAGCACTTCATTCTCAGAACAGGGTTTGATTCATATTCCTTCTTTTTTTGCATTTCCGTTTCTGCCATGTCAAATACTCTATAAGAATTTAAAATGTCCATGGAGTATTGTTTAATAAAAATAGACGAGCTATTCAAAAGACTTTCTATATTCTCCTGCATTTTTGAAGATTTTTTCTTATGGGATTGAATAAACTTCTTGACTGTACTAGTAACAGTTTGGGTGAGCAGTGAGTATGCATTTTTATAAGTGATCTTACTCATATTTCTCGAAAGGTTATAACTTAATTTATTCTTAAATTCATTCTGATCATATATCCATTTTGGAACCCTAAATTGGGATTTTTTAGGCAGATAGTGTAAGGTAATATCAATTATTTTATGGTCAGAAGATGGTTCTGGTCTATAGGAAGCGTTCTTTATGTTTCTGACTAAGACACTAGAAATAAGGGCTAAATCAATTCTAGAAGATCTGTTACCATTAGACCAGGAAATATTATCTTCAGGATTGAATTTTCTTGTCAAGTCTACAAGCCGAAGTCGATTAATGAGTTTAAAAAGTATTGGAGAATTTGGGTAAAGATGTGAGGGCTTGTCAATATCCACATTCATATCACCAATCAGTAACATAGGAAGATGATCATTATTTTGAGTGTTTATTATGGATTGAAAAATTTTTGGAGACAGTGAGTTAGGTCCGTAGACATTGAAGAGAGAGAATGTACAACCCGAAGTGTGAATGACCATTTTGTGCCAGTCACTTTCATTGATGTATTCCTTGACAAATAAAGGCTTCGAAAGTCTTTTTGTGATGAATGTCAAAACTCCTCTCTTGCCCGATCCAGAAAAAAAGTGGTGAAATATATTCGGAAGACATTTGTTGCAATTCTTAAAGCATGTTGAAGAGGTAACTGTTTTAATGTCCTGAAGACATAAAATATCAGGTTTTAATGTTAATAAATGCTTCATCAGAGCATGTCTTACACGACGATCTCTTCCACCTCTGACATTCAGGGATATTATTTTGGACATGCCCATATTAGAACAAAGTTCATTCGGTAACGTCGATGGAAAAAAATCAGTTATCTTTGATTGATTCAGAGTCATTACGAGTTTTTTTGTTTTGGTTAGAAGTCGAATCACTTATGTCTTGAGCGTTTTGGGAATCCCGTCTGTTTCTTTTACTAAGCGATTGCGACCTTGTCCGGCCTATCATAATTGCTTTGTTAGTCAAGAGAGGTTTCTTAGGTTTCTTATTGACTTCTAGGTTACCTAACGAGTTTGTTATTTCAACATTCGGATTAGAGTTAATCATTCTATCAGTTGCAATCATGCTATTACTCATTTCCTCACTATCAGTTGTATGAGAACTGTTGTCGATATAGTTATTTGATTGTGGCTCAATAGGATCATTTTGAGGGGATTCAGGCGTCGTTTGTGATTTGCTTCGATCCACTTGATTCTCTGGACCATTATCTAAAAGGATTAAGTCATCAATTTTTGTAAAGAACGGCAGTTCTTTATTTTGTACTTTTTTAATTTTCTCCATCATCCAAGTCTTATAGAAATTTACAGACTTGGTCTTTTCTTTACAAGAGGACCGATAATGTCCAAACATAAAACAATTACCGCATTGTCGTGATTGCCGAAGGAACTCCAAACTTTCAATTTCTTCATCAAAGGGGATCAGTGAATGTATGTTTTTGGCATTTCCAGTAACATTAATCACTAAATCTGATCCTTTTGTGTTCCAGTGAAGATAATTAGGATCATTAAAGATAGAGAACTTTTTCAAAAAAGTCTTATCAGATGTTGATGCCCTTCCAATTTGAAAGGAATTTACTTTACAGAATGGTTCTAGCATAGATTTTAAAGCCTGCTCGCAGATTTTTCCATATCCATATTTTAATGTAATATCAAAAGTATGATCGCCATCCCTTGCAAGCATAAGCTTGCGACAATCAATCATGAACTTGAAGGAATTGTTTTCCTCATCTTTCAAATCAACCTCGACAGGAAGAGTAATTTCTTTGGAAATTCTATCCATTGAGATTTTTTGACGAGTAATAATAAGGGGACGATGGGGTCTATCCCAATTTATACTATGCATTTCACTAGGGTTTAACTTAAGGATGTCAGTAGCAATCAGAGCAAGATTGCCGGGATGCATTTGGCTTTTATTCAGGGGGCTGCGTTTATCTATTCTTTGCGCAAATAGACAGAAATTTTTCCATCCATTTGAGTCGTTAACAGTTCCATCAGAAATAAATTTAAATGATTTTTTTTCAAGGATGAATGAACAGCTCCGCTCTAGGACATTTGTTTACATGTTTTTGACGTTTCTTTTCCTCTTAAGGTATCAGAGGTTTCTTTTGATGAACAGGATCCAAGGGTATTAGAGTCTTTAGCATGAGAAGAAGTTTTAGTTGATCGGAGAAGAACTGCGTTCTCAGAAACAACAGAGCAAAAATCTTCATTCTCAGATGAACGAGAAGGACTCAAAGTATTTTCATCAGGCGGTTTAGGCTCTTCTTGCATCTTGATTTAAGATGAAGTTGACAGATAAAAGGAAAATAAAAGAGCGCTCACCCTCCAACACATACATTCTATAGTTTTCCTTCTGATAAATGGACTTGGATTTGAACAATAAATAATCTATTGAAAGGTTTATATTGATTACTGTGATCATTAAATATTGCTTCGTATTTCTTTATATAAAACATTACATAAAATACTCACCAGTAATGCTATAGGCAGCAATATTTCTATAAAACATTGATACATCTGTTTTATTGTTTCTATGAATACCTACAAAACGTTTGAGCCTTTGACGGTCAAAAAATGTAGCTGTACCCCCTCCAATTATAATAATTTCAACTTTACTATAATATATTAGTAATTAGACAGTAATATAACAATAACGAAAATTTATAGTATTATACAAATATTTAAAATCAAATTAATGATTTGAAGCTACTGGTATATAGGACTATTTTTATACATAGTCCTATCTTCTGACCATATCTAACATATCTAAATTATTTTATTTAACATCGAATCAAGTTACAATTTTTTTGAAAGCAAAATTAAGTAAGGAATATGTGTTATAATTGATCTATGTTACCAGAGGTAATTATAAGGATTTTCATCTGAGATTTGGAAAT
Source organism: Lepeophtheirus nordmannii (assembly GCA_963680855.1). Classification (NCBI taxonomy): domain Eukaryota; kingdom Metazoa; phylum Arthropoda; class Copepoda; order Siphonostomatoida; family Caligidae; genus Lepeophtheirus; species Lepeophtheirus nordmannii. The sequence continues at coordinate 1,465,669 of OY804526.1, forward strand.
GGTTAGTGCTTATTCAAGACAACAAAAAATATTAGAATTTAGTTAAAGGAAATATTTAGCATTCAGAGAACCAAAAATTGAAAAAAAAAGAAATAATATTCACTAATATCCAACTAACTAACAAAAAACTCTTACTAATATTTAATCAGTAAACTGTCTATATATGCAAGATGAAATTAAGAACCAATCACAGCAGAAAAAAGAAGGAAAGGAGAAAAACGATCTTTTTCATTTTATGGCTACTTTTACTTCTCTAGTTTATGTATCATCCTTTTTTTTTTTTTGTAAAACATTATGTTTGTGATAGTGCAATTTCGCCTTCTAAAGATGTGATGAATATAATTTTTCCAGAATAGACGATTAATAACACTAGTCCACAAAATTTCAATTTTTTTTATCACGGGTTTTAATTCTGTGTTCATGATCCATTTTATTCTAAAAAATACAACAATCGAATATTTAGATCAATAATTTTATTTTTGTGACCACATTTTTACTAAATCGTGATTTTCGTCTGATAATATCAATTCAAACTAAAATTTTAGGATAACAAAGCAAGTTGCATTGAAAAAGTATTAAAATTTTGTGGATAAATATCTTGTTATTTATAATAAGTAATGAACATGTCTGTACATTTTTTCATATTTGAGAAAACTCATATAGAATGCTGAAAAAATAAGAAAAATGATAATTATCTTAAGAGCTTGATATTTTCTTTTTTTTTTTGACTCAAAAAATAAAGAATTTCTATTAAATGAAAGAAAAATTATATATCTGAAATAAATAAAAAAGAACTCATTCAAATATTACTTGTATTAAAAAATATTAACGATTTAATATAATGTAGATAAATAGAATGTATTTGAATTATGTTGAAGTTTTCTAATATTTATTGATACAAAATTCCGACAATAAATGTTTTTATGATGCTATTACATATTACATTCTTCTATATTCAACTGAGTTGTCTTCACTGCTGTACTTTTCCTTTTCCTTTTTAGCCATAATAAAAGATCAATGATAATATATTTTTACTATAATCCGTTTTTTCGTTTTTCTATTTTTTTGTTAATTTCTTTTTTTTAACTTTCTTCTATTTTCTCAGTTACGTCTAACTAAGAAATATCATCAAAACTTTTGATGCTCTCTGCAACCATATATAAATTTCTACTCAACAATTTTCGGCCTTTTTCAATTGCTTCTGTCTGAGGAATTGAAATTGGACATGGAATCAACCAGTAGCTGTCATAACTCCAAAATATTGAGCTTATGAAGTTCTTCTTTATACATAAATGTACTTATCTCTTCAATTCCAGGTTGTCTTATTCCGTCTGTTTGGAAAGCAGACAATTTTCGGCCTTTTTCAATTGCTTCTGTCTTAGTAGTTGAAATTGGCCATAGAATGAACCAGTAGATGTTATAACTCCGAAAATTTGAGTATTGGAATATGTAAAAGGATAAGTTGGTTTCATTTCAGCAAGTCAAGAGAGCAACTTGTTCTTCTGGAAAGAAGTATCCGAAATTTATATAGTAGTTTCTTCATTTCCTTCACTTGTAAATTAGTACTGGCGGTTCTGTGTGCTTGTCAATAGTTGAGGGTAGTAAGATTCTTCACATCAGGGCCCTGGGGATGGCCGTGGAGTTCCATTTATATTCTTTTAATTTTCCATAATTTTCTTCATTATTTTCTTCTCATATTAGAGACGTTTTGCCCTCTTTCTTTTTTTCTTTTGATATGACTCGGATGATTAGGAATGTAAATAATATGCAAATCGGGCCTGTAATAAAAAAGTGGAGTTGGCTCTTCAAACAGGTCTTTTTTTTTCCAAAGCTGTTATCATTTTTCCAATATTACTGAGGGGAGAACATCTACCTGATAGTAAAGATGTCGCATGAAGGAAATCATGCATTAAGTTTAATAAAGCAAATAAAATGTAAACAAAAAGGGCTCAAGTCCTCGTATAATTATTATTAGTTAAAAATATATAATTGTCTGACATAAATTGAAGTTAATTTTTTTCCTCTCATCTATGATATTATTTATTGTTGTATATATAATGGAGAATAGCAGCTTGTAGCTCAGTAAAACATCATGACAGCTCAAGCTGCTTCACTCTCAACATTCATCAAATTGTCAGAGTTACCAGGTTGATTTTCTCTTTCTTTTTTTTATTACAAGCCCTATTTGCATATTATTTACATTCCTACGTATGATTACACAAAGACATGAACGAGTTTTATCTCCTTTCGACAATAAAGTTGGTTTTTTTTTTTTTTTGTTTTTTTTTTTTCACTTCCTTTATTAATTCCAGAAAAGTTACACCATATTACAGACATAAATAAATATTATAATTTATAATTACTTTTCTAGAAATAGAGGTCCAACAATAAAACAAAACTCAAAAGAGAACATATAAAAATAATAACAATCAGACACGGCAAGTATTAAAATCTAGTATTTTGTTAATAAAAATATAGTTAATAAACTAATAAATAAAGCATCTATACTAAAAATAAATTTCTTAAACTTTTTAAAATTTTGGATTATATACTTTATGACTTCGGCATATCTTCCAGATTGAGATGGGTGGTATTTTACCAAATCTCCAGCATACCTCTATGAAGTGGCGTTATCATCCGGTATCTTGAGGGAGAACACGAAGTAACGCTAAGCAGCCGCAATAAGAATGGCTCGCAACTGTTCAACTTTCAAAAACTCAGAGGACGTCAGTTTTGAGCCAATAAGTGCCTTGCTATTTAAAATTGCATACTCCATTGCCTTTGTTTTAGTTGGGACATTAACTTCCTTCGATGTTAGGCCGAATAATAGGACTGGGGTGACGATTTTATCAGTGCTTCCCTTTAAATTCAGCAATATAAATTGTTTCAATATCCTCAACGCTTGACAATTACTAAATGCGTGGATTACTGAAGTGTAAATCATTCCACAGTCCTTACAGGGAGTGTTGAAATATATACAACCTGACGATATCTGGAACTGTGCAGTAAATTTATGAGCATCTGTTATTCCAGTTACCGATCTTAAAATTCGGCCTCGCCACGTTTCTGGGAGGTCAAGGAGCCTTAAGTATTGGTCACAAATTTTGTTAGCTTCAACCACAACAGATGAGCAACCTTCAAATTTTAAATGCCAAGGGCGGTGCGATGAGTGAAATTTAGCTGCCCTTTTTAGTGGGAACATAAATTTACCACAGTCGAAAATCGAATTCTTTGGAATATCATGAATTGTTAAAATATTTTTTGATAAAGCTTCCCGTTCCAAAGCAATTGGGTCCATGAGGCTTACAAAATAAAATTTCTTTGAGCTATTCTGGCGTATAATATCCACAGTTGTATTGGAGTCGAATATAGGCTAGCCCTTCCATATTACTCTATGGACAGCTGTCCAGACAGGGGATAAATAATCAATGAACTCATTTGACAAATTAGAACCCATTAAAAGCCATTTAAGTAACGGCGAACTAGACACCGACGATCTCCATTCCAATGACGAATTATCAGTAAGATCTATTAAAATCTTCTTATAAATCTTAGACAACATTTTTGGTAAAAGAACAAGACCCCCACCCAGTAGATGTTTTGGCCTAATAAGAGCAGGGATGTAGGATTTCTGAAAAAGTTTAGACAGCCAATAACTTTCTTCGTTGATAGCTCGTTCTGCTTATCTTGGGAGGGACGTCGCTTTATATAAAACTAATGTTATAATATACATATTGTATAGATCGATACGGCTCTGCAGGTTTAACCCTCTCCATCCAGAGTTTCAGAAAGTGTAATTTTTTCCTCGATCCTGACTTTTCTTAAATAGAAAAGGTTCCTCAAAATGGTGGCTGATTCCCCCCTTGAATAAAGTAAATTATCATTCATATCAATTAACAAGTTATTTGTATATATTTTAACAAGCTGTCTCATGAAATGGCTATTTAAAGGATTAATTACCTAGGGGCATAGGCGTACGGAAAGAAAAAATGACTGGTCAAAATTTGCCCAAATATGTAAGAGATAATTTAGGTTTATCGATGTTCTTTAAAATTACCGCCCACCATGGTTGGGCAGGAAAGAAAATTTTCGTTTCTAGACTCCATAAAACCTTCAGTTTAGACATTTTGAGCAATTAATAATTAATTCTGCCCGAAAAAATGTAATTTTGCCCGAATTTTTTAGATTTCTGACCTACTGGGGGGTCTGCAGCCCCCTTCCTCGTACGCCTATGCCTAGGGATCGAGAAAAATGCAATATATGTTCATTTGTATATCGCCATCATGAATACAACTAATCTATGAATATAATATTCAACATAAACACAACACAAACAAATAGAATCAGTATAAATATTGACTATAATAAGCATTCAAGAATAAAATGGCACCCTCTGGCTCTTGTCACTAACTCTTTTCAAAACAGTAGACTGGTCGAATTGTCCTCTTTTCGTGACGAAATGCTTTTTTTTTACCTTTAAATAATCGATTTAACGATTTCTCACCAAGATGACTTGCCAAATTCACTGGAGGACCATTCCAATGAATGATTGACTCCTTACCGACGTTCACAATGGACAGTCCTCTCCTCTTATCACTGTGGAAATCCATGACGCTCCCCATAGACTCGGCCACTCCCTCAGCGTGGGTTTTAACGGTACACCTCAAGAAAAAATTTAATAACTTTTCGTGACCCTCGTCTAATTCTTAATAACAGAAAGTAGATGATTATATAACTATAAATAAGAATTGAGGAACATTTCTTGTTTGTTCGAGGAAGTTTTTGATCTTATATTTGAAGATTATTCAATTTTCGGGTTGATGATAAAGCTTCCTCGGACAAGAAAAGTTCCTCGGACAAGAAAAGTTCCTCAATTTCGATAAGTTTGGAAAAGTAACGAAAGTTCCTCGCGATCCAGGATCCCAGGATCGAAGTTTTCTGAAACTCTGATCTTCTTGGAGATAAATGTCATCACTCTTCTGGACGATTCAGTACCAGTGAAAAAGTTGGAAAAGGCTATTGGAAGACAATAAGGACATGTATGTTTACAAAGTGAGGAAACTCAAGATTTTACGTCTTGAAGACAAATAATATCTGGATTAAAAGACAATAGACGCTTCATGAGTGCATGTCGAAACAACCGATCTTTTGCACCCCTTACATTAAAAGACAGTATTTTATTTGAGCCCAAGAATGAGGCACAAGCGTCCTTGGATATGTCAGCAGATAGAGGTGGCTTCGGGATAAAATCTATAATTTTTGGTTGAGTAGCTTTTGAAGTCATCTTCTGAATACAGAGTAGACAAATTTGCCATCATACAAGAATATTTAAAATAAAACTAAAACAACAACTAGGAACCTTTGGATAGCTTTCCTTCTCTTTCAGGAGAATGGTCACTGTCGGGTTTGTTCCTTTTACCCGCAGAGCCCAGTCTAGTGCGGTGTGTTAATATCTGGTTAGTATCCAAATGTGACTTTGCTTTTTTCCCATATTCATTCAGATCCTCAGTGATGCGTTGCGACAAAGAATATTCTTTATCTTGGGTCGATTTATTCCCATTTGGAGCAACAAAATTTTTATCGAATTGAAATTGTTGAGTTCCAAGTTCTAATGTAGAAGCAGAAGCGGATTCAGTATCAACAAGGTTTTCCGTTACTTCATTTATATTTTGATTACTTCTATCATCATTATTATTCAAACAATCTCCTGATTTATTCAGAGATTGGTCCTCTACAGCCACAATAGAATCAGCATTCCTCTTGTCTTCTTTTTCATCAACAGTAGCCTTCAATATGTTGGATTCAGAATTTCTTGGTTCCTGATGTAGTTCAACCTCTTCCGGAGAGATTTCCTCTACTGAAGAAGGCTCTTCAGTTTCTGCACCATTTGATGAGTGTAGCGAAGCCAAAGTATTCTTAAGGGACTTTTGATAGTCCTGTGCATTTACTCTAACATTTCTGCAGGTAGCTTTGTTATGACCCAATTCAAAACAATTTTGGCATTGTAATCTAGCACCCTTTAATTGCAACTTTATAAGAAAGCCATCCAAAGGAACGATTTGTGGAATTAGGGCTGGATTGGCAATAATATTAACCATATAGTCTCCATATCTCTTTATAACTCCCGTATTTGCTTTCCGCTTCAATGTCTACAGGATTCTTTTTGGGATAATGATCAGTCACTTCCCCGAATTGTCGCAACCATTCAACCGCCTTACTTTCATCAATTCGCTTAAAGGTATTAAGCAAAGTGATTGTAAACTTTTTTTTGTTACTGATGTTAAATTTATCAATACCTTTCATTTTTAGATTAACATCGAAAGTATTGCCATCGGCGTCTCTCAAGCTATAAAGATGAACTTTTTTAAGCTCATTTAATCTTCCGCTTATGTCAATAGGGTATTTGGAGTAGAAACATGCTTGCCCAAATCCAAATTTAGGATTTGCTCCCGCAATTTCATGTTCTTTGAAACCAAATCTAACTGCAATATCATAAACGTCAACATGCTTAAGGTTGTCTTGACGAATTAAAGTTCCGTCTTTATTTTCAAAGAGAAAAACAAACGTCTCCCATTTGAATCCTCTATCTAATAGAAACAACTTCCCCCCCCCCCTTTGTTTTTTCCTCAGAGTCATTCCTCAGACCTACAGCCTTCGAATAAAGTTTAGGAGGGCGTGCACTCAACCGGCGATCATCAGGGGGTTCCTCCGGACGTTGTGCATGACCATGCATTATTCTTCTTTTATGAAGGATAAGATGATTAGGAATGTAAATCATATGCAATTCGGGCGTGTTATAAAAAAAGAAAGAGAAAATCAACCTGGCAACCCTGACAATTTAATGAATGTCGAGGGGGGGGGGAAGCAGCTTGAGCTGTCATGACGTTTTACTGAGCTACAAGCTGCTATTCTCCATTATATATACAACAATAAATAATAACATAGATGAGAGGAAGAAAATTAACTGAAATTAATGTCAGGAAATTATATATTTTTAACTACTAATAATTATACGAGGACTTGAGCCCTTTTTGTTTACATTTTATTTGCTTTATTAAACTTAATGCATGTACTCCTTCATGCGACATCTTTACTATCAGGTAGATGTTCTCCCCTCAGTAATATTGGAAAAATGATAACAGCTTTGGAAAACAAAAAGACATGTTTGAAGAGCCAACTCCACTTTTTTATCACACGCCCGAATTGCATATGATTTACATTCCTAAAGATGATGCAGTGGCAATTGAGGATCTTTTCATACAAAATAGGGATGATAAATTCTCTCTGATGACGTTGAGGGTCTTCTTGATATTAATTACTTGCCAATTAAAGCCCTTTTAAAGCCAGAAAGGGGAAAATTAGCACGATCGGAGATGAGAAGGTGTACTAATGATCACAATGATATGAAAAACAGAGATATATTCACTCAATATCTTGTGTTCACTTAATTTAAACCACTACGAAGAAGAGACACGTTCACTCTTCTCAACAAATACATAAACTTTTCTGGTTTCTTTAATTTGTAGTAAGGGAAGCCCGATGGTTACATAGCACCGGGTTGTCATAGTTATACATAAAGTTCAATATTTTGCGGAGTTTCTATTTTTTAAATTAATTCCTTTAAAGTCTGTCCAGCTCCTTTCGACCTTCATTATTAGTCATAATTTTCACCAGTAGTCGTCATTTAGTTATCTGGCTCTGTTTCTATCATAAGTCCATGTTCCATGTATATTTTTATTATTAATATTACTTTAAATCCAGAACACTACATATCAGGTTTCTTAAAAACTAGTCTGGTGTGTATATATTTCCTATCGATTAGGAGAAACTTTTGGTTTCTCTGCATATCGTTGTGCTCTCCCCCGTGTCTGCATGATTATTGTAAATGTATATACAAATATTGTGTTTTGAATGGAAATCAACACTTATTATTATATCCAAGGTTAGATTCTTCCCTGTCAATAACATTTCTTCTTTGTTGGCTGCATTGAATTTATGGTGCAATTAGCGACCAACCTTTCATTACCAGGACTATTACCAGGACCTATCTTTAGGAAGAGAATTTAACTTAGGGAGGGGAAGTTAAAGTCCGTTATCGAACACCAGAATTAAGAAATTAGAGTGTTGGTTTTTGGAAAGTGGTCCTGTTTAGACGATGAGTGAGACAAGTGACATGCACCGTCATGCTAAAATATGGTTAAAGATTTTTGGTTATTTTAATACAATAAGCTGCTCCAAGTAAGTAAGAGCCAAAAACCTTGTTTATACTTTTGACTGCCACTCTCGTTATTGGCTTTTGAAATATCCTCCAAATTGGTTAAGTAAGGGCGACCTAAAAAATGAGGACCAATTAACACTGATATCATGGATTGGTCTTGAGGGTCTATATCTTGTCCAAAGTGAGAAGAATATAATTTCCCTCAACTTTTAGTTTAATTTTGGACTAAATTGACTTCGTGATGATGTAGAAAGAAGGAATAATTTTCCATGAACTTAATAAAAATATTGAGTGGAATATTGTAGGAGATAAACATCTTGATCATATTAGTTATGAAATTATAGTTATCAAGATTGTCTTCAATTACATTCCTTGAATAAGTCTAGATATTTATGTCATGATTACGACTTTTTGCATGATTTTTAACGTCCTCAAGATCTTTGTTTCAAAATCAAAAAAATTAAGACGGGATCTCATTAATCTGGAATACTTGTTGTAACATTTTTGTCTCTATTACCAGTGACCTAGAATTTCAATCACTCAAATAGCCATTATATTGATTTTTCCTTTATTTATTTTTAGTGTCAGATATATGATTCCAAAATATATATTTATTTTATCTGAAAATATGTTCTGAAGTTGTCATTGATAAAAAAATTAATATCACCTACATGTTTCGGCATCCTTCACTACTAGGATAGTAAATAATATACAGTTTCGGTATGTAAAAAAAGAGAAGAAAAAATCAACCTGGTATCATTGACAATTTGATGAATGTTTGAGAAAGAAGCTGTTATGACGTTTTACTAAGCTACAAGCTCCTATTCTCCTTTATATTTACAAATAAAGACGTATATAATACATTATAATACTTATGGATGTGAAAAAAGAGCCCAGCTGCATAGCACGCAATGGACGATTGTTGTCAACATTTGTCTTTTCAAACTTCTTCTTCTTTTCATACTCATTTCTATTCGATTCAAAAACAACAAGTGCCATTTTTAAATTAAGTTAAAAAATACCTGAGGATTTCATTCAGGAACTTGGGTCTCCGACAATGGAGCTAGCAACGTTAGGAAATTTGTCAAGAATACGAGTGTGATGACATTCCAGCCATGCCATTTCTCGACTTCTATAATGAAGAAATTTCCAATCATGAAACTTTCAAATCTCTGATGTCACAAGAGAAATCCGGATCCATTCAATAAACATGGTATTAGTAATGATTCAGGTACATCTGATTTCACGCCTGACCTATCGTAATTCATTGCTTCATGTATTATGCCACTTTCAGTCGGAGGACATCAAAAATTCATACAATTTATGGAGAAATCTGTCTCTTCTTGTTTTCCCGTAACCCAATCATTGGAGCTCTTAAGTCGAATCAGATTGTTCAAAATAAAACGGGAAATTGATTTATGAAAATGGGCGAGACTATGGACTTCAAGGATCAATCTATAATTGCTCCTCTGGATGTGCATTTCCTTGGACGTTTTTGCCTTATTAATTCCCTTAACACCTGAACCTATTTTATACGTTAGGGAACTGTGATAATAACAGTCTTTAAGTTATGTAGTTCCACTATTTCAAAGGTGAAAAAAGCAGAATTGAAATAGCTAAACCATTCATTGAATTATTTTTGATTCAATTATTGTTTTGCAATCAATACATGCCTTAGAAGAAAGAATGCCTCAACTTAATAGTGTGACAATAGTCAAAAAGATATTCCAATTGAACCATTCAAAAGTGGATAGTATAAAGAATGCCTGATACATCCAGTTGAAGAATATTGTAGCCGTGACAAGCATTGACTTGAAGAATTTTTGCCTGTACTAAAATACTTCTATTGTCAATTGTGATTCTGAGATGGGCTTTTGCGTGACCAGGGGATCTATTTTTTGAATCTAATGTCATAATTAAAGTTTATCTCATCTCGTGTATATTGACCTTCATGAACTTTATTATTCCATTTTTATGCAATCTTTTTTCAGAACATATGCAATTGATTCAATGACTTGTTATAGTAGTCAATTTCAATGTAATTGATTAACTGACAATTATTACTTTTTTTCTTTTAGATTATATTTGAAAAATTTAAAATTGTAATTATAATATACATTTTCATCGTATTATCAATTTAATCTATTTTTTTGTTTATTAATGATAACTTAAATTGGAATAACATTTTCTTTCCGAATCAATGTTCAGTTTTTCTTATATAACTATATATATATTTTCGAGATAATCATTATGAAAATTCATCCTATTTTATTTTTTGTGGAAAAATTTAAGTGATTACAAAATGTGTTACTTTTGACTGTTTGAAGTTTTTATAATAGTTTTAAATGATAATTAAATTGTTAAATAAAAAAAGTAGCCACTAGATGGTTAAATAAAATCATTTCATTTAATTGTATGTGTTTCTTAAATATGTAATATGAATTATAGGATTCACTTATGTGTAAAAGTGTTGTAATTTTGAGGTGCAATGCCGACAAAGACATTTTGAGGTTTATACTTTATTAGTATTGATTAAATAATAATTAATTTTCGGGTCAAGTCCGAGTCCATTCAAAAATAACTCAGGTCTCATGCTATGGCGTTAGTTGCTACAAATTTAGGGTTCTATCCTTTACAAATTTTTAATGCCACTAAATAATAATAATCTATTCTTTAGTAAAACAGCAAAATAATAAGTTACATTCCGCCCCTTCAAATGTAATCGGCTGAAATTCTGCCTTACTTCAAGGGTACCATATTTTTTATGACCGCAGATTTATGGTTCTGTTCATATTAAATTTTTATTACCATTAAATTATTAAAAATAAGCTACTCTTAAGTAAAACAGCAAAATAATGACAGTTACATTCCGCCCCTTCAAATGTAATCGGCTGAATTTCAGCCGATTCCCCTCATCATGCAAAAGCCCCTTTCAGAATCACAATTGACGATAGGAGCATCTTATTACAGGCAAAAATTCTTCAAATTACTTCAAGGGTACCATATTTGTTATGACATAATTTCGGGCGTACTTTGAGAATGGGCTCTTTTTTCACATCCATAATAATGCTATATATGTATACGATAGATAAGAGAGGCAGAAAATAAACTCAAATTATTGTCGGAAAGGTATATATTTTTAGCTAATACGTCGTAAAGTTAAAAGTATTTGTGGGAATTTGACTTGAGCCTTTTTTGTTAAGCTTGTATTTGCTTTATTAACCTAAAAGCTTGCATTCCTATCAACTACAATAAAAGAGGGTAGTATATGCAAGAAGTGTAATCCAAATAACTACCTGATCCCTCTTTCTACGACGAAGTAACTAAATTTGACCCCAATATGCATAGACACATTAAATCAATATATATTTTTTATTCAATACTAGATTGAAACAATATAATAGGATGGGATGGGAGGACGTGTCTTTCCCTTAAGACTTTTAATGAATTCGAAATTAAATATATGCTTAAATTATATATAAATTCATAAAGAAACTCAAATTAGCACAAAATAGTTTCAACTTGATGTAAGATCAAGCCTCAAATGTATATTTTGTGTGGGATGTGAAAACATCTATGTGTAGGAATGTAAATTTTAAGCAAATCGGGCTTGTAAGAATCAAAGAAAGAGAAAACCAACCTGGTAACTCTGACAATTTGATGAATGTTAAGAGGGAAGCAGCTTGAGGTGTCATGACGTTTTACTGAGCTACAAGCTGCTATTCCCCAATATGTATACAAATAAAGACATCGATAATATAATTTAAGACTCGACATATACAGCAAATTTTTCACCATCCTTATTTAGTAGTTTGATATAACAAGAAAGTTTTAATCTTGACGTCAAATTCCTATTCAGAATTTTTCTCATCGATGTAAGGGAGACGTAATAAAATTGACTTGATAAAATCTCGACTAAGACCTAGTAGTTTAGTCCAGAGAGTCGTTACATTTCCATATGAGATAACATTCTCTGTTACGAGACGGCTATCTTTTTTCCTTATAAACAAAAATATAATAAACCAGCTCCATTCATTATTTAATTCATCTTCTCCCGAAATATGTCAGCTTGATGGTTTGAAAGGATTCTTTTTCACTATTCTCGTTTCCGTTACTTTTTGTATGATAGCTTTTTTCTTTTTACTACATCTTTTCCTCAATTCCTAGTGTCTTTAATGGTATGCTTTTGGGTCATTTCCTATTTATATCATGATATATCTCTGGGAATTTAAGGAACCCTTTTGTCAATGACATGCATAAATACATATACCAAGTAACACATAGTGACAACAATGAATTGTTGGATGAAGGAAATTTTCATTGAATTTCAATGGAATATCATGAACAACAACTATTAATATATGTATAAAAAATAATTCTTTATAACATTTATTAATTGAGGCTGTTCATAACATTTTAATATAAATACTCATGTATTCGATCAAGGTTACATGAGTATTAATATTAAAATTAATTGTCAAATATCTCGACATCGATTAATATGTTTCAAAGGTAACTTATTTGCTTCTCCTTGGATCGATTTAGCAATGGAAGGGTTTCTTAAATTGTTCAATACTTATGTCGTTAATATATGATTGTAGTTATTTTTTACCTTAAGTTAACAATCGTTAAGGGCTCAAAGGGTTAAGTGCAGTTCTTAAACCTATAGATAAGAGTTACGATTGTCCTCCATGTTGCTTTAAATTGTTTTTGTTCGTTTTGATTTTTTTTAAATTTTGTTTTATAGAATAAAGAACAACAAATTAATTTTTTTTTTTACAATTTAATAAAATTTCTGCACTTTTACTTACACCATATTTTTTATTATTAATTTTACTGAATTATATATATTCGTAATATCCATATAAACAGAAACTAACTACAAAGTATATCATAAAAGATGAAAATGCTATAAAAACATCATATGTGTTGGATACGGATACGACAGTAAGTGAGAGTAGCGTTGGTTTACATCTCTTATTAATATCCCTCTAGGACTTTATATAGTTACAATATCTAAGGAGTACATGGTTATAAATGGTTACGAGTACGTGTACTTAAGCGTGTCCTTGAATACAGTCGTTTGTCACATTATCAGTTATCATTTATCAATGCCACATTGTGGGGATCTTTAGATGGGGAGATAGGTAAGTAGAATGTGTAGCCAACATCCCTTCCCCCTTTTCGGAAACGAACTAGTTCGTGTTACCACGGGGTGATTTAAGATTAAGTGAGAAGAACAATAATAAATATAAATACAAAATAATAGCTATTTTTTTTTTCTTCTTGTAATAGATAATATTTTTATCTCTACTTCTTCTATCTTCAACTGAGTCGCTGTAATTTTCCTTTTTCTTGGGTATTTGTAACTGTAATAAACGATCAATGGTTAGATTATAACATAAATATAAACCGTTTTTCCGTCTTTCCATTTTTTTTTTTTTTTTCTTTTCCATTTTTTTTTCTTTAATTTTCTTCTAATTTCTCTGCTTAACAATTTTCGGCTTTTTTTTTCTTCAATTACTTTTATGTTAACAATTGAGATTGAATATGGAATTTTTATATTTCAAGAGGCAGCAATCTTTCGTTAATAAAGTGTTAAAGAATATTTTTTCCTTATGCACGACACGGAGGTACATCATTTAATAAAGTTATAGGAGGTTCGGAGGCAGTTTTCTTCTTTATCCTGGGAGTTTTGATCATCATTAGGCAACTTTGCCATATCCGGTTTCTGATCCGGAATTATATTATTATTTTTTTTCAATAGATCGACGACAGTGATCGATCGGATGATTACTCCATTATTTATATCATTTATCTTCCTTTTTTTTATGGGCACTTCACTGCTACTTTTTCATTTATCATTATTATAGGAGGTTAGGAGGCAGTTTTTTTCTTAATCCTGGGAGTTTTGATCATCATTTAGGCAACTTTGCCATGTCCGGTTTCTGATCCGGAATTATATTATTATTTTTTTTCAATAGATCGACGACAGTGATCGATCGGATGATTACTCCATTATTTATAATAATGCCGTATTCTTTCCAATTATTCCTCTCTTCGGGTATTTCACTCCTTCTAATTCTTTAGCATCTTCCATTTTGTATGGGCATTTCACACCTTCCGTTTCTTTAGCATCTTCCATTTTGTATGGGTATTTCACTCCTTCCGTTTCTTTAATGTCTTCCATTTTGTATGGGTATTTCACTCCTTCTATTTCTTTAGCATCTTCCATTTTGTATGGGCATTTCACTATTATTATTTTTTTTTTTTTTTTCACTTATTATACTTATATATTACGATATGTTTCTACTGCCGTATCCGTTCCAATGATTCCCTCTTTTCGGATTGTACAACTTCCATGCATTTTTCTTTTTGAGTATATTCTATTTTGTAAGCTGTCACCATTCCCTCGTCAGGTATCTTCAGCAGAAAGAATATGTAGACTCATATTGGTAGATAATATTTCTCAGAGGTTGTTTCGGGTTCCATACCGCTGCCACCAGTGTTGGATACGGATACGACAGTAAGTGAGAGTAGCGTTGGTTTACATCTGACTTTATTATTATCCCTCTTGGACTTTATATAGTTACAATATCTAAGGAGTACATGGTTATAAATGGTTACGAGTACGTGTACTTAAGCGTGTCCTTGAATACAGTCGTTTGTCACATTATCAGTTATCATTTATCAATTCCACATTGTGGGGATCTTTAGATGGGGAGATAGGTAAGTAGAATGTGTAGCCAACAATATGAAGATTACAAAGGACACACTCGAACTTATAGGAGCCGACAATTTTATCCCAATCAGAAAAGACAAACAATATGGATATTTTTCTACAGTGAACTAGTCTACTCTTGAGTCCTAAAGTAATATCTAGAAAATCTCTTTCGAGGTTAATCAATAATAAATAAAAGTTATATATTTATATTTATTTATTTCCTGTTTTAACACAATATCATTCCAACAGATTCTATTACATCTGGAGAAGTACAATATAAATCACACAGCCTATCGTGGAGAAAAACATCATTTTAGATAAAAAAATTCTTGTTGGCAATTTAATATGAAGATAATATTTTGTCGTTGTTGTCATATTATAACAATATCAATTGTGTACTTTAAACAATCTTTCTATTTTTAGGTCATACTTAATATTTTCAAAAATTATTTCAAAGTTAAAAAAAAATATACTCACTGTATATTTTCAGCTTAAAATCCAAGTCAACCTTCTTTAAAGGATTTTATGATAAAAATGTTCAAAAACTTATTGAATTTATTACTTAAGCTGATGAATTTATCTTTAGAAAATACAGGGTGAGTGCGCTCTTTGACAACAAACTTCTGGCGCGCGCTGATGCGCGGTTATTGTGGCTAGGCAATAAATTTTTTGTTTCCTCGACAGCTGAATGTTTTTGGCTTCATCTTAAAAAAGTGGCTGAAATTGAAGATTTTAAAGTGCCAAAAGATTGGAAAAGAAAAAGTTTCTTGTTTCGATTCGCGCTGGAAGAGACAACCAAGAAATTGCTGACTTCCTAAAGTTGGACAGGAGCTTTGTCTGGAAGGTCAGAAAAGAGTTGAAAGAGTCTGTAGGAGACTATGAAGGGATTGGAGCAAGGTCAGCCCTAAAAATGCGTAAGGATTGCTCCAGGACCCCCCATTTTATTGTCAGGGTTGATAAAAAGATCAAAGCTGATCCAGGCAAGTCCATGAGGACCATTGCACGCGAAATGGGGATATCAAACAAGGTTATCTAGGACTGCGTGAATGAAAACTTGCATCACAAGTCTTAAAAGATGCGCACGGGCCATTTGCCCAAGGACAAGGAGAAACGGCTGAGGCACTGCAAGATGCTGCTGAACAAATTGAAGCATCCAATGGATCCTGAGATGTTCTGTTTTTTCTCTGATGAGAAAAACTTTTGTCAGGATCAAGAGATCAAAAAACAGAGCAACCGCGGGTTAGCCTACAGTCCAAAAGGACGTTCCCAGGGTCATCCTGACCATGGTCCCGGCCACGGTCATGGTCTTTGGCGTCATCTCCTCCGAAGGCCATGTCATACCGCCCTATATCTTTCCGAGGGGCTTGAGGGTCAACACAGAGGAGTATGTGAAGGTCCTGAGGAGCCACGTGTTACCTTGGATCAATAAGGTGGCTGTAGGGCGTCCATATGAGTGGCAATAGGACTCTGCTCCATGCCACACCTCCAGAATTACCCAAAATTGGGTTAGTGATAATTTTTATGATTTTGTGCCATCAAATATCTGGCCCCCTAACTCCCCAGACTTGAACCCCGTGGATTATTTTGTGTGAGGTGCAGTTGAGTGACACACTTACAAGTCTCCATGCAACACAAAGGAGGACCTGATCAAAAGGATCACGAAGGAGTTCAAGTCTTTGAAGAAGGACGTCGTCATCAAGACATGCTTGAGATTCTGGACCAGGATCGAGGCCGTCGTTGTTGCTAGCGGTAATTTTATTGAATTAAAAATAAAGTACATTAATCCAGCTTTCAAATGGTGTTGATTTCATTAAAATCGGTTCATTATTTTTTTGAGATATTTAAGTTTTAAAAAAAAGTAAATTTGGTTGTCAAAGATCGCACTCACCCTGTAGTTATCGGTTTCAATTTTTTTATGCACAAGAATGTGTAAATACCTAATATCATTATAAGATCATTCAATATAAGATTAGTTGATAGCTCCATTCATCCACTTATGTTAAGTTATAATAAGATATAAGAAATTTCCATGACTGAGATTACTGATATTTTTCACCATAATGGGTTGTGTGATTTATTTATTTAGAACTTATTGGTCATTCATTATTTGATGTGATTTTTTTTTGCTTATTATAATATAAATGTCATTATTTTTCATAAATATCTGGTTTTACTATTTGCATAAATTACCTTCTATTTATTTTTAATACTTCATTTCCTTCAAGTGCATGACAAGTAGAAAAAGTTCTATCTTCATTCAACATGTATTGTTTTAAATTGTCAGTCATGACTTTACTATTAGATATGTTTGCCCTTAATAGTCCATACTTATTTATTGGTAGAAATCTTAAATTAAAGTCTCGATGATCATAGCCTATAAATAATAATACAAATAATCATAAAATTGATAAATTAATATTTATATTATGAATTCAAATATAAAACTACATATAAGTGGTTTATGGAACTACAAAAATTTATAAAAAATGATAGACCTTTTGAGTCCTACAATAAAATATTTGGAATTATTCTGAATAATTGCGATATACATTATTATCACTTTTGAGCTTTATAACAAAAATAAAATAAGGTACATATTTCGTTTTCAATCCCACCAAAAGGTGTGTTCTCACTAGGTATGTTAAAATATCGAAAATTTTAGTATCAATATTGTAGTTTCATTAGATTTACTATCATATATTTATGTTATGACCTTGTACAGATTCTGGTGTAGGTTATTTTTTGTTATAGGATGTCATGTGCAAGAATTGTTTTACGTTGTAGATTTGTTGTAGTAGATATGTATTATTTATGATGTAAGGGAGCTGATTGAGTGTTAAGTTGTATAGGTCATGTCATTATGTGATATATTACATGATAAAGATCTAGAAATAAAAAAACAAGTTAGCACTCGACCCATACCGTGTAAATATTAAGTGCATTGTGTGTACCATCATAATTTTATTTCATCATCAATTGGAAATACAATTATAGGGAACCTTTACGTAAATATACATGTTTAGTATGTAATGGACTAAGAGCCTTATTTACCCAAACTGTTTGACAACAAAAATACGTTTAAATATTATAAACGTATTTATTAAATTTTATTTCCAGTCTTTGTTTTGACATTAGGGAGATCCTAAGAGTGTAGGGGACGGGAGTAGGCCCAAAAGTCGGCCAAATCCTTTGTACTTAAATAACTTCTTGAATATTACAGTTGTTTATAGTTGATAAACGGGGGAGATTAATATAACATTTTCATTAAATACACTAGCGAATCATCATTTTTTAATGCACATAATGAGCATCTTTCTAGGCTTAAATTTAAGTTGAAGTTGGAAAAGGGGCCAAAAAAGCTAAAAAAATCTAAGGTCCGAATTATCAAAAACTTTAGGAATCTCAAAAAATAAAAATTACAGATTTGAAATCAGCTTGCAAAAATTAATAACTTTTATTATACTTACACACCTTAGGATTTTTGACATTTCAAATTTGTTGACCTGTATTATTACAGGGAATGGAGCATGATCCCTTTTTTTTTAACATCGTATTTGCTTTTTTAATCTAAAATCTTGTATTTCTTTCGACTGCAAGCCTTAAGAATGGGTAGTATATGCAAGAAGTACAATTCAAAAAATTCTTGAGTCCTATTCCTAAAGTATCTAAATTCAACTCTAAAATTACCCCAGTATGCAAAAGTGTATTAAATTAATATATATTTTTTAAATGTTTAAAATATATATTTATATATATAAATTCAAATAAGCAAAAAAATAAATTCAACTCAAAGTAAGATCAAGCCTCAAATGTATGTGTTGTGAGGAATACCAAAACATATATATGATAATTTAATTTATGAAGAAAAAATCATATATTTATATATATTTTGAAAAAGTATAATGGCAATTATAAAATTAATAAATGATTAACAGTTAAATAAATTCATACATAAAGGAGTAGTCAATCAGTTATATAATCGAGTTAGCATAAAATCATTAATTACTGATAATAAAGATGAAAATTTTTAAAGTTATAACGAAGATCCTAGGTTAGTGAAATGACACCTAAATGAATTTGGGACTTGAGAGAACAAAACATTATACTACACGCTCAAAGACGTAATCATGAGATAAGTATAGAGATTTATTCAAGGAACGAGATTGAAGACAATCCTGATATTTTTAATTTAATTACTAATAAGACCAATACGCTTGTTTCCTTCAATGTTCCACTCAATATCGTTATTCATCCACATTTTTTGAAATTCATGCTCTTTACTGAAAAATCCATTCATTCTTACTACAGCATTGAAAATTAAAAAAGTGTTGTCAAAGATTAAAAAATAAGGTTAGGGAAATAATATTTTTTACCATCATATCATGATACTAGACTTGAATCACTCAAAAGTAAATATCTGTATGTAATTGAGAGGGACAAGGAACCCATAATCCAAGATTGCAAGTTCTTTAAATATATAAATATTCCTATCGTAAACTGTGACACCTTGATAGTTATCAATACGGTGAAGGGGATCAGGGATTCAATGACCATCAAATGGAACTTGGATTCCATCAAAATTAGAGATTTACAATCACCATAGTGAAATGATCTCAGTAGTGCAGGAATCCAGGGAAACATCCCAAAAATCTTAAATCCTATAGTTAATATAATTAATACCTATTATGAAATTATTGCTTTAATTTCTAACATTTCTAAGTTCGTTATCGATATATATAAGGAGGTTGAACCAATAAACTGCAGTGTGGAAACAGCCAAGGAATTCCAATTAGTCCTTTGCTGTTCTCATTCATGGTAAGCTATTTGTAAAGGAGAATAGATGGAGTGCTTAAAGTAGTAATTGTTAAAGACGATAAAATAGCGAATATAAAGTATTACTGAAGAATATGTCAAACTCAATTGGAATTTGGTAGAGTATTTGGAATTAAAAAAAAATGCCGATGGTCATTAACTTGGTCCATGCAACTAAATTTTATTTAAATTTCCTTTGGTGGAAGAAGCATCGATTCTAGGCGTCATACTTTTATCATGTGAACAGAAATTGAAGAACTATATATGGAGTGATAAAAAAAAAAATAAAGGAAGCATATCCATATTAATGAAACGTATTATGAATATAATCGATAAAATGCCGGAATATATTAGCTAGAGCAGGAAAAAGGCATATTTTATGGTGCAAATTCGCGAAGTTGAATAACTTTCATTCATGAGTCAACTTTTTTCTTATCATAAATAACAGCACATATCAAACAAATTTAAAAACTAACCTTTTATTTTTTGTATCCTAGCTCCTCTTAAATACTTGGTTATATCATTAGGTAACTGGGTCCAATGAGATTTCTAAAAAAGAAAATAAACTTTTATTATTATTTATGATTTTGATTATAGAAAAATATATTAAATTGTGCGCCCTTTTTTTGAATTTTTGATGTACAAGTATAAACGATTGATTTGTATATTGATAGAATTTATAAATGTATAGTATATCTCAATAATAACTCTTCCCAGTATTAAAAAGTTGGCAACAAGGAAAATACAGAAGAGTAGGTACCAGTTGTTTTTCCAAATTATTCCTTTCCTTTTTGTGAGTGGAGGTTGCGAGTGGACAAAAAAGCTCGACGTGTATACCTTTTATATTTTTTTCAGCACTTATATCCTTATATAATAGATTTATACTTGCCTACCCCCCTGCTGGATCCAGAACTTCGAGTCCCAACGAATTTATAATTTAATAATTTATTATTATTATTAAACTTAATGCATGTATTCCTTCATGCGACATCTTTACTATCAGGTAGATGTTCTCCCCTCAGTAATATTGGAAAAATGATAATAAAGAAAATAAAATGTAAACAAAAAGGGCTCAAGTCCTCGTATAATTATTAGTTAAAAATATATAATTTCCTGACATTAATTTCAGTTAATTTTCTGCCTCTCATGTATGTTATTATTTATTGTTGTATATATAATGGAGAATAGTAGCTTGTAGCTCAGTAAAACGTCATGACAGCTCAAGCTGCTTCCCTTTCAGCATTCATCAAATTGTCAGAGTTACCAGGTTAATTTTCTCTTTCTTTTTATTTTACACACCCCATTTGCATATTATTTAAATTTCTATCTATATGGAAGTGACTGCTGATAGGAAATTGGATGAATTTATAACTCTGGGTAATGTAACGTTAGTTTAAAAAAAGACAAGGATCCAAGGTTCATAGAAAATCTAAGGTCAATAACTGTACTTATAAAATATTCAGTGGAGTATTAGCTAAAAGATTACTCAAAGTCATCCGTTTTTGGTCAATATTTCTCAGAAGGGTTTTATTCATGGAAGAAACGAAGGTACTGGAGAAGGGAGAGCATAAATCTCCAAAAGAATATCTTGTTTTGGGGGGAATTTTTTTTTTACTGTACTATATTCTTTTCAGGCGAAAGACATCAAGTAAACTTTATCTGCAAAGTTTCATTTTAGGCCCTACTAAATAATCACTGTTTGGGTTAGACGGAAAGCAAGCCGATGTTTTATGTAGGAGTTGTTATCAGAGTTGTCGTTCAGTTACAATGCTTATTTTAACTACAATAGACGAGTTTATAATCTCTTTGTGAAGAAATATTTAGGATTTGGTGTCTGCATTCGAAAAAAACAAACACTTAATTGATTTTTACGCATTTAAAAAAAAAGTTTCCTAACGTAACTTATATAATAGAAACTGAAACATAACTACAATTGAAAATGAACACTTTCATCGAGGAGAATGGACGTAATGATGTTTGGAATTACATCAAGGAATCTGGAGCAGTGAGTTGTTGTGTTAGTGGTTTCGAGATGAGGACCTTTCGAAAGTTTCCCCTAGTCCAAAACTAAGGAAATCTAAGTCACGTAAGGAATATGGAGATTTATGCAAGGTTGTGTGATATTTATTGTTGTAAAATATTTATACTTCTATTGTATAAAATGTTTCATTTGCTGAAATTTTTAATATATTTCCAACCATTTTCTTGAGTTATAGAAGAGGTAGAATAATTATTATTAATATCATTATTAAATCTTCAATCGTTGTTTTTAAAATTCTTAAAAATTAATACAAAAAATGAAATTTTAACAAAAAATAGCAATAAATCCAAAACTGATGTACCAATTTTGATATTTGGAAAATTCACTGTTTATTAAAAGTAATCTTTACAACTTTGATTTGAATAATATCTTTCTAAAACATCAATTTAATTTAACTAATTACTATATGTCCAAGAAGAGCTGTCTTGAGCCTGGAACAAGGCAGTCACAGCTACAGTCATAGTATTATATCGACAGCAAATAAGCTGGCTTTCATAGTTACCAAATCATTTTTGACGTCATCTAGGGGAGGGGCTACTCACATGCTTAAAAATCGCCGTTTTTTACATCACTGGTAATGATTCAGGTACATCTGATTACACGCCTGACCTAACGTAATTCCTTGTATCATGTAACATCCCACTTTCAGTCGGAGGACATCAAAGTTTCTTCCAATTTGTGGAGAAATACGCCGGTAAATCCGTCTCTTCTTGTTTTTCCGTAACCCAATCATTGGAGCTCATAAGTCGAGTCATAATTCATTATCCAGAGAGGGTCGCTATTGAAGTTTTTCTTATAGTTTTTTTTTCTATTATTATTTTTTTATTTCAAAGTTCTTGGATATATACAAGTAGAAATATATGTATATAAGTTTAGGTAAATGCGTAAATAAAATACATCAATAAACATCATACTTTAAATTTTTTACCTCAACAACGAACGTCCAACTTTAAAAAACAGTGCACAATCAATAATTAAACAGAAACCTGAAGTCCATGCATAAAAGTAAGCCCAAGTATAAAAATAGTCTATTCAACATTTTTAAAATAGTTTAAAATTATTTTTATAAGTTTTTTGTGGCTGAGCGAAGCAGATGAAAAATACTTGATTTCTTTGGACGAAGAATTGTCGAAGAGGAAGGGTATTTTTAGGTCCATGACGGCGTATCGTGCCACTGCCGTCAGTAAAATTGTCTTCAACTCTGAGGGCAAGAGAGGCTCAGAAGAAATTATCTTTCTTGCAATCAGTGCCTTTGCGTTAAAAATTCCATTATTTATAACTAGGAATGTAAATTTCAAGCAAAATCTCGCACACGAGATTTCATGGGGTTGGTCCTTTCAACAGTTCTTTTTTTTCAATACTGTTATCATTTTTCTTTTGTTACTTAGGGGAGAACATCTACCTGATAGTAAAGATCTCACATGATTTGTGTAATACTCCGCTGAAAAACAATAAATTACTTCAATAAAATACCTATTGGAGTGAATCGTCGAATATCGATGTGAACATGGATTTACGACAGGGATTTCAATTATCAGTTCATCAATCGGTTCGACATTGCCTTTATGAACTACTTCAAATCCCTTGTTTCCGACTATGAGTAGACAATCGCTCTAAGGACGAAACCTCCGTCTATCAGAGTTGTTTTTGGCTCTAAGGACGAAACCTCCGTCTATCAGAGTTGTTTTTGGCTCTAAGGACTTCTCCAAATCTATCACCCTACGAAGAGTTACCAAATGCTCTAATGGCCGAGTTAAACCATAATAAGTATTGAATGTTAGAAATTAAAGCAATAATTTCATAATAAATATTAATTTTATTAACTGTAGGATTTAAGATTTTAGGGATGTTTCCCTGGATTTCTTCACTACTGAGATAACTTCAATATGGTCATTGTGTATCTCCAATTTCGTTGGAGTCCGAGTTCCATCTGATGATCATCAAATCCCTCGTCCCCTTTATTGTATTTATAGAACTTGCTATCGTGAATTATGGATTCTGTTGACATTTCCTTCAGTTATATGTATTCCTTGTTCCTCTCAATCACATGCAGACATTTACTGTTGAGTGATTGAAGTGTAATAATATCACATGATGGTGGAGATATCCTTTTGCTAAAACTTATTTCTTAATCTTGGACAACGCTTCTTTACTTTCAAACAGGATCAGATTTTACAGTATAGAACATGAAATTGACTAAAACAATTTGAGCTGGACATTCAATAAAACAAGCGTCTTGGTCTTGTTAGTGATGCAATTAAAAATATCAAAATTGTCTTCAATTACGTTCCTTGAATAAATCTCTATATTTATGTCATGATTACGACTTTAAACGTGTTGTATAATGTTAAGTTTTCTCATGGCTTTTGTCCCAAATTCATTTAGATGTCATTTCACTAACCTAGGATCTTCGTTATAACTTTAAAATTTTTCATCTCCATATATTTAGTATCGAATTCATTATAAGTCTAAACATATTCTACTAAATTGTTTCAATCTAGTACTGAATAAAAAATTTAGCTACTTTGCCGGAGGAAGAGGGCTCAAGGAGTTATTTGGATTGCACTTCTTGCATATATTACCCATTTTTAAGGCTTAAAGTAGAAAGGAATACAAACTCTTGGGGTTAATAAAGGAAATATAAAAAGGGGTCAAGTCCAATTTTGTGCAAAGTGGTTTTTGCAGTTGGAGAATCGCCACTGCTACTGATTCCAAACAGAACAATAGCTTTACAATATTTGTCGGATGACTTCCTATCCATTCCTCTTAAATTAAGCCTCACAAATCCTTGAATTATTTTGACTGCCCGGCAATCGATGAAAGCATGGCCTGGAGAATCTCATCAAGTCTGCAGATATCTGAAATTGGGCAGTAAACTTCCTCCCGTCAACAACTCTTGTTAATGACCTCAGGATGTTCTTTCTACAACTTTCAGGGAGGTCGAGTAGCTCTAAATATTTTTGACAAATTTTGTCTACCTTTATTTTGTGGACTAGACATTTTAAGATGCCATGGACTCAGCAAGATATGCTCATTAGCAGACCTCTACAACGGGAATTTGAATTGACCATCCCCAAAAAGACTCTGCGGCTCATCATGGAGGGTCAATAGTTCGTTTTCAATCGTAAATATTTCAAGATCTTGCGGGTTATCAAGATTTTTGAAAGAATATTTTTTTCCTATGTTACTCCTAATCACATCAACAGTGGAATCGTTATTAAATGTTGGATCACTGCGCCAAACTATTCTTTGAGCCGCTCCCCATACAGAAGACATATCATAGTTATTGCATATTTCATGTCTGATCCAACTTAAACCAGGTAAACAAATCATTGCATGATCTTCCCCACTCTATTAAGTGGTTCTTTGTTATGTCAACAAAAATCTTTAGATACATTTTGGGAATGATTATTACAAGTTGAACCAGTCCTCCTCCAATTTATTTTCTAGCCCTTTTCAAAGCTGGAATATAGTTCTTGTGAAAAAGATTACCTAGCCAATTATGTTCTTCCAGGATAACTTTTTCAGCAATTAGAATGGAAAGGAGGTTGTAAGTTCTGGATATAGTCGGACCCATAACCCTGAAGGGATCAACTCAGAAGATGGGCTAGAAAAGATGATAAAAATTGATCAAGTATAAAAGGATACTCGTTGAGGGAAAACTGGAAAGTAGTTTTAAGAAGGAAACCAGAAGTGCCTGAAAAGTCAAATTGGACTAATTAAAAAAAAACAACTCCAAAACACCCTTAGAATTTGACAAGGAGGACTCTAAAAAGAAAATACGAGACACCGGCGCTTTACCATTAACTTCTGAAAAATATGATTATATGATAACCTCATAAAAATCAACTTGGGCATCTGTTGATTTTCTTTTTATTTTTTTTTATTTTTTTTATTTACAGATTCTAGTACTATAGAGGTCGATCCATTTCTGGAAATTGAAACTCCTCCATTTTGTTGTCAACTGGGAAACCGAAGAATTTATGCTTGACCAGTTTTTACCGTTTACCCCATTCCTGTCCCACACTATTCCCAGAATTTCGGGAATAGTGTTTGACTTTACACGAGCGGAAACTTCATGTGGGTTCCATGACCCCGTCAGTAGAATCGAATTTTTTCCCCTATTCAAAGTTAGTCCTGACTTTTTCTCGAACTTGGAAAAAGAATTCTACTCTTCTAACAATATGGGGTTTAGAGTTGGCTTGCAGAGTAATAGTCACATCATCTGCATATAAATCCACTAGATGACGATGACTAGAAATATAAATCATATGCAATTCGGGCGTGTTATAAAAAAAGAAAGAGAAAATCAACCTGGCAACCCTGACAATTCAATGAATGTCGAGTGGGGAAGCAGCTTGAGCTGTCATGACGTTTTACTGAGCTACAAGCTGCTATTTTCCTTTATATATGTATACAAATGAAAACATCAAACCACAAACATTACAATACGTTACTCCAGATTCATTATTATATTCACAAATATCATTAACTTCATTCTCCTCAATGAATGATATCCATTTTTTAATTTTTCCTTTGTTCCTCACCATGATATAATCTTTGCAGACTGTTCTTTTCTTGTAAAACATTATGTTGAGGTAAAGTTGATGTTACCTTCTTAAGGGGAAAAAAATGATAACAGCTTCGGAAAACAAAAAGACCTGTTTGAAGAGCCAACTCCACTTTTTTATCACACGCCCGAATTGCATATGATTTACATTGCTAACGATAACCTTCAAAATCCCCTCAGAATCCAACAAATTTTCTCAATAGGCTTGAAATGAATTTATCGATAGCAGCAATGAACAGAAGAGGAGCAGACGAACATCCTTGTCTGCAACGTTTTTTCAAGATGCCTGGCCTGCTTTCACACCTATCAATCGATATCATTTGAGTAAGAACCGACTCCATCTGTTGAGTGAGACTGTGGTGAGCGAAGGAGTAGGTTCGCAAGTCGAGCGACCTGGAACTTAAGCGTTTCATCAATTATTATGTTTATGTAAAAATGAGAACAAAGAAAGATAAAATATAGCTCAGTTAGAATCTAGCATGTGCTGAGAGTAGACTATAAAAATCACATTTTTATCATTGCCGTGAACCAAGGAATCTCATTTCTATTTTCTTAGTGTATCAGCCCTAGAGATTGAATTTACCACCCCAATCGAGCGACACACTAAATTTTTTTTATATAAGAATAAAAAGAAGAAGACGTGTTCTATAACGCTCTGTTGAGAAAATTGATTTTCTAATATCCTAGTGTGTTTTGATTACGTTTTTTTTTTCGTTTTGTGTTCTATAGTGTTTGTGCTATTTAGTTTTCTAGTTAATTACTTCTAATTGAGAGTAATAAGAGCTATAATTAGTAAATAACATCTGCATAAGGGATAATTACGTCACGCTCCCCATCTTGCACACACTTGCAAGGGATTTGTGACGTCATTTCCAAAAGAGATATCATTGGCTACTTTTTTTTCTTCCTTAATGAATGAAAATGCAGAGTCATGACCTGTCTCTTAACACGCCGCCTGAAGAGGAAGCTTGCCCTTGTGGGAGCGTGAATGAAGAAGAGGAGAAAGGAAAGGAGGAAAAAATGTCATATTCAAGAATAACAAAGACAAATAATATGAAGAGACATCTCATAAAAACAGATCCTATATGGGACAAAATATTCCTTTATTGGAAAGATAATGAAGACAAAAATTTAAAAGGTTTTTCTCCTGAACTTCATCACTATAAAAAGATTTTTGAACTATTGGTCCTCGATGGAGAAAATATATACAGAATAAAAGACTGTAAAAGTAAAGTGGGCCATATCGTAATTTCGTTCAAAAGGCCGATAAAGGCTCTAGATAAATTTAGAGCAATATGTGAGAACTTAAAAATTGATGAGGGAGTGTTTTTTAAAATAAGAGGCTTGCAAAGCTTAAGAGCGGCTCAAGTCCCAGTTGAAGTTATTATCAAAAATGGGTCCGAGACCAATCTGACTGCCTTTAAAGAAATTATGAATTTTTACGGAGAGATCATTGGAGATTTTGAAAATGTCCCTCATGCAATTTCTTCAAATGAGGAAGAAGATGAAGAGTTTTCATCGCTTTTTAACAAGATAATATCTGGAAAAATTAAGTTTCAGATTAAACCCAGAAAAAGATTACCTACAATTATTCCAGTGGGAGGCCAAAAAGTAGAAATTCAGTCAAAGGTACAAGATATTCAGTGTTATCTTTGTCTGAAATTTGGACATAAAAAGGCACATTGTAAAGCTACTGGAACGACCAATTATGAAAGTTTTGAGAAGAATTTCAGAGAAATGATGGGAACTCCAATAATTATTGATAGCGTAAATGAAAGAATGGTGTCAGAGGAGACCGCAACTCAAGAAAAGAAAGAAGAAACTAATTATATTGTTATTGATGAACCTACCTCGAACCAAAATACGAAAAATGACTCCAAATTAAAAAATGTTAATCTTCGAGATGACTGGAAGCTTGTTATGAGAAAGAAACCCGAAGTGCCAAAGAAAGCTGAATATAAAAGAATGTTTACCAGTCCTAATAATGAAGTGAGAAAGAGATCAAAAGAAACCCAAGTCAATGAAACTTCTCCTTCTCGCGCTGAGGATTAGAATATCATAAGATGTTTTTCCTTGATCTGAATACATTTAAATGGAACTGAAAATAATAACAGCAAACGTTAACTCGATTTCGAACGATAATAAGAGGATAATTGTTATTAAGCATTTTATGACACAAAGTCCTGACATTCTAGCCCTTTGCGACACCAGACTGACAGGGGAAATTTTGGCTCCATAGGGCTATCAGACTACATCAGTTTATTTTAAAAGGAGTCATCCATCCAGAGGAATTACTCTAATGATTAAAAAAAATATCAAGCCCCATTCTTGTGGCAAATGATGTTGGAGGAAATTATTCACCACAGTATCACGTGAGTTTTCATTTTGGATGTTTGTGTTGTGTTTTATTAGCCTCTTTTGTTAAATGTATGAAACATAAGTTGTGCATAAATTGTTTTATATCCCCTCACCCCACTTACCATCATCCACCATGCTTAAGAATTTAAAAATAATTTCAGTCAACCCCAACTCTTTAGCAGACTCAACTAAGCAATGTGAAATATTGAACCACTTTTTATCCTTTCGTCCTGATATAATATCGTTGTGTGACACGAGGCTGAGGGAATATGATTTAAAGAATGTATATATTAGAGATTATTCAATTTTCTTGGCCCCTGCGGTAACAGAGCGAGGAAATCACCCATCCAGAGGAGTTTTATTAATAATTAAAAATAGATTAAAACCTGTGTGCTTAAGAAAAGATGAAAAGGGCAACTACTGTGTAGCGTCTATAGAGTGTGGAAGCGAGTCATATAAAGTGGTTTCAATATATCATCAATTCCCTCATCAATTTTTAAGTTTTCACTTATTGCTCTAAATTTATCTAGAACATTTATTGGCCTTTTGAACGAAATTACGATATGGCCCACTTTACTTTTACAGTCGTTTATCCAAAAATTTACGAATACGTTGACGCGAATCTTTTATGCGAACCAAATTCAGAATTTGATAACATTATTCTTACAGGAGATTTTAATATAGCGCTAGAGCAGGGCAGGGACACCCTAAACTATAAACATGTAAATAATAGAAAAGCTAATCTTGCATTGAAAAGGCTGTTACATAGGCGAAACCTTGTGGATGTATCTCTTAAATTTAACGAAAACCCAGACCACACCTTCAAGGTGAAGAGAGACGGGAGCGTCATAAAAAGCGCCAGACTGGATTATTTGTTTATTTCTGAAGAACTATACCCTCTTATTTCAAATTTTCAAACTTTGCCGGCATTTAAATCCGATCATAATGCCATTATGACAGTTTTAAATAGTCCAGAAAAACATAACAAGAAACACTAGAAATTAAATATAAGTTTACTTGAAGATAAGACCACATGCTCAAAAGTTCAAATAATCATCAAGAATATTCTTTATAGGCTTAAAGAAGGTATAATAAAAACACCTTCCCATGCACTCAAATTAATCCTGGACTGTTCGAGAAGAGAGTACATTAAACTGGGAGTTGAATTGAGTGCGCAGAGGAGGGAAAGAATGTCTTACCTAGAAATTATTTCTGCTGAATCTAAAGCAAACATTATCACGGAGGAATCCCTGAGCGATATTCGTGAAATATTTATCAGAGGCCATTCAATAAGGACGGGGCTCGGTTACATTCCAAAAGAACATGCAATTTTAAAAGCATTAAAAAGAAGTGAGGCGTTCTCGATGGCAAAAAAAGAAATTAGAGATATTTTTGATAATAACGGCAGCCTATTAGTTGAGGAAGGGGCTGTGGCTAATAGAATTACGGACTACTTTAAAGAAATGTTCACCTGCAAAGAGTGCGAAAATCATCCCGAAAAAGTATGCATAAAATGTAAATTTAAAGCTTCTTATGATGAGTCAATAGATACAATTTCTAGTAACATGGACGGCGAAAATATTTTTGAAAAATCTCTTGAGGAGGACGTGACTTCTAGAGAGGTCGAGTGCTATATATTAAACTACAATAAAAAGTTGAAAGCTCCAGGTCCAGATGGTTTTCCCGTTGAGTATTTAAAAATTTTTGTTTTCTATTGTCTCCTTTACTCGCAGAAGTGTACAATGAAGCAATAAATAAAGGAGACTTTGACTCTCATATAACTAAAGGAGAGCTAATTCTCATTCCCAAAGTTGGGATGGACCCACGCTTTGTAGAAAATCACCGCCCACTGACAATGCTTAATACGATATACAAAATTTATTGTGGGGTGTTGGCGAAAAGAGTCCAAAAGTATCTACCGCAGATAATTCACCCATCCCAAAAAGGATTCGTGCGTGGTAGACACATAGAAGATGTGGTACGCGGTGTTAAAGACGCTGTTGCTGATGTGAGGAAACGTGATATGGAAGTTGCTGTTATGGGGATAGATTTTAAAAAAGCCTTCGATAAATTGTCCCATGAGTGGATCTTAAAAACTCTTAGAAAACAAGGCATGAGTAGCAGATTTGTAAGAATGATACAAATATGTTTATGTAATCTCAGTACTTTCTATCCGAAAAAGAAATATAGCTTCCGGGTCCACAATGGGTGTCACCAAGGTGATCCTATATCGCCGACACTTTTTATTTTAGCGCTAAACCCTCTTATTGAAAAATTAATTAATTCCCAACAAGTTAAGAGGTATTCCAGTGGGGAGTCAAAAAGTAAAGGTACAGGCATTTGCAGACGATGTGTCAATGATTTATGCAGGAAAAGAGGATGATATTCTATCCTCCATACAACAGACATTTCACATCATAAAAGAATACGGTAGCCATTCTGGACTGGAGGTGAATTTTCAAAAAACTAAAAATGTTGCTTCTTTTAAAGTAACCTCAACATATTATAGTATCATCGGATTTACTATTAAAAATATATATATATGTTATGACCTTGTACAGATTCTGGTGTCTGTTGTTTTTGTTATAGGATACCATGTGCAAGTATCGTTTAACGTTGTTGATTTGTTGTAGTATATATATGTATGGTTTATGATGTAAAGGGGCCGGTTGAGTGTTAGGTTATATGGCCATTTCAACATGTCAATTAGCATATGTCTAGAAAGATCTAGAAAGAATAAGCAAGCTAGTACTCAACCCAAACCGTATAAATATAGAGCGCATTGTCCTCGTCGAATCAGTATTATTCGAACTTCAATTGGGGAATACAATTGTAAGGAACTGTTCGTAAATATACGGAATTGTATATAATACACAATGAGTCTTATTTACCCAAACCGATTAACAACTAAATCAAGGTAAGCCCCGATCACATTTACACATACTTGCGTAAGACATCTCCCTCGTAATTATATCCTTAGAAGGAATACTCTTTTAAATATCAACTCTCACAAAATCCTTATAAACTTCATAAATTAACTTTGTAGTGGCTTTCCATGATTGCATTCGCTTGAATGAAAGGACACTACAATATATGGAGCAAACATCTGTTTTAAAAATTCTAGGTACTTTTTTATCTATTGATGATTGTGATATTTTAGAAAATGAAAAAGATATTGTTTTAAGACTCGAAGAAGCTGCTTCAGCTGTTACTTTATTATTAAGTAGCAATCTTCCGACCAGAATCCACGTTTGGAACATAGTAATTCTACCAAAGGTGACTCACCTTCTTAGAATGACCCCTCCTTCATCAGTAATAGTTGAAAAAATTAATCAAATATGTGAAAGTTTCCTATTCCCAAAAGGCCGGCCCAAACTAATCTCCTGGAACCGGCTAAAACGCCCTAGGAAATTAGGAGGCCTGGGAATGATGGACATTCAAACCTTCTGGATGTCCATGGTATATTTCTGGTGTAAACGGATTTTGGAGAGAGGAGCAATATGATCAGATATAATAAATTCAGAACTGAGTAAGTCTTCAGGTGGAAATATTGAAGAAATTTTTCAAATTGCACAAACTATTAACAAGTTCTGGAAAGAAATTATTCAAGTCTGCCCTCAACTGAACAATAAGGTACTCGAAGAAATGAAGTGGCAAGAACCCGTCAAAGATAACAAACGATTAACTTACATTGCAGAGATGGCAATTAAAAAAAAGTTATGATATTTAGGCGAAGTTTTTAATAAGTATCAAAGTTGGACAAAAAATGAGGTTTTAGAAAAGCAGTTAATTTTATATAAAGTAAATTTTAAAAATAGAGAATTTGGTCCGAGAGATTGTTTCTATAATTATGCACACTCGACATGCAATTCCAAAATAAGAAGCCTCCTAATCGAAAAAAATCTTAGAAAACATTTTTTAAATCAAATCACCAGGAGAAAAGATTAACGTTATCAAAGACACTTCATGATTATTCCTTGTTCTCCACTTTAGACATGAAGAAGGGGACCTAGTACTGAGAGACATAAACGGTAAACTAAGGGACTTTCAGTAACATGATCGGTACATGAGTGTAAAAAAGTTGTCCATTCGAATGAGGATGTGTGTTAGTAGACTAGAAACGGCCACGATGCGCGAGTCCAGTGTATACAAGAGCCGTCGTAGCGATATAAGCAATAACATCGATTTAAATTTTGAGATGAATGTGGGACCCCTTGTGATGAGCGAAGGAGTTGTTCGCGAGTCGAGCGACCTGGAACTTAAACGTTTCATCAATTATTATGTTTATGTAAAATTGAGAACAAAGGAAGATAAAATCGTTTCATCAATAATTATTTTTATGTAAAAATGAGAACAAAGAAAGATAAAATCGTTTCATCAATTATTATGTTTATGTAAAAATGAGAACAAAGAAAGATAAAATATAGCTCAGTTAGAATCTAGCATGTGCTGAGAGTAGACTGTAAAAATCATATTTTTATCATTGCCGTGAACCAAGGAATCTCATTTCTATTTTCTTAGTGTGTCAGCTCTAGAGATTCAATTTACCACCCCAATCGAGCGACACACTAAATTGGTGGCAGCACAAACTAGGCATTTACCAAAACTCTACTCTAGATAAACTACTACGATGTCCAAAGATCATTCCCTGGCAGATTTCGCAATGAAAGTGACTGTTAAAATTCCAGAATTTAGTGTGACTGATCCGTCAATATTTTTCGAGGTTTTAGAGGCACAGTTTAAATTAGTGGGAGTGAAATCTGAGACTACGAAATTCTACCACGCTATATCTGGTCTCCTTCACAAAGTTCTTTCTAAAATTGGAAAATCAACACGCAAGGATGAATTGTTCGAAAAATTAAAAATGGCCGTGCTGGATAACTACGAAAAATCAAAGGCCCAATTATTTGACGAATTGACTACGACCAAAACAATGGTTGGTAAACCATCCGATTTCCTGAATGATCTGAGAAATACGGCTGAAAGACTAGAAGTTCCTGACGATATGATAAGGCATAAATTTATATCCGCGTGCCCACCTCAAATGGCATCAGTATTAATATCGCGCACGAAGGATAGTTTGGACGAGATTGCAAAATTAGCCGATACGATTAGTGAAATGGTGATTTCACAGAAGGTTTTCGCTATTAATTCATCTTCTTTGACCCCTACTCACCGTCAGAATAATAAACTAGTTGCATCGTACTCGTTAACCCCCTTTTATCAAGACCAACGTCCAAAGGTTTGTAGAGGGCACTTATTTTATGGAAACAAGTCATGTACTTGCAAACCATGGTGCCATTTCCCTTCTAAACCGGGCTTAAAAATGGAACCTTCATCAAGGGAACCGTCACCGGCACCCATTAGTATGCGAAATCAACCTCGTCCGCAAACTCCTACTTATTCGGAAAACTAGATGGGCAAGTCAATTTGGCGACAGATGCCTTGCCCTTATTAAAATTAGTCGCAAAGTTTGGTGAGTCAAATGTCAAACAAGAGGTACTAATAGACACGGGTGCTTCCGTCTTTATAATTCCTGAATCCTTAGTAGCCAAATCAGCGATCGATCCTTCTCCAGTACGTCTTACTGCGGCCAATAATGACCCCATTAACGTCACCGGAGAAATAACCACTTCTATTTCCATCAAAGATTTACGCAGAAGATATCCATGGACGTTCGTAGTTGCACAAGTTCAAAGTCCAATCATCGGCATGGATTTTCTTCATAATTATGGATTTGTTATTCATTGCAAGGATGGGACTATTATGGATTCGGAAATGAAGATAAAGTGTCAAGGACAACTAGTTAAACGAACAGGCCTACATTCAGTTAAAATCAAGATCGAAGACTTACCTCCTATAATAATAGATCTCCTGAAGAAATACCCCGAACTTACATCACCAGAACAGAAACACAATCCTTCCAATATTCCAACCGATATTTATCATACCATCGATACAGGTGACGCATCGTCCTACGCTGCCAAAGTACGGCGATTGTCACCCAAAAAACTGGATATTTGTAGGAAAACGCTTGACTCCTTACTAGAAGCAAAGACAATCGTACCATCGAAATCGTCGTGGGCAACACCACTACATTTTGTTGAAAAGAAGACTCAAGGAGAATGGCGTATGGTAGGTGATTACCGAACATTAAATGCCAAAACCATACCGGACAAATATCCTCTACCAAATATGGATGACTTAACTTCGATTCTCCATGGCTCTACGGTTTACAGCAAATTGGATTTATCCAGAGCTTATTATAATATCCCAATCAAGAAAGAACACCAACACCAAACCGCTATAACTACACCCTTCGGACTTTTTGAATATCGATATATGCCTTTCGGATTGTGGAACGCGGGCCCAACTTTTCAAAGATTTATGAATAATATATTCGGTCCTCTTACGTTTGTTTTTATCTATCTTGATGATATCTTGATCCATAGCAAATCAAAAGAAGAACACGATAATCATCTACGTCAAGTATTCCAAGTCCTCGCCAGATACAACTTACGTTTAGCTTAAGAAAAGTGTCAATTTTACCAATCTGAACTCCACTTCTTAGGTCTCATCGTAAGCGGAGAAGGTATAAGAATTCCACAATGCAAAACAAACACATTCGACTCTTTCTCTCAACCTTCCGAGCCAGCTGATCTCCGAAGATTTTTAGGGATGGTCGGATTCTATCGAAAATTAGTACCGCATTTCGCTCAAATATCGTTCAAACTTACCGAAATGTTACGTAATTCAGATATGAAAACTAACCTAGTATGGTCAAAAGAAGAATCAGAATCGTTTGTCAAGTTGAAGGAAGCTTTGAGAAATTCAATAACGCTTCCCTATCTTAATCCAACTTGTAATATTTTTCATCTTGTCACCGATGCATCACAAAATGCTGCAGGTGCAGCACTACACCAAATAATTGACGGAACTCCAAGACCGGTTGGTTTCTTTTCCAAGAAATTTAGTCAACCTCAAGAACGTTACGCTACGTATGACCGAGAACTATTAGCTGCCTACTGGGCAGTTTTACACTTCAAATATATCATCGAAGGTCAAGTTGTAACATTATTTACCGATCATCGCCCCTTAGAGTCAGCATTCAAGAGTGGACGATCTTCCAAATCTGATCGAGAACAAAGACATCTGAGTCTAATCACAGAATTTGTTCAAGATTCAATACATTCGAGGAGAAGACAATATCGTCGCGGATTGCCTTTCTCGACCCATCTTCTCTATCGAACCGGAGTCAGTCGACCTCCCTTCAATTTCACACGAACAAACCAAAAGCTTTGAGGAAGAAGACTCCGATTTTCAACAATATTACGTATCACATTTAGAAAACTTCAAGATTGTCAAATTATCAAAAGGTCTCGAATTAATATGCGAAAATTCCCTTCCAAATCCTCGCCCTTACGTTCCCGAGTCGCTTCGAAAGAAAATCTTCACGATGTTCCGTTCCTTATCACACCCAGGCATCAAATCATCTGTAAAAATAATTAAAATGCGTTATTTTTGGCCTGAATTGCAGAAAAATGTAACGGAATGGGTACAAGAATGTTTAGGATGTCAGCGGGCGAAGATTCATCGACATACGAAGACCGAAATTGAAACTTTCTACGTTTTCAAACTGTACATATTGATATTGTGGGACCTCTACCTCCAGCAGACATACCTGGACAAGCGTCCACAGAACCTTATAGATATGTACTAACATGTATTGACCGCGCAACAAGATGGATCGAAGCTTTACCTATTACTAATATCACCCCTATCACAATAGCCCATTCGTTCGTCAGTACCTGGATCTCCCGTTTCGGGGGGCCACTTTATGTCGTTACGGATAGAGGTGCTCAATTTGAATCCGAATTATTTCATCATCTATCCCAACTAGTCGGTTTCCATCGTATACGTACTACTGCATATCACCCAGAAACAAACGGAATGGTGGAAAGAGCTCACAGAGTAATCAAGGGTGCCCTTCGTGCGAAGCAACAGAATTGGTTCTCCGCTCTTCCACTTGTTCTATTAGGTATACGTCTCTCTCCAAATGCAAACCAAATCGCGCCTTTTACAGCGCTTACTGGAACCGAAATGATGATACCTCAAAGTGTCATATCAGAAACGCCATTGAATACTACTAACAAGAATTTAGAATACGTAACGGATCTAGCCGAACACTTTAGAAATATAGATTTCCTCTCACTATCGATGGGTCATGACAATTCAACAAAAAACCCCTATATCCCAAAATCGCTTCAATCAGCGGAGTACGTCTGGGTTCGAGTCGACAGAGTCAAAGGTCTACTTGAAGCTCCATCCGAAGGTCCAGCTGAAGTAGTACAAAGAAATCTAAAAACTTTTATAATCAAATTCTCGTCAGGACGTGAAGATACGGTTTCAATCGAGCGATTGAAAGCCGCAATCGTAACTCCCAAAAATCCGAATAATAAGAAGAAATCACCCTCAAACCATGTTACTAAAACAACGACACCTGATGCCCAAGAAATAATACAAAACAAAAATTCAGATCCCTTCCAAGGTTTGCAAGCCGAAGACTCAATATATTTCAAGGATTTACAAGATTCCCCTCCAGTCGAAGCCAGACCGTCTCGTTCGGGACGCAAAGTTCGTATATCTCGGAAGAAGGACTATTATTATTATTGAACATTTTCAATCGATGCTCCACATCTTTCGGGGGACCCCTTGTGATGAGCGAAGGAGTTGTTCGCGAGTCGAGCGACCTGGAACTTAACCGTTTCATCAATTATTATGTTTATGTAAAATTGAGAACAAAGGAAGATAAAATCGTTTCATCAATAATTATTTTTATGTAAAAATGAGAACAAAGAAAGATAAAATCGTTTCATCAATTATTATGTTTATGTAAAAATGAGAACAAAGAAAGATAAAATATAGCTCAGTTAGAATCTAGCATGTGCTGAGAGTAGACTATAAAAATCATATTTTTATATGATACTAATACTGGATGACGGACTCAAGTGGAGAAAGCATATAGAACACGCCATCTCTAAGGCCAAGAGGAGTTTATTTGCGTTGAGAGCTTTCGTCGGATCAGACTGGGGTCTTAACCCACAAAAGTCCAAATGGATATACGAAGCCTACGTCAGATCCACTGTTAGTTATGGAGCTGTTGTATTCGCACCAAAGCTTCAAGGTAGCAAAGTCATGAAAGATGAGCTCAGTAAGTTGCAAAGACTTGGTCTCATGAGTATCACTGGAGCTATGAGGTCCACACCCACGGCTACAATGGAAATACTCTGCGGGCTTATGCCACTTCATCTTTATGTTTTGGAGCGCGAATGCATGATGAGACTTCTGACAAGGAAAGAAAATCCACTCAAATGGTATGATCATTTGCAAAGAGGACACCTACAATATCTAGATAGATATCTACGTATGAATGATGTCCCAACTCCTCCTCCTCGTGTGCCTTTTTGGTCTGGCACTGTGGAATACGCTCTACAAAAAATATGGCGTATAGACGACTTTGATTTGGTTGGCTATACTGACGGTTCAAGGATCGATAATCTTACAGGTGCTGGCTGGGCATTGACGAGGGGTGACACTGTGCTCGACGAAGGAACCTTGAAGCTCAATGAAACAAATACCGTTTTCCAAGCTGAGGTGGAAGCTATAAAGAACCTTTCCAATCATCTCCATGGAGACAAATTAGAGGGGAAGAAGGTATTAATCCTATCTGACTGCCTATCAGCCATCAACAGTCTTGAAATTAAGCAGGGCGACCTTTTGACTGAAGAAGTTATCGGCTGTAAAAATGCCTTAAACAGCTCAGAATGTAATATTACGATTGGTTGGGTAAGAGGACATAACGACACTACTGGAAACGAGTTCGCGGACGCATTGGCCAAAGACGGTGCCAGGAGAGGCACACCTGTCTCTGTGCCCGTATCGTTATGCCAAACTAAGAATGCCCTTCGACAAGCGTCCTTGAGGGAATGGAGAACCAAATGGCGGAAGATGAGCTCTAGTCGACAGTCAAGACTCTTCATAACAAATCCGTACATAGGAAATAAAATATTTAAATTTAAAAGAGCACAAATTTCGGTGATCGTTGGCATGATTAGCGGACACATCGGTCTCAACGGGCATCTTTTCAAGTTGGGGAAGGCCATTAGCCCAACCTGTAGACTCTGTCATGAGAATGACGAAACTCCTCACCATCTCATCTTTGGTTGTCCGGCAACAACGGAAAGGATGATGGCTCTCGAGGGAGAGATTAAAGAAAAGAAGTTATCCTTGGAGGAGTATATTTTTAAAGTATATAAATGTTTTTGTAATCTTAAACAAATTTTTAATAAAGACCATAGCTATTAGATAGGTTCACTTCCGGCTGATACCGGATTAAGTTCCGGTGAGGTGGGTCCAATCTAGGAGCTAAACAAACAAACATATTTTTATCATTGCCGTGAACCAAGGAATCTCATTTCTATTTTCTTAGTGTGTCAGCCCTAGAGATTCAATTTACCACCCCAATCGAGCGACACACTAAAAGACCACCGGAGAGAATTCGATAGGACTTGCTCAATACAGTGATCGGTCTCCAATGACTGAAATCCGAGCCATCACCTTTCTTTGTAATAAAAGCGATTCGCTCTTGGTGAAAGACTAGGGAATCTTCCCTTTCTTCACCATATCCTAGCTTATTTTCACCAGAAAAGGTACAATTTGATCTGGTAAAAGGGAATATATTTTTCCAGGGATACCGTCCGGTCCACAAACTTTATCACCATTAAGTTTTTTCTTTATATCTTGTGAGATACATTCATGGG
Source organism: Lepeophtheirus nordmannii (assembly GCA_963680855.1). NCBI lineage: Eukaryota > Metazoa > Arthropoda > Copepoda > Siphonostomatoida > Caligidae > Lepeophtheirus > Lepeophtheirus nordmannii. Next base: position 1,505,212 of record OY804526.1, read on the forward strand.
AAAAAATACTGTTATGATGATGTCAACTTTTAATCTTTTTTGGTCTTGGAAAAAGTCTCACAACCTCACAAACGACAGATTGAAAACCAGAGTGAAAATATTCAACTATATCCCACTTATCCGTTATCCATCATGAACAATATTATTCATCGTGCAGGCCAACGATTTGTCACCTCTTGACAAGTTCTTAATTCTTTTGTTACAGACATTCTCCCGAATTACTTTGGCCTCCCTCTCTGCCTCAGCAATTTAAGAGATCCGAAAAGAGTTAATTACATCCGCTGTAAAAGAGCAGACAAACAAAAAGTCCTTATCAAGCGTATTGTCGATAAGCTTTTGATGTTCCTCTGTCTCAATTCTTTTCTCGTGTAAAATTTTTTAACTAGTTGTTGACACGATATAATTTAATAGAGTGACATTCTGACAGGAGGAATGGCAATTTTTAAATTTTTTTGGCAAGTTTCTTGAAAGCTTGCTTCTGAATTTTTCATCTGCAAGTACCCATTTTGGAATTTTGAAATTATTATTTTGAGGACAGCATTTCAACCCTAATTCAATTAATTTATGGTCAGAAGAGTGTTCAGGACGATACAAGCCACTCGTCATCCGAAAAGCAAGTGAAGACGAGGCCAAGGCTAGGTCTAACCTTGATTTTTTATTTCATCGATTTATTTCATTTCATTGTTTACATGAGTATTTATCATGGCTTGAAAAAAAGAGGAGGACTTTTCCTTTAGCCCATAAGCATTGAATATGTAGAAAACAACTCCGTCAGTCGATATTTAAGTGAAAGTCACTTACATTGGAATACTCCTTGACACAGGATATTAACTTTACTTTTTTCGTAATAAAGGATAAGACTCCCCTACTAGATCCAGACACAATTGATTTTACATCTTGCAGACCTACAATATCTGTATTCAAAGACTAAAGATGTTTCATCAGAGCATGTCGTATTCTTCTGTTTCTCTCTCCCCTTGTATTCAGGGAGATAATTTTCCTTATACCCAAGTTGAAATTGATTTCTGCTGGTATGTCATTAGAGAAATCAGAAATTTTGGTTTACATTACTTTAGGATAAGGAGAACATTATACTTTTGTTTGCTTCGGTCGATTGTCTTTGTCTGGAGAATTGTTAGAGTCCAGCATGTTCCTCTTGCTCGACGATTGGGAACGAGTTCAGTGATGTAATATAAGGTGGGGGTTTAGGGAAAGCCTTCTAATTGTCAACTTTTTGAGGATTCGATATTCCCTCCGTTTGGGGATATGGAAGTGATTTAACTGGAAAATTTTGAAGTTTCTCCATTTCCTGTTCGTAGAGAAGCATTCTGGAAAACCTCTCTTGGATTTTGTTCTCCGTCTCCAACCTGAGGTTCTATCTCTGAGTTACTACAAACTCCAAGAGGGGATTGGGGAGCAGACCTATCGGATATGCTCCAAACCTCATTTTCTATTTGAACATCATCCTCAACAGGAGGAGGGGTCTTTTTTGCTTATCTGCAAATCCTTCAGAATTTTTACTTTTCTCCATTGTAAGAATTTCTTCGTCTTCAACAATATTAGAAGATTACCCTCCATCACAATTAAGATAGACAGAGACTTCATTAGGTTCGTCGATACACTCCATGTTTGCTTTTCGTTCACGAATAGCATTTATCAAAGCACGTTCATAGTCTGCTGTGTTAAGTCGTTTTTTTATACAGTGCTGTTCTATATGTCCAAAGCCAAAGTACTTCTGACATTGAAGCTTTACTCCAGAGAATCTAACCTTAATTAGGTTCCGCTCAAATGGAAAAATCTGAAGAATAGAGGAAAGATCTGCTACAATATCAGTCATGTAGTCACAAAATTCCCTCCAGACTTCTTTATAGTTTTTTTATTTAGACTCCGCCTTTCCATCTATTGTGTTTCGTTTAGGAGAATGACTTAAAATTTCACTGAAATTTCTCAGCCACTCAACCACTCTGACTTTATTCACTCGCTTAAATGTACTAATTAGGGTGAGAGTAATTTTCTTACTTCTATCGGCAGTAATTCTGTCAATTCTTTTTAACCTAATAGTCACTTCATCAAGATATCTATCAGTATTTTTGATTTTTAGTACATGATTCTTTTTCAGTTCAGTTTTTATACAACTTCTCACGTCAATCGGAAATGTTGTATAAAAACAAGCAAGCCCAAGACTAAACTTAGGGTTGGCTCCTGCAATTTCATGCCCCTTGAAACCATATTCCATTGCTATATCATATATATCCACATGCTTGATATTGTCTCCTCTGAAAACATAACCATCAACGTTATCCATAGTGAGGACAAAGGTCTCCCACTTAAAGTTATTCTCCAGGTTCACATGAACCACTGCATCTTTCTAAATGCCTTTTTTTCCTTTTAGGACAGTCGCATATCTCCTGTCCTTAAATTTTTGATAACGGGGGGGGTTTATCTGGAGGTTTGCTAGCCATGTTGTTTCATAAAAGTTCCGCAAGGAAAAGAACAAATAAAAAATAATGACTTAGCTTATAACTGAGTTCCTCAAACGCTTTTCAGAGAGTAAAAGTCCAAGAAAACTCAAGCGAAGGGTGCTTCCAGTACATAGAACTCTTTTTTTAAGGCAAAAAAGGTCAAAAGATAACAACAACCCGCACAAAACAAAAAACACACAGAAAAGAAATAAAATATGACTTCTTCACAAAATACATAAACAATTTTTTTTTATTTTTGTTTTATGAGAATACGTTGTTTTAAAGTTTTAAAGTTACCCTAATTATAAAAACAACGGAGGTAGAAAGAAGGAAAACAACAATTATTATAATACTTGTTCCTCTAAATCACATGCAGTCATTTACTTTTGAGTGATTGAAGTGTAATAACATGACATGATGGTGGAAATATCCTTTCGCTAAACTTATTTCATAATCTTGGACAACACTTCTTTGCATTCAAATGCCGTAGTATGAACGATCGGATTTTTCAGTATAGAACATGAAATTGACTAAAACGATGTTGAGTTGGACATTCAAGGAAACAAGTGTCTTGGTCTTTTTAGTGATGAAATTAAAAATATCAGAATTGTCTTCTATTATGTTCCTTGAATAAATCTCAATATTTATTTCGTGGTTACGACTTTAAACGTGTTGTATAATATTTGGGGCTTCTTTCCCAAATTCATTTAGATGTCATTTAACTAACCTAAGATCATCATTATATTCTCCATTATCAACGATCAAGGACTTTATGCTAACTCGATTCGATAATTTATTTACTTTTACTTTATGGATGAATTTATTAAATTGTTAATCGTTTATTAATTTGTAATTGCCATTAAACGTTTTCAATATATATCTATATCTATATATATATATGATTTTCTCCTTCACTAATTAAATTATCACGTACATGGCTCGACACCCCTCACAACATTTACATTTGAGGCTTAATCTTACTATGAGTTGAAACTATTTTGTTCTAATTTGAGTTTCTATATGTATATATTATATTTGTGTATAATTTAAATATATTTTTAGTATCGAATTCATTAAAAGTCTTTATCATAGTATATTATATTGTTTCAATCTAGTACTGAATAAAAAATATGTATTAATTTAATGCGCTTAAATAAATAAATTTTTTATTATCTTAGAGGTAAAAAATGTCCATGAAAAGAATTATTCAAGAATTACTATAAACGAAAATTACTGAGAAACACGACTTGTGAACGAAAAACTAAGATCTGTTTTGGATATTGCGTTAATAGATAAATTTTTTTCAGACCCAAAATTCCACGCGGTATTTTTTATTTACCTCATAGTTTTGTTATAGTACCCTCTTTTGACAAGTCTTTTTCAAGGTTATTTTATGGTTGTAGAGCTCTTTTTAGTATTGTTATAGTAATAAACAAAGAACAGCTTATAATTTATTTTTATAAAAATCATAAAAGTCGTATTACCTTTGAAATATCATATTGGAATTAGAGATTTTATATAATGTTTTTAAAGCTTTCAAGGATCGAACTAAAAAATTAGATTGAAGTCAGTCAAAGAGAGGGAGCATAAGGTAATGCTGAGAATGAAGGCTATAGTCAAATATCTAAGTCGATTTAAAAAATGATTAAGTCTTCAAGATAAATACATATAAATATATTGTTTAATATTGTCTAATATCAATAAGGCAATAAAACCTATTTCAAAGGTGTGGGATCTAGAATTTCAATTTTTTGGAGTCATTCATGACATCGTGGTTGGACATACTTAGCTATCGTTATATAAATCCATGTATTAAATATATTATAATGTTGGTTAAAAATATTAAATCAATTAAGTTGTTTTTGAAAAAATACTTACGTTTGATTCATGGATATTCATTTGCATTTCTCGACCTCCCATTCCGAAAAGAATAGATACCTAATCAAAACATGATAAAATTTTAATGGGCTAATTTTACTACAAAAACTATGGTGGGTAAATAATGAGACATGTTAAATAAGCAAATGAATAATTGACCTTATTTTTTGGTTAACTTTATTTAATCGTACAACCGCATAAGGTACTTCTTACAATATTTAGAATTGGTTGCACCTCAACTTAATTCTTAAATTGACTTAATTTATGTTATTATAGATTGTTTACCCGTATAACAATACTTTTTAAATTTTAACTAATTATTTACATGTTTAGATCCCCACTTGTCGTAATTAAGCACCATTAATGTCTATGAAATCTTCGGTAGATTGTACATCATATACATATGTATGGCAGGACTATTCAATTGTAGGCTCAGTAAGCTTATCTTGGTATGTTAAGATAATAGAACGACGTTCTAAAAGAGGTAAGACTTCTCTAAATGATTGAAAATCAGTTCATATATTCCATCGTATAAAATGTCTAGAGGTGTGAAAAATGCTGGAATCCCTGTGAGTGTAAAAACTATACCTGTAATGATGCCATAAAAAAATATGATGTCTCTAAGAGACACCATATGTGCTGATAACATATGAATCAACAACATAGGAAGGAGTAATTAAAACAATAAATATAGAAGAGGTTGGCAACAGATATGTTTTTTAAGATTCTTTCTCTTGTAGGGAATCCAGTATTTTTAACATCCCTATTACTGTCTAAGAGGGTTTTATTCGCGGACAGATTTCGTTCAAGATTTTTTTTTTAGAGGATGTGTACTCTAAATGAGTAAAATGTATGAAACAGTATTCAAATGGTTCTCTCTAAGACACAACAGCACTCAATACTAGTCGTAAAAATTGCTTTGAAGTTGTATTAGATATCATTTCCAGAAAAGGGATTAAATAAACTGCAATACATCGGTTACCAGTACCACATTTTTGATCTTGTTCTAGGATACGTAATTACACATTTATACTAATACTAATTGAGTAGTTCAATTTCCAATTAGACAGGTTAACATTCAAAAATCCTAAGGGGTATACGTATAATAAAAGTTATTCAGTTTTGCACGCTGATTTCAAATATATATATATTTTTTTTTTTTCAAGAGTCTGACAGTTTTGGAGAAATCGAACAATACTTTTGGAACCTTTTTGGGCCCTTTTCTAACTTCAACTTCAATTTAAGTCTAGAAGGATACTCATTTAGTGCAATAAAAAATAATGATTTGCAAGTGTTTTTAATGCAAATTCCATTTCCAGTTTTTGTTTTGACCAAAGGTGCTTCTAGGGGTATAAGAGGCAGAAGTAGGCCAAAAAGTCGGCCAAATCGTTTGTTACTCAAATAACTTCTTGAATATTACATGAAATGGATTAGTAAGGAATGCAGTAAAGAGCTGAGACCCACATCTTTCAAATGATATGTCAAGCACTCAATAGGAATCCTTTACTAAGAAAAAATCGTCCATCTAAATGTGTAAATTTTCATTCAATTTCGATTATAAATTCTCTAGAAATAAAGGAGTCATGGTAGAAATATTAAAAAACAAGTACAATAGACTGAAGTATTAACAGAAGGATTGTGAAATCAGTAAGAAATAACAAAATTATAAAACATTGAGCTCCTATTTAATTACTAGGCAACTCCGAAGAAAGAGGGGAATCGCATGGCCATGGATATCAAATCGTAGGGATAGTATTCATTGACGAGTAATCATAGGGACTTAGTGAAGAGTGTCTCAGCACCCAGCAACTCTTCTACTTCATCATCATGCTAATGAACGGAACTGCAGTGAGGAACACTCCATCAGTCTTTCATTAAAAGATTATTTATTCATCAGAATGGATGCAAAGAGCCTATGAATAATGAAATAATGTGACAAATACATGAAACCATGGAATGTATTGAGCTTGAACGCCAATTGTTCTGATCCAATACTCCATAATTGATGCACTATATAACCACGTTAATATAGATCGTGAAATGGAAGAGTCCCAAATGTCATGATTGTTATATTAATTTACATGGGATCGCATTGGAGGTGGTAATAGAACATTCGAAAATCACGAGTCTGAAACAGACGATAGGGGCAGACGACTCCAGAGAATAATATCACATCTTTGGATAGTTGATGATTCCCTGACACGATGAGTTCGACCCTCTCGGAGAGATTCCAAAGGATCCCTTGATTTGGGTTAGAGTCGGGATAGAGGATCTTAGGAACGTGAATTCGATCTGGAGGAATCCATGGGATTGATTGCATTAACTCACGTCATTGGTTACATTCTGCTCCTTCAGAAGCATGGATGTGGATCCCAAGACTTATTTTCCCTTCACCCCTGGAGGGATGTTTCTCTTTCTATCTTCTTCCCCGAGTGCTCGTTGCTCCCTCTATGAAAGGCGTACCTTATTTTATTCAAAATCATGGGACCCGTCTTCTGAATGAGTGCCCTCACTTGACATAAGTACATTAACAATCTCAACAAAAGTTGGTCAAATGAAAATTAGCCAATAATTTACAAAAAACGGCTCATTTCATAAGTTAAAATGTCATACTTTATTAGCAATATTATTAAATTAGATAAGTATATGTGTATATATATATATTAAGTATTTGTTTAAGCATATGAAAGTGTTTGAATTTGTCAGTTAAAGGCACTTTTATAATTTTGATGGTACTAAATAAAGTAATATCAAATACCAGCAGGGCACAATCTAATGCCACTTCTTGTAGATATTTTGCTCTAACAGCTATTTATTTATTATTCGTATCTATAGCTAATAGTTTACTACTTCCATTTTGATACAAACGGAGTATTAAAATGTATTTGGAGCTGGAGCCAAATTTTAATGAGAATTGATTTTAAAAAAATACGAAAATTGAGGCATAATTATAGATCCTTTGTTAATTATTATTATTATTATTATATATACCATAAGTGAGAGAGGCAGAAAATAAACTCAATTAATAAGTCAGAAAATTATATATTATTAGCTACTAACTCTTAAATTAACAATTATTATGGGGAATCGGACTTCAACTTTAACTTGTTAATAGTGTACTTGCTTTATTAACCTTAAAGCTCGTATTCCTTTCGAGGACAAGCCATAAGAAAGGGTAGTATATGCAAGAATTGCTTGAGTTCTCCTGTTCCGGCAAAGTAGCTAAATTTGACTATAAAATTACCCTAGTGTGCATGATCGCATTTGTTGGATACGGATACGACAGTAAATGAGAGTAGTGTTTGTTTACATCTAACTTTATTATTCTCCCTGTTGAACTTTATATAGTTGCAATATTTAGATAATACATAGTACAAATGGTTACGAGCACATTTACTTGTACGTGCCCTTGAATATAGTCGATTATCACATTATCAACTATTATTGTAAATGTAACATTGTTGTGGTCTTAAATATGTATAGATCTTTAAAAGGAGAGATTGGTAAGTAGAATGTCTAGCCAACAGCATTAAATCATTTTTTTTTCAGTACCAGATTGAAACAATATAATAGGATGTGATTAAGAAACATATATTTCCTTTGAGACTTTTAATGAATTTTAAATTAAATATATACTTAAATTATATAAAAATATATATAGAAACACAAATTAGCGCAAAATAATTTTAACCCAAAATAAGATTAAGCCTCAAATGTATGTGATAATTAGGAATGAAAATCATATGCAATTCGGGCGTGTGATAAAAAAGTGGAGTTGGCTCTTCAAACAGGTCTTTTTGTTTTCCGAAGCTGTTATCATTATTTTTTTCCCCTTAAGAAGGTAACATCAACTTTACCTCAACATAATATTTTACAAGTAAAGAACAGTCTGCAAAGATTATATCATGGTGAGGAACAAAGGAAAAATTAAAAAAGGGTTATCATTCATTGAGGTGAATGGAGTTAATGATATTTGTGAATATAATAATGAATCTGGAGTAACGTATTGTAATGTTTGTGGTTTGATGTTTTCATTTGTATACATATATAAAGGAAAATAGCAGCTTGTAGCTCAGTAAAACGTCATGACAGCTCAAGCTGCTTCCCCCCTCGACAATCATTAAATTGTCAGGGTTGCCAGGTTGATTTTCTCTTTCTTTTTTTATAACACGCCCGAATTGCATATGATTTACATTCCTAGTGATAATTTAAAGAGTGAAGGAAAAATCATATATGCATATATATATATATATATATATATATATATATATATATATATATATATATATATATTGAAAACATATAATAAAAATTACAAAATTAATAAACAATCAACAATTTAATAAATTCATACATATATCAATAGTAAATAAATTATCTAATCAAGTTAGAGTAAAATCCTTGATCACTGATGATGGAGATGAAAAGTTCTAAAGTTATAAGGGAGATCCTAGATTAGTGAAATGACATCTAAATGAACTGACAGGAGCCTTGAGAAAGTTAAAAATTATAAAACACGTTCAATGTCGTAGTCACGAGATAAATATTGAGATCTATTCAAGGAACGAGATTGAAGACAATCCTTATATTTTTTTATTTTATTACTTATGAGACCAAGACGCTAGTTTCTTCCAATGTCCCACTCAATATCGTTATTCATTTACGTTTTGCCAAGTTCATGCTCTATACTGAAAAATCCGTTCCTTCTTACTACAGTATTTGAAAGTAAAGAAGTGTTGTTCAAGATTAAGAAATAAGTTTAGAGAATGGATATTTTCACCATCATGTCATGATATTACAATTGAATCACTCAAAAGTTAATGTCTGTATGTGATGAAGAGGAACAAGATATACAGATATCTGAGGGAAATGTCAACATAACTCTTAATCAACGATAAGAAGCTCTTTAAATACCAAAAAATTCATATCGTAAATTGTGATACCTTGGTGGTTCTCAATACGGTGAAGGGCATAAACGTCCGGAAAATGTTAACTCTGACGTAGGAATTTAATGATCATCAGATGGAACTCGGACTCTATCAAAATTGGAGATCTAAAATGAACATAGTAACCAAATATCTTAAATCCTAGAGCTAATATAATTAATGATTATTTTAAATTATTATTTTAAATTATTATATTAATATTAGTTATAATAGTTTAAGTTTGCCATTAGAGTATTTACTAACTCTTAGTAGGACGATAAATTTTGAGAAGTTCATAGAGCCAATGAAAACTCTGATGGACGGAGATTTCATCCTTAATACGATTGCCTACTCATAGTAGGAAACAAGGGATTTAGAGTAGTTGATAGAAGTAATGTTGTGCTCTTTGATGAACAGAGAATTGGAATCCCTGTCTTATATTCAAACATTTTCACATTCATCAAATCTTAAAGAATAAATCTAGAAAAATATATAAAACCATCGGAGTTTCGAATAAAATTGCTTAAAATATATTTCAAATTGCCCAAAAAATAAAAATACTGTCAAAGTTGGATACAGATAATACTATAGGTTCAATTATAAACCTTTCAGCAAATATAACTAATGCTCCATTCAAGATATTTTCGTGGATTAAACCCGCCGTAATATGTATATCAACAATCATGATCGTCCTAATTACATATTTTTAAGTTATAAAGTTTATAAGAAAAGAAAGAGATCACATCTGAGCATTCAAAATCAAAATCACATTATGTTATCAGCATTGTAACTACCATCTGAATCAAATAACTCCTTGTCAAACATTGATGATTGAATTATACTTGTAAAGAATTATATAAATTATGTTATGTTTTTGATATATTTTGTATTTGAAATCATTCATTAGAAATGGTATAAAAAATAAATGAGTTTGTGCATAATACGATTAACGTTATCAAAGACACTTCATGATTATTCCTTGTTCTCCACTTTAGACATGAAGAAGGGGACCTAGTACTGAGAGACATAAACGGTAAACTAAGGGACTTTCAGTAACATGATCGGTACATGAGTGTAAAAAAGTTGTCCATTCGAATGAGGATGTGTGTTAGTAGACTAGAAACGGCCACGATGCGCGAGTCCAGTGTATACAAGAGCCGTCGTAGCGATATTAGCAATAAAATCGGTTTAAAATTTTGAGATAAATGTGGAAATTAGTTTTTTCTATACAAACATTGACTCCTCAATGGAGTCTTAATTTCTTTCCCCATTCTTGACTTAACAGCGATGTTTATTGTTAATCTGAAAAGGGAATTGTTCTTAGTGTACTCAAAGATGATCCAAATGACAAATACTTTCACATGAAGATGAATCTCTAATTTTATAACATGTCGAAACTTCGATCCCGTCTTCTTCAAATTAAGGCGACTGATCCAGCATTCCTCAAAGCAGTTTCGTTCATATCCATGATGATGAAGATGAAGGGTACTGAGACACGATTCATCAAGGAACACTATTCCTTTCATTGGATATCTATGACCCTGCAATCCCACTCTTTCCTCGGAGTTGCCTTGTAATTAAATAAGAGATCCATGTTTTTGAATTTGGTTATCTTCAGCTGATGTCAGAGTCTTCTTATGCGCGCTACTACTACAGTCTATAGCACTTGTTTTTTATTAGATCTACCGTGAGTCTTAGATTTCTAGTGCACTTTTGCTCAAAATTGGATGAAAATTTACACACTTTGATGGATGATTTCTTCAAAGTTAAAGGCTCTTATCGGACGCTTGACATCTTGTTTAAAAGCTGTGGGTCTAATCTCTTTAATGCATTCCTTATTAATCAATTTTATGCAATATTCAAGGAGTTATTTAAGTACAAAGGATTTCATCGACTTTTGGGCCTACTCCGGCACTCTACGCCCCTAGGAGTCCTTTTAGGTCAAAACAAAGATTAGAAATGAAATCTCCATAAAAAACACTAGCCAATCATTATTTTTTAACGCCCAAAATGTGTATTTTTCTTGGCTTAAATTGAAGTTGAAGTTGGAAAATGGGCCAAAAAAGCTAGAAAAGTAGAGACCGATTTCTCAAAAACCGTCGGACTCTCGAAAAAAAAAATTACAGATTTGAAATCAGTGAACAAAACTGAATAACTTTTATTATACTTATGCCCCAGAAGATTTTTGGCTGTTATATAATTATATAATTAAATTGAGTTAATATTCTGCCTCACATCTATGGTATACATAATGTTATTATTTATTATTGATGCCTTCATTTGTATATATAAAGGGGAATAGCAGCTTGTAGCTCAGTAAAACGTCATGACAGCTCAAGCTGCTTCCCTCTCATCATTTATCAAATTGTCATAGTAACCAGGTTGGTTTTCTCGTTCTTTGATTCTTACAAGCCCGATTTGCTTGAAATTTACATTCCTAGGTATAGGTACTTTAGTTTGCTTCACAGGAGAAAAGTTAGTAAGAAGGCTGTATGGTACATCTGGGAAAACAGAAGGACAATATTTTCCTAAGGATATCGTCGTTTGAGCAGGGAAGAATTAATTATGTAGATGTGACTAATTTCTGACCAGTGACTTCTTGACGACCCACGTTCATTCGAAGTTTTCAAATGTCATCCTGTGAGGGAAAGGTAACTCCCTTGTTCACTGACCTCACTGCTTCCAAAAAACTGGGGACTGAAGTCCCCAAGAACCAAATGAGCGCCGGTTCCACTTTTGACAGCTCTTCCAAAATTCTATCTGTCCTCATGCCCGATGAAGTGAGCTCCCAGGAGAGTGTTGGTGAAAATCCTGATACGAATGTGCAAGATGACGTTATTCGTGAAGGGGATTCTGAAATCAAAGAAAAAAGATTAAATGAAGAAATATTTAGAAGTTAGACACTCTAAATCAGTGGTACTTAACCTTGTCCTAATCAGGAGCCACATTGACGACAAAAAATTTGTAGAACACCACAAATCTAAAAATTCCTTTCCTCCTGAAACAATTATACATTTTAGAATAGAGATAATGCTAATGTATCAGAGAATGAGGAGCAGAATATACAATGCAAAAACTGTTATTTATTTTTTCTTTCCAAACGCAAAACTTAGCACTTAAAGGAATTTCTGAAATCACGTTCCACACTGGAAACGACATTCGGTTGCAACATTTTATTTTTGAGAGTGTAGAGAATGCTACTTTTCATTAGTATGGGGATGGAAACATTGAAATCTTACTAGTTTTGGATATATTTGGTAGATGCCCACCAGTTTCCAAAAATCTAGGACATCTGTACTCTGATATTGACACTGAGGTTTATCAGAGCTTCTTAACCCCATTTGAAGCTACATAAGGCCGAGTTATTTGAATATTTACTTCATTTCAATGACCTAGATCAGATATGAGTTTTTCACAAGGGGAAAATTTTACTATCTTCCTTGAAGCCGTGGAATCTTTATGTTAATTTTTGGTTCAGCTCAGTTAGACGTCACATAATTCTGAATGACAGGACAGGATAACTTTTAGTGCATTAACATCACATTCTGCATGTTTGGGAAAAAACGGTAATCAGAACCAATGTAACTTTGTTCAAGTACGTCCAATTTGTCAGGAAATGCTACGGAAGCCGTGTAGAGCTCATTAACGGTAGCAATTATCTTGTACACTTCTGCAATCATAGTGCAAAATATAAAATAATTATTTGTGATTGGTTCAAGATTGGAGTAGACAACAAATTATTTGATCAATACATAGATTCGAGAGTGGATTGAAAAGTCTAGAAAAAATTGAAGCAAAAATATTAGCTTACAAGTTATACCATGTTAGGACAGGTCATTGTTTTGATGATACATGCACAGAATTTAATACTGAGTTATATAAATTAGAACATTGTCTACTGTATGATGAACGATGTGTGAACTGTTTTCTGTTTTTTAAAGATTTTTAAAAATGAGAATGAAAATAATCACATGTAGCTCGCAAGCTGCGGGCTATAGTATCACTACTATGGACAACTTTTAATGCTGGTTTGTTATTTTTAATCATCTGTACTTAAAATTTGTATTTTTCATGCTAAAAAAGAATAATTCCTTTGAAAACAAAGCACAATTATACTTTTTTCGAAAGCACATTTTGTATTGCTTTTAATGAATGTAAAATATATTTATTTTCATATGATAGATATATGCTAGACTATAACACTAAAAACAATTACTTTTAGGATTAATTTAATTTTAAGTTACAATGTAAAATATGATGTTAATATTTGCATTGAATGATGAATAAGTTATAAGGGTCTAAATTCCCCTTAGTTGAATTCGTTTAAGACAAAAACCCTAAAAGTACTATTAAGTAACCACTTTTTAGTATATTTATGCTCCAATGAAACAAATCACAAGTGCCATCACGGTAGATGAGAGAAGGAATGAAATAAAAGGCTGGATGTGAAATATAAAATGTAGACGTATTACTTAGATATTACCAGTGATGTAAAAAACGGTGATTTTTAAGCGTGCGAGTAGTTCTCGAAATGCATGTTAGTTGAAACCCTATTTAATATTCTTTCATCATTCATAAATCATCAAGCTGTTTTCCTTTTCCTTTTGACAGAATAATTCTTATTAACTATCTGTATATTATATTTTCTATTATAAAAGTTACAATAATACCACACAACATTTCCTTCAATTTTGGTTGATAACTTTCTTAATGTTAACATCTCTCAAAAAAGTGACTTTATGTAAAAAAAATTTGCTCAAAGTAAAATATTTTACTTCTGTCTTATAAAATGTTTCATTTGCTGACATTTTTAATATATTTCCAACCATTTTCTTGAGTTATAGAAGAGGTAGAATAATTATTATTAATATCATTATTAAATCTTCAATCGTTGTTTTTAAAATTCTTAAAAATTAATACAAATAATGAAATTTTAACAAAAAATAGCAATAAATCCAAAACTGATGTACCGATTTTGATATTTGGAACATTCACTGTTTATTAAAAGTAATCTTTACAACTTTGATTTGAATAATATCTTTCTAAAACATCAATTTAATTTAACTAATTACTATATGTCCAAGAAGAGCTGTCTTGAGCCTGGAACAAGGCAGTCACAGCTACAGTCATAGTATTATATCGACAGCAAATAAGCTGGTTTTCATAGTTACCAAATCATTTTTGACGTCATCAAGGGGAGGGGCTACTCACATGCTTAAAAATCGCCGTTTTTTACATCACTGGATATTACACTAATGACAATATGAATGATACATAAATTAAAATTGGTAATGTCCAAAGTATGTAAATGAGACAAACAAACACTAAAACAATGGAGACAAATTTGAATGTGTGTTTCATTTAACAATTGCTTAGAACTAAGAGTAGAAGGAGTGGACTTGTATATTCTCCAAGAGTTAGAACAAAGGAAGAGAGAAGTAATCGGAGAGAGGGAGATTCGGATAGTTCTAACCCATCATCCTTCACCAGAATTTTTCCAATTCTGCTTTTCACGCAAGGAGATGGAATGGAAATTCCTATAAGGAAAGGAAGCCCTTTTGGTGTTGCTTATATAAGAACATTTCTTACACAGATATTAAAAACCTTCGGAATCATCTTTTACCATTTTTTTAACAAAATTCTTCATTTAGCCAAGTTTTAAATGAAGAGGAGGTAAAATAATTTTTTAAGAATTTAATAAAGGCTTAAATCTATTATTATTTTCTCCTGGCACATATGACGCCCATGTTGTCCATTCACGCTTTTCATAATGCATCCCAGTTGCTCTACTATCCCAAAGACAGAGAAAGCAGCAATACTTTGTAAGCCCTCCTTGCATACCCATGAGCATACCGATAACCTTTAAATCTCCACATAGGTACCACTTATAGTCTTGGTAATTTATTGCTTTGAGTTTACTGTTCATGTTGGTTCCTTAGCTGAACAGAATGAACAATAGGGATAGAAGGCTTCTTATTACCATTATGAAAAAGGACAGCTTTTAAACTTGACATTGATGCATCTATAAAAAGCCGCCAATCAAATGGATCATATTCTTACAATGGGTCATCAAACAATCCTTTAACATCATTACAATAGAAAAGTGGTCCATCAAGACTGAAAAATGAGGATTACCTATCACTTCTATTTCTGAAAAAGCTTTCTTTGAATAGAAACTTTTCTTTCACCTTAGAAGCAAGAAGTTCCGAATCCTATTTGGAAGGCGACTGATCCAGAATTCCTCAAAGCAGTTCTGTTCATATCCATGATGACGAAGATGAAGGGATGCCTGGTGATGAGACACTCTTCATAAGGACACTATTCCATTCATTGGATGTTCATGGCTATGCGATCCCACTCTTTCCTGGGAGTTGCCTTTTAATTAAATAAGAGATCCATGTTTTTGAATATGGTTGTCTTCAGCTGACTTCAGAGTCTTCTTCTGTGCACTACTACTACAGTCAATAGCACTTGTTTTTTATTAGCTCTACCGTGAGTCTTAGATTTCTAGCGAATTTTTGCTCAAAATTGGATGAAAATTTACACACTTTGATGGACGATTTCTTCAAAGTTAAAGGCTCTTATCGATCGCTTGACATCTTGTTTGAAAGCTGTGGGTCGAAGCTCTTTAATGCATTCCTTATTAATCAATTTCATGTAATATTCAAGAAGTTATTTAATTACAAAGGATTTGACCGACTTTCGGGCCTACTCCGGCATCCTACGCCCCTCGGAGTCTTTGAAGATCAAAACAAAGACTAGAAATGAAATTTCCATATAAAACACTAGCCAATCATCATTTTTAACACTCAAAATTTGTATTCTTCTAGGCTTAAATTGAAGTTGAAGTTGGAAAAGGGGCCAAAAAAGGTAAAAATGTAGAATCCGATTTCTCGAAAACCGTCGGTCTCATGAAATAAAAATATTACGATATGATCAGTGTGCAAAACTGAATAACTTTTATTGTACTTAAACCCCTTAGGATTTTTGAAATTTCAAATTTGTTGACCTGTGTAATTAGATTGCAAGATTGAAACCGTGATGGGATCAGTTGAAGAAGAGTAAGAAATCAATGCATTTCAAATTATTAGATATTTTGCAAAAATTTCAAAAAAATCGAGTTATAGGGTAAAAATTCATTTGTACAGTGTGTTTTTTCTACTGAATTTAAATGTGTCCCTTATTACCTACCTATCTTAAAAACGAATGGAAGAATTCTAATTTTTACGAGATATTTATGACGTCAGAAGACAAATAATTGTAGGGGGCGCTTCTGTCGTTTCACCTTAATTTATTTTCATATTTTAAATGTTATGACTGGAGATGTAAAAATGCGCCCATCCTGCATGTAAGAATAAGCCCCTCCCCTTGATTATGTGAAAAATGGTATGGTAACTAAAGAAGCCAGCTTATTTGCTGTCGATATAACATTATGAATATAGCTGTGACAGCCTTGACAGCTCTTCTAGGGCTTATAGTAATGAATTACATTAAGTTGATGTTTTAGAAAGATATTATTGAAATCGAAGTTGTAGATATTACTTTAAATAAACAGGAAATTTTCCAAATTTGAAAATCGATTCATTAGTTTTAGATTTGTTGTTATTTTTGTTAAAATTTCATAATTAAATTGAAATTTAATAAATAATAAATTATGTTCTGACTATATAGTTGTATTCAAGTTTTTAGTTAAATAATAATGGTTATTCATTCATTAACAAAACAAAACCTTTGAAGAATTAAACTTTTTTTAGTACATGATTCCATTTCATATCAAAAATATCTTTAGCATAAAAACTTGCTAATTTTTGTTTTTCAATTAACCTCCATATACGGCAATCCAGGATATTAATTTATTATTACTATAAGTTGTCTTTAAATAACTCAATATGGAACGAATTGATTCTGGTCAACAATTTTTTTTCAAACATTTTGCTGCATGAGGTTTCCTTAGACAGATTGTAATGCACTTTTTAATGTTAATTTCAAATATAACCTTAGTTTTTTTCAACAAGTTTTAGATTTTTAGACATTTGCATTTTTAAAAACAATGATTAAAGATTTAATAATGATATTGATAATTATTCTACCCTTTCTATAACTCAAGAAAATGGCTGAAAACATATTACAAATGTCAATAAATGAAACATTTTATAAGATAGAATCATAAATATTTTACTAATTTTTTTCCATAGTAACTTTATGAAGAGAAATTAACAACAACAAAGACTTCAATAAAAACTGAAAGATAGATTGAATGATTTTATTTTGGGAAATACTCGCACGCTTTAAAATGCGCGTATTATTACATCTTTAATTATTACCAGTGATGGAAAAAAAGGGTCCAGCTGACACGCACGCCCGAGATGATGTCATAAATAAACATGGTACCCTTGAAGTAAGGCAGAATTTCAGCCGATCACATTTGAAGGGGCGGAATGCATATTATTATTTTGATGTTTTAGAAAGAAAGAAAGAAAGAAAGAGAAGTTTGAAAAGACAAATGTTGCCAACAACCGTCCTTTTTTTGCATGTCAGCTGGACCCTTTTTATCCATCACTGATTATTACATACATGTTTTGACATTTCTCACAGCATATACATTTGACGTTTGATCTTACTTTGAGTTGAAATTATTTTGTACTAATTTGAGTTCTTATATATATTTTTATAAAATTTAAGCATATATTTAGTATTGAATACATTAAAAGTCTTAAAGGAAAGACATGTTTCTTAATCACATCCTATTATATTGTTTCTATCTAGTATTGAAAAGTATATATTGATTTAATGCGTTCATGCACACTGAGGTAATTTTAGAGTCAAGTTTAGCTACTTTACCGGAGAAGGAGGGCTTAAGCAGTTACTTGGATTGTATTTCTTCCATGTAGTATCCATTCTTATGGTTTGCCTTCGAGAGGAATACAAATTTTTAGGTTTATAAAGCAAGACGGTTTTCGAGAAATCGAACCCTACTTTTTGTGCTTTTTTGGAACATTTTCCAACTTCAATTTAAGCCTAGAAGGATACTCATTTTGTGAATTAAAAGATAATGATTCGCTAGCGTTATTAGTACAAATTCCATTTCCAGTCTTTGTTTTGACCTAAGGGTACTCCTAGGGGTATAAGCGGTAAAATTAGGTCCCAAAGTCGGCCAAAACGTTTGTACTTAAATAAATCCTTAAATGTTACATGAAATGGATTAATATGAAATGCATTAAATAGCTGAGACCCACAGCTTTCATATGAGATATCAAGCAATCGATAAGACTAATTAACTAGGAAGAAATCGTTCATTTAAATGTGTAAACTTTCATTCAATTTCGATCGAAAATCCACAAGAAATCTAAGACTCATAAAGTTAAGCACTGTTGACCAGTGTTATTAGTTTAAGAGTTCGTAGTTAAAAATATATAATTTTTTGCCTCTCCCATCTATGGTATGTATAATAATAGTATATGTCTTTATCTGTAAATATAATATAAAGGAGAACAGAATCTTGTATCTTAGTAGAACGTCATAACATCTGAAACTGCTTTCTTCTCAAATATTCACCAAATTGTCAAGGTTACTATGTTGATTTTATCTTTTTTTCTTTTGTAACATACAGAAAGTGCATATTATTTACAATCCTATGTATGAGTTACTCATAATCATGTATATGATCTTCCTGAATAATTAAAGAATAACATCTCTAGAAAATAAAAATACTGATCAGTTTTCCAAAAAAATCATCTCAGTATGATTTCATACTTTACATTTATATGTATGTAAATTAAAAAACATATATTTATAAATGAAAAATTCAAAAATCAACAAAAAAAATACTGATAATATTTTCAGATATATAATAATAAAAATATTGACAAGAATACGTTAATTTACTGACCCCTTTTCTGTTGCATTTTGTAACAGTTGTGCATCCACCAAAACCTAAAAAAAAAAAAAAATTGGAGCAGTAATTAAATTTCTTATACCTAGTAAACATAAAAAAGTGAAAAAGTTGTTTATATCATCTTAAAAAAATAAAAATTGAACTATGAAGTCTGGATTTTCACAATTTAAGATATTTGTATTTAAACTCGGTGCAACACTGATTTTTTTTTTCAATTTGTTCGGTTATGATTTTTCTAGACCTATATAGACTAATATTTTAATTGTCACTGCGGTCTAAGACTATGAACCAAAATTTAATAATTTGCAAATCTTTGACCAACTTTCAAAATGTGTCATACTATGGACTAAATTTCTTATTTCCTCAATCAAACCCTCTTGAATGATAGAAAAAATAGACTATATGAATTCAATACAGAAAAATTGGTAATTCAATCTGCCTCGTGATATCAAACTCCGTAAGTATCACGACGAAGATGAAATGGATTAGTAAGGAATGCAGTAAAGAGCTGAGACCCACATCTTTCAAATGATATGTCAAGCACTCAATAGGAATCCTTTACTAAGAAAAAATCGTCCATCTAAATGTGTAAATTTTCATTCAATTTCGATTATAAATTCTCTAGAAATAAAGGAGTCATGGTAGAAATATTAAAAAACAAGTACAATAGACTGAAGTATTAACAGAAGGATTGTAAAATCAGTAAGAAATAACAAAATTATAAAACATTGAGCTCCTATTTAATTACTAGGCAACTCCGAAGAAAGAGGGGAATCACAGTTATGCAAGAACAAAATGCATAGAAGTCCTTCAAATGGGTATGCTAAAACTTTCATGGCAACAATAAGTCGCCTTCATACTAGAATTGTGTGAAAAAGCTCCTTAAATATTATGAAAAATTTGGTTGTCAGATGTCCCTCAAATTACATTTTCTACATTTACAAATCCATCATTTCCCATTAAATTTTGGAGCTGTTAGTGAAGAACAGGGAGAACGCTTTCATCAAGATATTAAAACAATGGAAACAAGATATAAAGGGTTTTAGAGTTAAAGCATAATGGAAGATTATTATGAATCTAAAAAATATGCACTTTCGGCCTGTAAAAATAATAGAAAGAGAAACCAAACCTAGTAACTCTGAAAATTTGATGAATGTTGAGAGGGAAGCAGAAAGAGTTGTCATTACGTTTTACTGAGATACAAGTGTATGCTTGTACAATGAGTCTCAATTTTTCTCTTCCGAGCTTGATACTCTTAGACTTCGGCCTATTAAGCATAGTATGCGTACGTTTCATACTCTGATCCTTCTTATATCGGTCACACCAATATTGATAGAAGAAGTCATGAACTGTCTTCTTTATGTAGCTTGGGGGACGGGGGTTCAAATAACAAACTGGTTTTGGTTCCATTCCGACTTGTATAAGTATTTTATCAGAATGGAACCGATGCCCACGACGTCTTGGAAGATTATCAATTCCATCCCAGGTATCACGTGAGAAATGCTTCGTTCTCCATCTTGATTTTGTCACCTGTTCCTTGATGTATATGCCCAGAGGAGTATTACTCAGAACTACCTTCATTCCTGCTGTTGGTGTCGATCGAAATGTATGAGTCATTCCCAAGAGTGCCTTCATTTGAATGGTGTTTAATATTTTCCTTGCACTTTTCTTTGAAGTGAAGTATGTTCTCATACTAAACAACCATAGGTAGGAATGTAAATTTCAAGCAAATCAGGCATGTAAGAATCAAAGAAAGAGAAAACCAACCTGGTAACTCTGACAATTTGATGAATGTTGAGAGGGAAGCAGCTTGAGCTGTCATGACGTTTTACTGAGCTACAAGCCGCTATTCTCCTTTATATATGTATACAGATGAAGACATCAATAATAAACAATAACATTATGCATACCATAGATGAGAGGCAGAAAACTAACTCAAATTTATGTCAGAAAATTATATATTTTTAGCTAATAAGTCGTAAAATAATATAATTATTAGGGGGAATTGGACTTGACCCCTTTTTATATTTCCTTTATTAACCCCAAGAGTTTGTATTCTTTTCTACTTTAAGCCTTAAAAAGGGTAGTATATGCAAGAAGTGCAATCCAAATAGTTACTTGAGCCCTCTTCCTCCGGCAAAGTAGCTAAAAATTTTATTCAGTACTAGGTTGAAACAATTTAGTAGAATATGTTTAGACTTATAATGAATTCGATACTAAATATATGAAGATGAAAAATTTTAAAGTTATAACGAAGATCCTAGGTTAGTGAAATGACATCTAAATGAATTTGGGACAAAAGCCATGAGAAAACTTAACATTATACAACACGTTTAAAGTCGTAATCATGACATAAATATAGAGATTTATTCAAGGAACGTAATTGAAGACAATTTTGATATTTTTAATTGCATCACTAACAAGACCAAGACGCTTGTTTTATTGAATGTCCAGCTCAAATTGTTTTAGTCAATTTCATGTTCTATACTGTAAAATCTGATCCTGTTTGAAAGTAAAGAAGTGTTGTCCAAGATTAAAAAATAAGTTTTAGCAAAAGGATATCTCCACCATCATGTCATATTATTACACTTCAATCCCTCAACAGTAAATGTCTGCATGTGATTGAGAGGAACAAGGAATACATATAACTGAAGGAAATGTCAACAGAATCCATAATTCACGATAGCAAGACCTATAAATACAATAAAGGGGACGAGGGATTTGATGATCATCAGATGGAACTCGGACTCCAACGAAATTGGAGATACACAATGACCATATTGAAAGTATCTCAGTAGTGAAGGAATCCAAGAAAACATCCCAAAAATCTTAAATCCTTGAGTTTATATAATTAATATTTATTATGAAATTATAGCTTTAATTTCTAATATATCGTAGGACGATAGAATTGGAGAAGCCCATAGAGTCAATGACAACTCTGACGGACGGAGGTTTCGTCCTTAAAGCGATTGCCTACTCATAGTAGGAAACAAGGGATTTGGAGTAGTCCATAAAAAGGCAACGTCGAACAAATTTATGCACGGAGAATCTAAATCTTTGTCGTAAATCCAAACATGTTCACATCGATATTCAACGATTCATTCCAATAGGTATATTATTGAAGTAATTTATTATTTTTCAGCGGAGTATTACACGTGTTACACAAATCATGTGAGATCTTTACTATTCCCAATTTGTTGCAATACAACTGGTTTCAATTCATCAGGTCCCGAGCTTTTGAATGAGCAAAAGGAGTTGAAGGGTTTCCTGATCTTGTTACTATCCAGGAAGTCTATGTTAAAATTATTTACTTGCATGGATGTTCCAGAAGAGGTACTGAGTCTATATTGTGGAAAATGGGGCTCCATGAGTATTTTTAGTGATTCGGCAGGTGATTGCGCGTAGCGCTGATCTGTTTTAAGAAGACCAATAGAGTTGTGCGTCGTTTTTTGAAATCATATAAATTGAGAGATATCTTTTGAACCTTCTGCTTTACTGCAAAAACTCCTTCATGATTATCTCTGCTCTTTTCTAAGTGCTGAATGATAAGCAATCTTAGCAATAAGGTATTCTTCACTGTGAGAACTACGATGACGCTTTGGTTCGAGCTTGCTAAGTTTATACCTTAGTCAGTCAAGATGTTTGGTCTACCTGGGTATTGATTTTGCTTTGATAGTTTTTTTTGGGCACCCAATATCTAATGCCGTGTTGATTGTCTTGTTAAGCAATTCAGCGCACTCATCAATAACATTTGGGGTTGAATGTATAACCGGTAATGATGATGATTCTGTGTGGGACCTGAACATGTCCCAGTTAGCTTTTCTAAAATTTCTTAAATTCTCTGTGATTATCATATATTTACCGAATCCAAAAACTCTGTATCGATGGTCAGACATTGATTGTCTAAGATCTACATGCTACCCTGTTATCTCAAATTTATTAAAGGTACGCTGGTTCACAATTGTAATGTCGATTGTTGAACTGGCTCGTTGGGTGATGAAAGTAGGCTCGTCCCCTTCGTTTATAACAATCAGATTGTTCTCTTGAAGGATGTTTTCCTGAGACTTTCCTCTTGTGTTAGTGTCTCCACTACCCCACAGTTGATTAAAATAACATTATGTATTATCATCGAGTGATGACGTGTTTTTATTTGCTCTAGTGATAAACAGAAATTTTCAAGGACACAGATCTTCCAATAGAGTCATCTATATATCTTTGGAAACGTAAGCAATCTAAAAAATTAACTTCCAAGTCAACAGCACAGAGATCACAGAGAGGTATTTTCCTTCTTCTTTGATTTATTCTGATTGACAATAGCTTGTCAAGTTTTCTTTCTTCTTGCAATAACTAGACTCGAGTGTTTTTGAGTTTTTGTTATTGCGTTTGAGAATGAACTCTTCTCCAACTGATAGACCCCCGGATAATAAACATGTCAAAAATGACAAGTCTAAGCTCTCTTATGCGAGTGCGTTGACTAGAAATAATAAGATCAATAGGAATGTAAATAATATGCAAAATGCCGCCTGCGAGATTTTGTCGAGTTGGCTCTTCGAACAGTACTTTTTGTTTTCCAAAGCTGTTATCATTTTTCCTTTATTATTGAGGGGAGAACATCTACCTGATAGTAAAGATCTCACATGAAGGAACACATGCATTAAGGTTAATAAAGCAAATAAAATGTAAACAAAAAGGGCTCAAGTCCTCGTATAATTATTTATTAGTTAAAAATATATAATTTCCTGACATTAATTTCAGTTAATTTTCTGCCTCTCATCTATTTTATAAACAATGTTATGATTTATTATTGATGTCTTCATTTATATATATATAAAGGAGAATAGCAGCTTGTAGCTCAGTAAGACGTCATGACAGCTCAAGCTGCTTCCCACTCAACATTCATCAAATTGTCAGAGTTACCAGGTTGGTTTTCTCTTTCTTTTTATTTTACACACCCCATTGCATATTATTTACATTCCTAAAGATCAACGTTGCTTGTAGCAAAATACAACTGAATGCTACCTATGAATGGGACACCTTCATTATTACTCTAACAGAGAATAATACGGGAAGAGCTTTTAATAATATCAATATGAAACAGGTCACTGTATATACCGCATTTTGGATTTCTAGAAGAAGAGATTGCGGGTGCACAAGCACAATATGGTTTCGGATTCACTTCTCTATTTACCGTGGGGCCTATTAATATCAGAGCAAGATTAGCAAATCTGAAGAAGGAGTATAAAACTGAAGTCGAAGCACCCAATGGAGAACTAAAAATAGTAACAATGAAAATTAAAGGAATTAATAATATTGAAGTGGATAGGAGAAGAAAAATGAAAATAAGGGCCATTAACACATTTAAAAGAATTGATGAGCATAAGTTAAAACATTGGCTGAGCAGTTTTGCTGAAGTTATCAATTCTTATCCCGAATCGAACCCTGACGACCCGGAAGCAGAGGAAAAGTTCAAAAAGTATAAGTTAGTATGGAGAACCTCAAACTGCATATTTGAAGTCAATACAGATCCATTGAAGATTCCACAAATTATTCCTGTAGATGGAAACTTAGTTAATTTAAGGTTTCCAGGAGTGAGACTCCAATACCAAAACTGCTTTCAGTTTGGGCACTTGAGAGTGAATTGTAATGGAAGAAGGTTACAAATAAGAGAATACGAAGCCGTATTGCATAAAAAAATTGAGGAAAATAAAAACATTATGAGTGAAGAGAAAAAGATGCAGAACAGAAACAAATAAATCGAAATTGTGAACGAAATAATGGATCACAAGGACAAAGCGCCTACGCTTCAAAAAGACGAAATTAAAGAAACTAATAAAAGCTCTTTGGCTGAAACCATTGGTTTATCTCAATTAATAAAAAACACTGATGATCCGGGCGCAGCTGAAAGGAGAGATGGGAAGATTGATGGATCGGAGAAAGAGAAGTGGAGGAAATTAATAAACAGGAATACCAAGAACAAAAGGAGCTTAGCAAAAGCGAAGAAAATATTATTTGTACAATTGGTGACATTAACAAGAGTAAACAAGTTGATGGACATCAAACAAAATTGCTTGAAAATGATACTCCTACAAACTCCTCATCTTCTCTTTCTAAAAAAAATATTTTGCCATTTAGATCACGATCAGGTTCTAATCCTAAAAGAATGCTGTCCAGTTCCAGATCATCTCCTAGTAAATCAGCAAATAAACACCATAAAAAGGAATGACTATCTCCATCTCATCATTAAATGTCAATTCCTTGCAAAGTTTGAAGAAGAAGTACAGTATTGCAAGGTTTATAAAGTATGTAAAATTTCCCGAAATAGTTATTCTATGCGATACAAGGTGTCATTTTGAGATTAATTTCTCCATTCCGTCAGGGTATCTCCCTTTCTCATCATTCAATCACAGGAATTTATATCCAAAACGAGGTGTAACCTTGCTCATAAAATCGACACTATGTCCAATAGTTCATTTTCGATGTGCACAAGGTAATCTCATCAAAGCACAATGCACTTTTCTTGGAAAAACCTTCGAGGTTATATGGTTATATGGGCCAAACAATGATGAACCCGAATTTTATAATGAGCTTATGCACCTTATCTCACACAGACCGACAATAATTGGGGATGATTTTAGTATAAAACTAAGAATGGGCAGAGATTCAACTAGTCATGCATTGAACTCTCATCCTCGTTCAACAGAAATATTGAAGTCAATTATGCGATCCTTTGATTTTAAGGACGTTGCCAATGTAATGCAAAACTTTGAGCATACATTCTTCACTAAAGATTTATCGCCGAGGCTCGATTTGTTTTTAGTAAAAGGTTTCTTGAAAGAATCTATTGTTTCTTATGACGTCATAAGTACACAGATATCGGAACATAAGGGCATCTGGATTCAAATAAGTCAGAACTCAAGAGAGCCAAGAAACAACTTACAATGGAAACTCAACTCCACGCTTTTACACGATGAGGCAACTCATCCAAGAAGTTGAAGATATCATTTGAGGAACAAATAATTCAATAAACCCAAATGAAGATATATTTTACCTTTTGGAAAACATGCTTTTGAAGATGAAGAGATTGCTTAGAAGAAAAGGAGCGATGAAAGCTGAAAGAAGTCGGCGTAATTTGCAAAGGCTTGAAGATATAGAGAGAAACAATCTGAGCAGAGAAGAAAAAAGATATATGTCTGATAAACTCTATAGAGAAGCTGACCTATTTTATAGGACAAAACTTAAAATACAATTCGTAGATGACTTGTCTCATTCTAGGCTTAGATGTATTGATGAAGATAGACGTAAAACCTCAAGAAAAAATCTATCAATCTACAAACTTAATGGAGAGATGTCAAATGATCCTATATATATCTTCGAGGAAATTAAAAAGCATTTTTGTAAATTGTATAGCTGCTTCGATTGTCATGAAGATGTGCTAAGCGCAAGATGCAGACGTACCGGACAGCATTTTTGTGAGGAATGGAGATGCTCACAAGAAGAAAAACTTTGTATTACTGAAAGAGATATTGATGCATTAGAGCTACATCTTACGGAGGAAGAAATTATATATGCAACAAATTTTTAAAGGAAAAACCAACAAATCACCGGGCCCTTCTGGATTTACTTTTGAGTTTTATAAAAAATATGCCAAGATTTTATCACCCGTTTTACAACTAATTCTGAAAAAACAGAAATCTTGAGCAAATATCACGAAATAATTTACAAATCATGGCCTCAAGTCGATTATGTCAAGAGTTTTAGATTGTTGGGATCATGGATTGGAAGTTGCTGTGTTGAAAGGAATTCAGAGAAAATCATCTCAAGGATAAATCAAGCTTGTACCTTTTTTTATCGTTTAGTCTTAATTTTTGGGACAGAATAAGAACATGGAACACTTATATCATTTTAAGAGTGACTCATTTATTACTTATAACCCCATATGATGAAGGTGTTGCCTTACAAATCTACAACATGGAGACGTCCTTCATCAAGCTTTCTAAGAAGAAAAATTTATCTATAATGCGGCTGCATAACCCTATAAATTATGGAGGCCTTTCGGCTATATATTTTCCTTATATTTGGAAAACATTTAACTCATTTTGGATTAGAGAACTGTGGACAGAGGCCCATTGCTGGAGTCAGCTCTTTTCGTCCTTTTTTCCGAATAAATATTCAAATGATCCCTACGCAGGACTAAAAAAAGTTTTGAGGATGATTTCATGCTATTGGGAAAGGATGTTAAAATTATCAGAGGGAATAAAGATTGTTGGGTGTTCTCTTGAGAAATCCCTCAAATGGGAATTTCCCACCAGAGAGTTCCAAAGTGATTTCAGATTAAAGACATGTGGAATAGACTTTGCTGGTGAAACAGCAATCTCCTCTATATTGCTGAATAGGATGGCATTCTTTCAATTTCAATCAGCTTTCGGTAACTACGTCGCAGTTCCAAGGCCTGCTTTGCCAATACGTCTAAGATTTTTTTTGATAAGTGCTTCTAACATTAGGAAGTTATGCTATTCTCCAACTTTAGACCCTTTTATAGGGTACTTACAGAGAAGACAATTGAACCTTCCAGTATCACGAAGTATAAACGTCTTAAAAAATGCTTTACTCTCCTCTTCTGAAAAATGGTCAAAATATCGAATACTTACTGGAACTCTAGAAGTGAACGCTGAGTTTTTTGCCGATGAAAAGTGAAAGTGTGTATTTTGTGGAGTCAAGTATGAAACAAGTGACCATTTTCTTTTTGAATGTGAGAAACTTACCCCACTATATTCTACCATAGGGGAATATTTAGAGGAAATTTTTAGTTTTTATAAATTTAAGAAAGATGATTTTATCGCTTTTTATACCGGACTGGAAGATAATATTATCAATACCATCATCACCAAGGCCCACCATGTACTACACGCAAAAAAATCATCGTCTGATCGAGATATCTCCGGCGTACTATCAATAATAAAACTCCACTTCAGAACTTTAAAAAGTATTTCATAATTTTTTTTGGACCTTTGTTGTTGTTTTTTTGCTGCACTTTTATGTTTTTTTAAACGACTTTTGATTTATGTTTTTTTAAAATATGTTTTTGATGTTCCACCAGTTTCTCTCCCAGATATTCCCTGTTATGAATTTTTAGTATGTGTATTCGAATAAAGATATGCCGATATGGCCGAGAAAAAAAACGCCACACTTGATTATAGGCATTTGAGTTCATAGCTAAGAGAAGTGGCTTTTGTTCTTGTTCACAGTGCTTAATGAGACGTAACAATGTTCCATTCTCAATAGGTAATGATTGGTCAATGTAAGCAACAGATACATATACTACTAGCCCTTCTATTTTCATACAAATCGTGCAAATGACTCTGTCAGAAAATTCTTGAACTGACCATTCATGCAAATTATTAGTAGGTCTTATACAAGTCCTTGGATTTGACCCAAATGTGTCGTGGATTGTAAATTCTTTAAGAACGTGACTTTTCGTTGTGCCATTACTGAGATATGGCCCATTTACTAGGGATATTTGTGATGGTCTCAATTTGAGCCCCGAGTTTGCTGCTTTAGAGTGTTGAGTGCTAATATATGAGCAGCTAATCATCACTATTTTTGGGTGGTTTTGGTAGCTAAGTCCATTCATCTGCAGTCCTATCAAATAACTTATCTATTTTTGATTGCTTTTTTGGGCTCTTTCCAGTTGGATTTTTAACTTCCGTTGTTGGATTCTTTGGGTCCTGATCGAGTTCTTCCGTACTTGGCTGGGCTGTTGCTTGTTCTCTTGGACTTTCATCTTCAATGAGACCTTCAGTCACTCCACAATTAACATCAGTGGCATCATCAACATCCATTAATTTATTGCCACCACCAACAGTCTCAGTTTGTTTACTAACTTCAGTATTATCTCTTTTGCTACTGTCAGTATAATCATTTATGCTAGCGACACAAGTTGTTTTTGATTTGTTATCATGTCCTTGATTTGGTTTTATGATATCCCCCTCTACTTCTTCTTCCTCTTGTTGGATAATAGGTGCTTTCTTGGGTTCTTGGAAGTTTACTTTTCCTGCAGAGGCTATTCTGATAGCGAAGTCTATCAATTGCAGGGCTTCAAATGCCACTGGGCCTACACATATGTAGAGTACGTAAAGAAACTTCTTTTTTGGGCCTTGTTTCTTTTTTAAATTCTTTGTTGTCCTCAGCTGGCATTAGAGGAATATGAGTCCTCCTTGAAGAAGGGGTTTCATTAGTTGAGCCCTCTCTCCCTCGTTTCATTACGCGAGGGGCTTGCATTGAATCCTTCTTTTTTGTCTCAGGATTTTGTCTCTTTCGAGTCCTTTTTTTGGTTCCTTCTTCAGAACATTGTTTTGGGATCTAATCCTTTTCCCCCACTTGTTGTAGGCGATGGTTTCCCATTTCATACCAATTGTTGGGTCGACGTTAGTAACATCTTCCATATTTATAGACAAAACAATTATTAATATTATCCTCTATGTAGAGAGAGGTTGACTGACTTTTAAGTCCAAAAAGTTCCACTCAATGTATATATACGACGAGCTTTTTTGTTCGCTCGCAACCTCGACTTTCAAAAGGGAAAGGAAAAATTTGGAAAAATTGGCCTTCTGTATTCTCCTTGTTGCCAACTTGTTAACATAGGGAAGAGTTACTATTTATATATACTGTACATTTATAAATTATATCAATATACAAATCAGTCGTCAATACTTGTATAATATTCAAAAATTCAAAAAAAGGGCGTGCAATCCTTGATTTAATAAATTTTTTATTAATCAAAATCATATATCATAGTAATACCCTTTGTGAGCTCATAAACCGTAGTGTCAGCTGCTTTAAATCAAAAGAGTCAATTGATAAAAAACAGCTGAAGGGAGAATACCGTGTATTTTTTTTATCCCAAAAAGCTCGTCGTGGTAGTATGTTATATATTATGATTATATAACATAATAATGTTATATAATCATGAAGACTAGAACAGCTGAACTCCCTACCTTTTATCTCCCTTGACGACTTTCCAACAACGAAAAGGAGGACTTTAGGCAGTCAAAGGTCGGCCAAAGTTCTCAAATAAAATAAACAGCCTCTTATATCACTATTTAATGGAATAAATAGTTAAAAAAAGCTCTTGATTTATATTTAGTATCACAGATTCCAGAAATGAAGTGTACCTTGTTACAAATAGGTTTCGATAATTGTATTTGCTTTATTAACCTAAATTATTGTATTTCTTTGGACTGGAAGCCTTAAAAATGGAGAATATATGCAAGAAGTGCAATCCAAATAGCTGCCCTCTTCCTCTGGCGAAGTAGCTAAATTAGACTCTAAAATTACCCAAGTATGCATAAACGCATTAAATCAATAGATATTGTGTATTCAGTATTATATTGAAGCAATATAATAGAATGTGATTAAGAAACATGTTTTTCCTTTAAGTCTTTTAATGAATTCGCAACTAAATATATGTTTAAATTATATAAATATATAGAGAGAAACTCAAATTAGCACAAAATAATTTCAGCTCAAAGTAAGATCAATCCTCAAATCTATATCATGTATGTTATGATATAATGAGTGAAAGAAAAATAATAAATATATATATATTGAAAACGTATCTTGGCAATTACAAATTTAATAAACGATTAACAATTTCATAAATTCAGACATAGAGTGAGAGTAAATGAATTATCTAATCGAGTAAGTGTAAAATCCTTTTTTGCTGAAAATGGAGACAAAAATTTTAAAGTTAGAACGTGGATCCCAGATTAGTGAAACGCCATTTAAATGGATTTAGTACAGAAGTCTTGAAAAAGTTAAACACTATACCCCACGTTTTAAGTTGTAATCACGCGTTTAATATAGAGATTTATTCAAGGAACGTAATTAAAGACATCCTTGATATTTCTAACTTCATTACTAAAAAGACTATGACACTTCTTTCCTCCTATTTTCCACTCAATATCGTTACTCATTCCCGTTTGGTCAAGTTCATGCTCTATACTGAAAAGTTTGCTCCTCCTTACTAGGCATTGGAAAGGAAAGAAGTGTTGTCCAAGATTGAGAAATAAGTTTAAGTTTAATATTTTGACCATCCTGTTATGGTATTACACTTAAATCACTCAATAGTAAATGTCTGCATGTGATTGAGAGGAACAAGGAATCCATAATCCACGATAGCAAGTTCTTTAAATACATAATTATCCTCATCGTAAACTGTGACGTCTTGAGGGTTCTCAATACGATGAGGGGATGAGGGATTCGATGATCATCAGATGGAACTCGGATTCCAACAAAGTTAGAGATTTACAATGACCATAATGAAATTATCTCAGTAGTGGAGGAATCCAGGGAAACATCCCAAAAATCTTAAATTCTACAGTTAATATAATTAATATTTATTATGAAATTATAGCTTTTATTTCTAACACTTAATACTTATTACGGTGTAAGTTGGCTATTATAGCATTTGCCAACTCTTCGCAGGACGATAGATTTATAGAAGTCTTTAGAGCCTATGACAACTCTGATGGACGGAGGTTTCGTTTTTAGAGCGATTGCCTACTCATAGTCAGGGGTGTACTGGCCCGGCGGTCAACCGGTCAATGACCGGTGCGACCCTCTGAAATCTTTACTAGGCACCCCTTCGATTTAGCATAATGCGCCTTTGTCGTACAAGATATTTACTCTTTGCCCGGTGGAAATTTTCGCCCCAGTACGCCCCTGCTCATAGTAGGAAACAAGGGATTTGGGGTAGTCCATAAAGGCAATGTCGAGCACATCGATGCACGGAGAATTGAAATCCCTGTCGTCAATCCAAACATTGTAACATCGATATTCGACGATTTATTCCAATAGGCATTTTATTGAAATAATTGATTGTTTCTAATGCGAGATCTTTAATATCAGGTAGATGTTTTCCCCTCAGTAATAAAGAAAAAATGATAACAGCTTTGGAAAACAAAAATTACAGTTCAATGTGCCAACCCCAAGAAATCTCGTGTGCGAGATTTTGCTTGAAATTTAAATTCCTAGTCATCTTTCAACTTATACACATTTCCCTGTCCAAGCCCTTTTTGATCTAATTTTTCAATTCAGGGAAACATCCCAAAAATCTTAAATTCTACAGTTAATATAATTAATATTTATTATGAAATTATAGCTTTTATTTCTAACATTTAATACTTATTATGGTTTAAGCTGTCCATTACAGCATTTGCTAACTCTTCGTAGGACAAGTCCTTAGAACCAATAACAGCCCTGATGGACAGAGGTTTCGTCCTTAGATCGATTGCCTACTCATAGTGAAAAAAAAAGGATTTGGAGTAGTCCATAAAAAGGCAACGTCAAACAAATTTATGCACTGAGAATCTAAATCTCTGTCGTAAATCCAAGCATGTTCACATCGATATTCGACGATTCATTCCAATAGGTATTTTATTGAAGTAATTTATTGTTTTTCAGCGGAGTATGACACGTGTTACACAAATCATGCAAGATCTTTACTATCAGGTAGATGATCTCCCCTTAGTTATAAAGGAAAAATGATAACAGCTTTGGAAAACAAAAGGTATTGTTCTAAGTGCCAACCCCAAGAAATCTCGTGTGTGAGATTTTGCTTGAAAATTACATTCCTAAATATGAGTCTTCTTTTAAGGAGGGGTTTCATTAATTGGGCCTTCTTTCCCTCGTTTCATAAAACGAGATAGGAATCCAACAAAATTGTGGGGATATACAATGGCCATAATGAAATTATCTCAGTAGTGGAGGAATCCAGGGAAACATCCCAAAAATCTTAAATCCTACGGTTAATATGAATAATATATATTATAAAATTATAGCTTTAATTTCTAACATTTAATACTTATTATAGTTTAAGTTGGCCATTAGGACGAAAGATTTGGAGAAGTCCTTAGAGCCAATGACAACCCTGATGGACAGAGGTTTCATCCTTAGAGCGATTGCCTACTCATAGTAAGAAACAAGGGATTTGGAGTATTACATAAAGGCAATGTCGAACACATTGATGTACTAAGAATTGAATTCCCTGTAGTAAATACAAACATGTTTACATCGATATTGCACGATTCATTCCAATAGACATTTTATTGAAATAATTGATTCTATTGGTATTCCACGTGTTACACAAATCATGTGAGATCTTTACTATCAGGTAGATGTTCTCCCCTCAGTAATAAAGGGAAAATGATAACAGCTATGGAAAACAAAAAGTACTGTTCAAAGTACTAGCCCCAAGGAATCTCGCGTGCAAGATTTTGCTTGAAATTTATATTACTACTTATAGATCTATAAATGTGTGCATTTTAAAGCGTGTGAGATGTACCAAAAATGCATGTCAGTAATTTATGTCGTAGTTGTCATATTATAGCTATATCATATGGTATTTTAATCAACCCTTCCATTTTTGAGATGATGTTTAAAATTCATAAAAAATTCTGTAATTAATAATAATGAACTTACTACAAATATCTAGAGCATAAAATCTATGTAGATACCTTTTTAAGTGATTACTAAAGGAAATAGACAATACTCGATGTACACAGATAGTATTTCAAATAGTTTATATAATTTCTTCTCACACAAAATTAGAATCGAATGAGTTATTCAGAATTGTCTAAAGGCATTCTTAAAAAATTTGACGCCGTCGAAGATATGGTCCTTTCTATTGACCTGTAAGACTTTTTCAGTTAAAGACGTCTTAATAGAGATTAATAGATTGAGCAGGGTGACAACTGACTTGTATTTTGAGTACTACTTGCACACATTAAAATATTTACATTTATAAATATCAACTCATACCTGTATAACACGTCTAATAGTCCTATAAAAAACAATATACATAATAACAATTATAGCAATAAAATGCATAATCTAATAGACTTAAAATCCTTGATCGTCGAAAATGAAGGTGAAAATGTTTGGAAATTTTCAAAATAAAGTATACTTGAATTAAATTGAATAAACACTTAGGATTTATAGCTCCATCAATGTCTTCCACCATATAAGAAGATGTAAAAGAATAGCTGTTTGTAGCTGATAAACTAAAACTTCATGACAGTTTGACGCTGCTTTCCTCCCAAATATTCATTACATTGTCGGGTTTACCATGGTAAATTTCGCTTTTTTACATACTGGCAGAGCTTAGGATTTACCGCTCTAACCGTCATTTCTGCAAATTCAAACATTCATATTGTGCGTTTTTCAATATTTTGATCTACCTTTTGTTAAATGATTAATAGAAATTCTCAA
This sequence comes from Lepeophtheirus nordmannii, assembly GCA_963680855.1. Classification (NCBI taxonomy): domain Eukaryota; kingdom Metazoa; phylum Arthropoda; class Copepoda; order Siphonostomatoida; family Caligidae; genus Lepeophtheirus; species Lepeophtheirus nordmannii. Next base: position 1,539,639 of record OY804526.1, read on the forward strand.
ATCATATTAATAATAAAAGTTTAATTTTTATATAGAAGATAAGAAGAAGCGCAAAGGCGTATTTATTTTAAACTATTGAGTAACCAGAGATGTTATCATCAGTGATATATAAAAAGGATCCAGCCGACACACACGCCCGACATGATGTCATAAATAAATATGGTACCCTTGAAGTAAGGCAGAATTTCAGCCGATTAAATTTTAAGGGGCGGAATATAACTTATTATTTTGATGTTTTACTTAGGAATAGATTATTATTATTTTGATGTTTTACTTAGGAATAGATTATTATTATTTTTGAGTGGTATTAAAAATTTGTAAAGGATAGAACACTAAATTGTAGCAACTAATGCCATAGCATGAGACCTGAGTCATTTTGGAAACACATACAATTAAATGAAATGATTTTATTTAACCATCTAGTGGCTACTTTTTTTTATTCAACAATTTAATTATCATTTAAAACTATTATAAAAACTTCAAACGGTCAAAAGTAACACATTTTGTACTCACTTAAATTTTTCCATAAAAAAATAAAATAGGATGAAATTTCATAATGATTATCTCAAATATATATACATATTTATACAAGAAAAACTGAACATTGATTCGGAAAACCGATGTGATTCCAATTTAAGTTTTCATAAATAAATGCAAAAAAATAGATTAAATTGATAATACGATGAAAATGTACGTTATAATTACAATTTTAAATTTTTCAAATATAATTTGAAAGAAAAAAAGTAATAATTGTCAGGCAATTAATTACATTGAAATCGACTACTATAACAAGTCATTGAATCGATTGCATATGTACTAAAAAACTAGAAACATCAAAAACAAATAAATTAAAAAATATATATAAAAATGGAATAATAAAGTTCATGAAGATCAATATACACAAGATGAGAGAATTTTAATTCTGACATAAGATAAAAGCACATCCCCTCATCATGCAAAAGCCCCTCTCAGAATCACAATTTTAGTACAAGCAAAAATTCTTCAAGTCAATGCTTATCACGGCAACAATATTCTTCAACTGGATGTATCAGGCATTCTTTATACTATCCACTTTTGAATGTTTCAAGTAGAATATCTTTTCGACTATTGTCCCACTTGAAGTCCTTAGTCTCGCCCATTGTTATAAATCTATACTTTTCGTCAATTTCCCGTTTTATTTTGAAAATGCTGACTCGACTTAAGAGCTCCAATGATTGGATTACGAGAAAACAAGAAGAGACGAATTTATTGGCGTATTTCTCCATAAATTGGATGCAATTTTGATGTCCTCCGACTGAAAGTGGGATAATACATGAAGCAATGAATTACGATAGGTCAGATGTGAAATCAAATGTACCTGAATCTTTACTAATACCATGTTTATTGAATGGATCCGGATTTCTCTTGTGACATCAGCGATTTGAAAGTCTCATGATCGGAAATTTCTTCAAGAAGAAGTCGAGAAATGGCAATGCCGGATTGTCATCACACTCGTATCCTTGATCAATTTTCAAACGTTGCTACCTCCATTGTCGGCGACCCAAGTTCTTGAATCAAATCCTCAGGCATTTTTTGACTTAATTTAAAAATGACACTTGTTTTTGAATTGAATAAAACTGAGTCATAAAAGAAGAAGAAGAGAGAAAAAGAAGTTTGAAAAGACAAATGTTGCCAACAACCGTCTTTTGCGTGTATGTCAGCTGGACCCTTTTTATACATCACTGGTTATCATACCGGCTATCAAAGATATTTTTCTTTTTTTCATAGAATTCTTCCCTATTTCAACAAACTTCCCATCTTTTTAGAATGTAAAATAATACAGAGATGAATTAAAACACTAAATCTTCCAACTTCCGTACATCAATTAATTCCTTTTAAAGCTACTAATTTTGGAAAAATATTTTATGACTAGTCTTACAGAGTATAGTATAACTCATTTTTTCACTTCTTATCGTTATGTAATTGAATTTCATGCATAAAAAAAATATATCAATTACTTACCAAGAATGACTTTCGGAAGATAATTTTTTTTCCATTGGATTTTGGGTCCAAATTTAGTGTCTATAACTTTGCCTAAAAATAAAATTGTTATAAAATTATTTAAATATAATGTTTCATAATAATACTAAAAAATATAATGTGTACAATAGTGTCCCGTTTTTAGTGTAATAATTATAAGAAGTTAATTTATTTTACAAGGGAAGACATACACGCTCTTTGAGAAGGGATGCAAGGAAATAAATATTATACAAATTTTACGTATCAGAAAATTATATTAGATCAAGAATTTAAGCTCATTCAATTAGGTATTATTACTAGATAGCATTTTCTTGATGCCTTCCAGAAAAAAGACAGTAGTGCACTGTGAACGTGTATGTCTTCCCATGTAAAAGACATTTGCAGCTTGTAGTCAAAATACTGAAACGTTATTATAGATAAACCAAGGTTACTACTTCAGACTCCCCTCTTCCGATTGAAAAATTATATCAGGGAAATTATTGTCTTGTCACATGAAGAAGAATTAAGTTTTATCGAAGACTATGGACAACAGTCAATGATTGAGTATTATCTATAAATAAATTAAATATATAAAAAATTAAGATCCCATTAGTTAATGTTATTTATCAAATATGAAAAATCCTTTTATTTTTATATGGTTCTCCATGTAGCTTTATTGTTAAGGTTTTTCAAAAAAGTTGCAAAATTTTGGATATTATATCTTTGTTTTGATTGTAACTTCCCAGAGGCTAATACTATAGCAGTGCAAATGTTACCATATAAAAGCTAGTTAAAATATAAGTCGACATCTACAAATATTTAAAAAATGAATGGACATTTCCTTCTAACATTGAAGAGGAAATTGATGTAGTTATATACTCATAAAAAACGGATAAAGAAAAGTACTAAAGTAAAACGAAGAGTAAATATTACTGGATTATTAATCTAAATTAAAATAAACAAACCCTGAGTTAATACATTTAGGTAAAATGTGATCAATAACTTCATGACCCCCATGAATAGTACATGAAAATTGTCAAAAACAAGGGAAGAGACAACAATCCAGAGAATGAGAAACAAAATGACATATTGAAAGACTTAGACAAGTTATTTGATATTGGGTCAATGATGCTGTGGGAGAGATAAAAAGAAACAGGCACGGAAGAGGACAACAGAATACAACAGAATACAACAGACAACAGAATACTCACTTGGTACACATATCTTGTCATGATAAGGTGTTTGAGAAGAAATCTATAGAGAAAAGCTTCTGAAAACAAAGAAAAGAGATAATGTCATCATCAGTGACAGCTGAATCTGCAAAATTTGGGGATATTTCAAATGATGAAAGCCCAAAGAACAGTCAAGTTTCTGAAGGTTCAGAATACACTCAGAAGGCAACACCAGGATGTTCTTCAAAACCAATTACAATACGCTTACACTTTCCACGATCAGTTATGACCAGTGAAGAGATTTATAGCACAGCAAATCAGTTGTCACTTTCTGACAACCAGATTACAACCATGGTGTCTGCAACTTTGAAGACAAGAGACACAGATCTTGTTGACTTGGCTATATCAGTCTACACTACAAGACTAAATAGAATAAATATTAACCATCACTTATGTCAAATGTTAAATGAAAGACTTGAAGAAAAAGTCCACCAGATTACTTCACACTAGACTGGGATGAAAAACTATTAAGGGATGCTCTTGGTAAAGCATATCAAGGAGAAAGTTTTGTAGTGCTTATCTTTGGTGATCCACAGTATGAAGAAGGGAAACTACTTGGTGTACCCTTCATAGAAAATTATATTGGAATTCAACAGTGCAATTCTATATTGGAGCTGATAGAAACATAGGGTCTCACAAAAAGCGTTATAGGCATAGTATTTGATACATCATCGAGCAAGAGTGGCATCAACAAGGGTGCAGTATAGCTAAATGAAGAAAAACTAAAGAGAAAGGTATTTTACTTCGCTTGTCGCCATCACATATCAGAAGCAACAATTGTAGGTGTATGTGAGGCTGTGTTCGGCAAGGTTAATAGTCCTGACAATACAATGTGAAAGAAAGGTGAGGTAAGTTATTTATATAACTTACCTCAAGAGTTCTGGGTCAAGTTGAAGAAGACTTGAAACAGAAGAAGACAAGTACAATTGCACTCGTAAGCAATTTTCTTAAGGAAGCAAGTCTGAGGGTAGATTACACAGAAGTGGCACAGTTATGTCTAATCCTACTTGGTAAGGAACCTTTTCGAGGCATCTATTGGGACAAGTCAGGTACCATTCACTAGACCTATCGAATGGCCAGTAACATGTACTATATTAAAATGTTCATGTTTTCCTTGGAACTAAAATACAACAAAAACATTATCTTTAAGCTGGGAATGATGAACAAGTTCCTGGTCTTATTCTACACAAGTCACTGAGTAACAACCACATCTACTACAACGTATATAAATCTATTTTTTATTTCCAGTATGTTTTTAATTTGATGAAAACAAGTTAATATTGGAATTATTTGGAAAATCTTTTTATAATAATTTTTTCATACATTTAATGGGTAATTGTTTTATTAATGATGTCCAATTTTCAATTTGATACTTGAAGTGCATTTAATTTATTAATCAACATGCTTTATTTACATATGTTTACTTTGCTGGGGTTAGATAGGTATACTTTTTATAAATTAATAAAATATTAGCCTATTTATTTATTAATTACGAAGTTTATTTTGTTTATAATTATTTTTGTTTTGTTAATTCATAGAATTTTTTAAAAAGAAGCATAATTCATATCTGAGAGTACAAAATATATACAAGCCATTGGATTGAGCCCTCACAATTCAAATGATAGTTCTTTGACATAACGAAATAAGGGACACGAAACTATTCATTTACATCAATGAACGGAAAATTATTGAAAAATGATGTTATTGAATTTATATTCAATAGCAACTTAACACAACGACACCTTTTTATAATACCGCAGAGCAAAAAATTTCAATTTATTTTAAACATATTTTTTTAAAGATGAAAAAAAGAAAAGAAGGAATCTCATACGGATTGACTTAAAATGAATCTTTACCTACATACAGAATATATTATATTTTGTGTGATTTGTATGTATAACTTGTTCATCGTCAAAAATGAGAAGGAATAATAAGAATTTATTTGTTTTTCAAACATACGCAAAAATAAACCAAAATCTCAATTTTTTTTGACATATTGCATAATATGATAATATGATATCCATGCAGATGTTAGACCCTTACAAATAAAGAAATTGTCATGGAGCTGTATCGTGGGCCTTTCAAGCCTTTGTTTAAAAAAATAATAAAGCAATAATAATTTGTTTTTTTTTATGTGATATTTCGACAAAATTCAAGAAACGATGCCTTTCCGAAACGTTAGCCTCTTCATTGGATGTATTTCCTTGTGTATAAATGAATAATTTGAATATGAGTCAGCTACAATTTAACAGATTTTTTCTAGAACTAATCATTGAAATAAAATTATAAAACTATTTTCTCGTTAGCTCTACATAAAATGAGTAGGAACTTTTAAAATAATAAACTTTCATTTGCTATGAAAAACATGCTGCTACACAAGTAGAATGACTATAAATTCGCAACATCTGTTCTAAAAAAAAGAACAACCACCGCTGGTTTCTGAACCAGGAATTGGTGCTGTTGGCTAGACATTCTACTTACCAATCTCCCCTTCTAAAGATCCATACATATTTAAGATAACCACAATGTGGCATTGACAAATGATAACTGATAATGTGACAAACGACTATACTCAAGGACACGCTCAAGTACACGTACTCGTAACCATTTATAACCATGTACTCCTTAGATATTGTAACTATATACAGTCCAAGAGGGATAATAATAAAGTCAGATGTAAACCAACACTACTCTCATTTACTGCCGTATCCGTATCCAACATTGGTGACAGCAGTTGTCACAACCAACATTGGTGGCAGCGGCATGGAGCCCGAAAACAACCTCTGAGGAACATTGTCAACCAATATTGGTGGCAGCGGCATGGAGCCCGAAAACAACCTCTGAGAAATATTATCTACCAATATGAGTCTACATATTCTTCCTGCTGAAGATCCCTGACGAGGGAATCGTCACAGCCTACATGAAAACTACAAAATAGAATATACTCAAAAAGAAAAAAGAATGGAAGTTGTACAACCCGAAAAAGAGGGAATCTTGGAACGGATACGGCAGTAGAAACATGTCGTAGAAGAAGATATATATAAGTATAATAAGTGAAAAAAATAGATAATAATAGTGAAATGCCCATACAATGTGGAAGACGTTAAAGAAATGGAAGGAGTGAAATACCCGAAGAGAGGAATAATTGGAAAGAATACAGCAGAGTGAAATACCCATACAAAATGGAAGACGTTAAAGAAATGGAAGAAGTGAAACCCGAAGAGAGGAGTAAGTGAAAAGAATACGGCAGAGTGAAATACCCATATAAAATGGAAGACGTTAAAGAAATGGAAGGAGTAAAATCCGAAGAGAGGAATAATTAGAAAGAATATGGCAGAGTGAAGTGCCCATAAAAAAATGGAAGATAAATGATATAAATAATGGAGTAATCATCCGATCGAACACTGCCGTCGATCTATTGAAAAAAATAATAATAATATGATTCCGGATCAGAAACCGGACATGGCAAAGTTGCCTAAAGATGATCAAAACTTCCAGGATTAAGAAGAAAACTGCCTCCGAACCTCCTATAAATATATTAAATGATGTACTGCATAAGGAAAAATATTCTTTAACACTTTATTAACGAAAGATTGCTGCCTCTTGAAATATAAAATTCCATGTCCAATTTCAATTGCTCTCACAGAAGCAATTGAAGAAGAAAAAAAAAGCCGAAAATTGTTAAGTAGAGAAATTAGAAGAAAATTAAAGAAAAAAAAACCGATTTATATTTATGTTATAATCTAACCATCGATCTTTTATTACAGCTACAAAAACCCAAGAAAAAGGAAAATTACAGTGACTCAGTTGATGATAGAAGAAGTAGAGAAAAAATATTATCTATTAGAAGAAGAAAAAAAAAAGTTATTATTTTGTATTTATATTTATTATTTTTCTTCTCACTTTATCTTAAATCACCCAGTGGTAACACGAACTAGTTCGTTTCCGAAAAGGGGGAAGGGATGTTGGCTAGACATTCTACTTACCAATCTCCCCTTCTAAAGATCCATACATATTTAAGATAACCACAATGTGGCATTGACAAATGATAACTGATAATGTGACAAACGACTATACTCAAGGACACGCTCAAGTACACGTACTCGTAACCATTTATAACCATGTACTCCTTAGATATTGTAACTATATACAGTCCAAGAGGTATAATAATAATGTCAGATGTAAACCAACCCTACTCTCATTTACTGTCGTATCCGTATCCAACAGGTGCTATTCACCTTGTTCAGTTAACATGATAGCATGACCATATCTGCAAAGGAAAAGATCGCAATAAAGGTTACAGTAAAGGCAAACCAGTATTTCCTGTCCTCAACACAATTACAGTTCTCATAGACCTAGTGGGGCCAGAGTTTTGCTATGTATTTGATGTTCTTGTAGATAAATTTGACTGACTCACTACACCTGCTGCCACCTCGGATTATAATGACAGCTACAAGAAAGCCCAAAAATTTTTGAGGTAATTAAAAGTAACCAATGATGTGCCTGAGATTTATGAAACTGATGAATGACTTCGAGACTCGGATTACAACTGACCAAGAGCAAAAAATATGTTAACTTTAAGTTGCGGAGTTTTCCACAAACAAATTTGGTAATTTCTGGAAAGCAAAATTGAATAAGTGACAATACATATATTAGTGACATCCTATTTGACAAGTAATTTTTGTGTGTTTTTGTTATAATATTATTTCTTGCCACCAAGTTCCAACTGTATATTAATTAAAAATACTTAAAAGTTTTACAAAAGTTTATGTATTTACAATCATATTCAAGAAAATTTTATTAGATTTCATTTGTTACCTATTTTAAATGATATATCATCAACCTCTGAGAAGTTACAATGAAAACAAGGATACAATATCACTAGTTTTGCATTTTGAATAACTTTTATTGTACTTATACCCCTTAGAATTTTTGACATTTCAAATTTGTTGGCCTGTGTAATTAATGAATAAAATAAATTTTAGTATAAATAGTTTTATTTTAATTTGTATAAGATGTGTACATTATTAATTAAATATTCTTCATTATTTTGATCTACAACCTCCAATCTTTGTTTTAACGATTTATTAGTTCATTCTTTTCGCTATTTGGTGGAATCATTTACCTTCCCCACAATATATCCCTATATGCATCAGGTTCAAATCTGAAAAGGAAGGGGGCCATATTTCCCTGGGCCAAAATCAGATATTTACAGTTGATTTTCATTTTAACTGTGACTGGGTGCAGAATCTTGCTGAAGTACATATTTTTTGTTCTTGGTATTATTTTTGATGAATCAAGACTTATTGCAGGTTCCAAAATCTAATCAATATACTTACTGGATTTGATTTTTCAGTCATATCGAAAAAAACAATCAATTAGAGATTACAACACCCAAGACCATTACAGAAGGAGGTTTGACTCGTCTTGGCACTATTTTCTGATAGTCCAGGACCTGTTTGATATCTTCAGTCAAATTTCATGTTGCCTATTGTTCTGTTCAGCTTCAATACTTAATTTTTTTTTCATCACAGAATACAAAATATTCTCTGTGCGTAATTTCTTCAAGAAAAAATGGTACTCATTCATATTTCTTATTCTTTTTACTTTCTTTTTTTTGACGGAGTCTAGTAACACTAACAATCTTAAATTCTGTTTCATAATATCGATTAAAGTCAATAAATTATCTGGTAAGAATATCAAATCAGATATAAAAAAGATAAAGGTATTTTTTATTTGTTCGCATGTATACTTATAAAATATAACTTACCATCAAAAATTTTGGAACCAATTTTCAAAAAATTTCTAATATATTTAAATATTATTGACCTATAAATGGTGGTATATGGAACCCAAGGGATAATAATTAAGTGATAATCCTCTGAAATAGCTCTAATTTTTGCTAAAATATCAGAAAAATATGTTTGATCTGTAAAAAAAAAAATGCTTTTTAGTATATTAACAACTACAAGCTTGTCACTAGAATATTTTTTGTTCATGGTTGAGTAAAACTGAATTATTAGTAATTTCGATTATAATTGTTAAAGTATTTGATAAGTTAATTCTGAATTCACAGTTATACTTTTATTTTTACTCGTTCAATAGGTTTGATGCAAAATGAAAAATAATCAATTCAATTATACTTAAAAATTAGTTTATGCTTACTTCAAGATTGGGTTTAAATATTTCTAGAATGAGGTATATCTGAGAAATCACTAAGTAAACAATTAACATTGAAGATCAATTCAAACATGAAACATTTCATGTTTGAATTGAAATTATTTAGTTATCCAACTCTGGGAATTTAAGTAATCTTTTCGTGGCCATATCTATCTCAGGAGAAGCTTATAAAATAAAAGGATATCGTATTTTTTCATAATTGATAAATAATATTATATATGTATTACCTATAAATAAAGTATTGAAGCTTAATGTTTATTGTTTACGTTGTAATTTAAATAGTATGTTGTTCGAACTAGTGACTAAGTGACCTAGATTCGAACATGAAAAACGTTACAATTTCTTACACAGACTCTCTTTTTTCTAATTTCCATAGGATTTTTCTTTTGTATGCTTAAACGAAGAGAAACTAAAACAAAATGGAAGAAACTATTGGAAAAAGAAAGGTTTTGTTAAAATGTCCTCGACAAATAGTAGGAGCAATTGCATTTTATATTGCCATATAAATAATAAAAACAAAAAGGGAGGAATATGCGAAATAGAATCGTGAGTAAGAATTTCAGTGAACTCACCTTAACTCCTTATATTTCTGCACATATAGTTATTCATAGGGGTAGGCATTTTCTTGGGGTTAGTGAGTGTGCCTGCAATTACTATCTGGTGCCTTTGCATTTTATTGGATGATTGCTATTTCATAATATTAAATTATACTCAATAATTATTGGAAACTGAGAGGATTCAAAGGAATTGGTACTGTCAGAAATATTTGAGAAGGGGCACACATTCTTCAGCATGTTTTCTTAATATTCGGGAATTGAACCACTTATAATTGTAGCAAGTTCTTGTTTCAACGATATAGATGTTGGATACGGATACAACAGTAATGAGAGTAAGGTGAGTTTACATTTGCCTTTACTATACCCCCTATAGGAGCTTAAATAGCTACAATCATTGAGTAGTATGAGTACGTCTATTAGCGTACTCGGACTGGGCGTACCCTCAAATACAGTTGTTATTCATTGTTATTAAATATCGTATAGCATTCTGTTGTACCCATCAGGGTAATTTGAAATGGGAAACTGATTACTCAAATGTCAGCCGACAATAGAGAAGACTGTATTCAAGTTGATTATCAAGGTAGTGCTACAATCTGTTTGTTTTTCTTTCCTTAAGCTCAACACTATCTCTACATTTTGCCCATGTCTATTTATTTACATTGATTATGAGAGATGTAAATAACATGGAGTACTGGGATATAAAAAACAAAAAAAAGGAAAGGTTGACTTGATAACCCTATAAGTTTTATGAATGTTTCACTGGATAGCAGCTTAAGCTATTGCGACGTTTTACTATACCAGGCACAAACAGCTATTATCATTTATTTTTACATTAGAAGAAATAGATCAATACAGCTGTAAATCCTAAGTGTTTTCTCGCTTTATATACATAAAAGAAAAGTTGACAAAAATGTTATCATATACAATTGTGATGTAAATTTGATGCCTAAAGCTTTTTTAATGTTCGAGAAAAAGGGTCTGTTGCAACTGTCACCAGTGTTGCGCTTATATTGGTGTGATATTTAGAACTGAAATTTGAGCACCTAATTCATGGTAGGACAAAATTTCTTTTTTTCTCTCGTTGCTTATTTAATATTTAATCTCATTGTCAGATAGAAGATATATTGCTTAACATCAGAATATATAGCTTTCTCCAAAAATTGTATAACCTCAGTAATATCAACTTACTGATTTGATTCAATTGTGATAATATTTTTTATAGCAAACTAGTTATAAATGTATATATATATATATATATATATATATATATATATGTAATGAATAAAAAGCTATTATTATTCCAAGACCTTAAATATGTCATCAACTTGCCTGTTTCCTTGTTGCCCCTTAAGTAAAGGTGGGTTTACAATACGATGTAAGGAGAGGCGTCATGTTGCTAAGCTTCATCAGGGGATGTTCAGACTTATTTACATGTGAAGAAGTTATACTTAGGTTCATGACTCCTTAAACTAATTGGACGTACGTATATTCTTTTATTTTCTCTTTCATTTTCTCAATCGTATTCTGCACAAATTCATTTATTTTTTATATCATTTCTAATGATGAATTTTATATTTTCATGAATTAGTTATATTGAAGACATTTAGTATTTTAATTTATCAACATATCAAAAAACATAACATATCTTACATAATTCTTTTAAGATTTAAAATATAATTTCAAAGAGAATATAGATGTTCGGTACTAGATTTATCCTTGAACTTCTTTTTAGGATCATCACGGTATAACATTCAACAATAATCTCCTACCACGCTTGTATTCCAAAACCCTTTATATCTTGTTTCCGTTTATTTAATATCTTGATGAAAACGTTCTTCCTTTTCACCACTAACAGTTCCTTAATTGAAAATGGAAATGATCTATATGTGAATGTAGAAAATGTATCTTGAGAGACATCCGACATCCAAATTTTTCACAATACTTGAGGAGCTTTTTCACACCATCTTTAAATTGCGGCGACTTATTGTTGCCGAAAAAGTTTTCAAATCCGTTTGAAGGACTTCCATGCTTTTTTTTCTGATGTTGTAACGAATGTTTCCAAAATCAATATCCTAAATAACTTTTCTTACCTCTGGGCCCACAAATATAACTTCTTTCATTTTGGCGTTGTTTATATGAGAACATTTCTTACACAGATATTAAAAACCTTCGGAATCATCTTTGGCCATTTTTTTAACAAAATTCTTCATTTAGCCAAGTTTTAAATGAAGAGGAGGTAAAATAATTTTTTGAGAATTTACTATAGGCTTAAATCTATTATTATTTTCTCCTGGCACATATGACGCCCATGTTGTCCATTCACGCTTTTCATAATGCATCCCAGTTGCTCTACTATCTCAAAGACAAAAAAAGCAGCAATACTTTGTAAACCCTCCTTGCATACCCATGAGTATACCGATAACCTTTAAATCTCCACATAGGTACCACTTATGGTCTTGGTAATTTATTGCTTTGAGTTTACTGTCCATGTTGGTTTTTTAGCTGAACAGAATGAGCAATAGGTATATAAGGCTTCTAATTATCATTATAAAGGACAGCTTTTAAACTTGTCATTGATGCATCTATAAAAAGACGTCAATCAAATGGATCATATTCTTGCGATAAGTCATCAAATAATCCTTTAACATCATTACAATAGAAAAGTGGTCCATCAAGACTGAAAAATGAGGATAACCTATCACTTCTATTTCTGAAATAGCTTTCTTTGAATAGAAACTTTTCTTTCACCTTAGAAGCAAGAAGTTCCGAATCCTGTTTGGAAAGTGACAAATCTCTACAAAGATCACACAATTCTTCCAAAGTTAATTGCTGTGGTAACCCTTCTTCAGGTTGATAGTCAAAATCTGTTGGGTTAGGACATTCAACATGCAAACCTATAGCATCTTCATCATCCTCAGACCAAATTGGAGAATGTAAGTCGGGACTAATCGATTCAGCATCCCCCAAAGCAGTTCCGTTCATATCCATGATGATGAAAATGAAGGGTACTGAGACATGACTCATCAAGAAACACTATTCCTTTCATTGGATATCCATGGCCCTACGATCCCACTCTTTCCTCGGAGTTGCCTTGTAATTAAATAAGAGATCCATGTTTTTGAATTTGGTTATCTTCAGCTGATGTCAGAGTCTTCTTATGCACTCTACTACTACAGCCTATAGCACTAGTTTTTTATTAGCTCTACCGTAATTCCTAGATTTCTAGCGAATTTTTCCTCAAAATTGGATGAAAATTTACACACTTTGATGGACGATTTCTTGAAAGTTAAAGGCTCTTATCAGGCGCTTGATATCTTGTTTGAAAGCTATGGGTCTAAGCTCTTTAATGTATTCCTTCTTTATCAATTTCATGCAATATTCAAGGAGTTATTTAAGTACAAAGGATTTCACCCCATTTGCATATTTCTTACATTCCTACAAATCTCTTCCAAAGGAAAAAAATATTTGAACTTCAATCTTGAAAGAGGAGGCGTGTGAATATATAAATGAAAAAATTTGAGTTCATAGGAACGAGAGCAATGGGTAAATGCAAATTTGTAAATCCAAATACCCAAATACTCCTTTTGCTCATTCAAAAGCTCGGGACCTGATGAATTGAAACCAGTTGTACTGCAACAACTTGGGGACAACATCGTAGTCTATATCTCAGAACTTTATAAGGTCATCCTCATCACTGGTTATACACCAAGATGCTGGAGAGAAATGAAAGTAAGATTTCTGCCAAAATCAGGCAAAAAAGATTACAGCCTGGCTAAATCCTTCAGACCAATAACTCTTTCCAACTTCATGCTTAAAGGACTTGAGCGGGTTTTACACTGTTGTCATTTTTGATTGCACAGGTGCATTTGATTATATACGATTTCATTCAGCTGATGCAGAAATGGGAAAACTCGGTATTCCTGAGTGTATCAGATCCTAGTGCAAAAATCTACTTAGTACCCGTACGGTCACAGCCAAGCTTAAAGGGGAAAAAGTTTGTGTCAATCCGACCCGTGGGAACCCACAAGGGGGTGTTCTATCGCCCGTCGTTTGGAATATGATTATAGATGCCTTAGTTAATAAATTTAAAAAAGGTGCAATCATGGTCGTTGGCTACGCAGACGAAATCCTCCTTTTATTTAGTGGAAAACATCTCCACATCCTTGTCAATGCAATGAAAAGGGCAATCAATACTGTTATTGAATAGGGTAAAGAAAATGGTCCTACCTTTAACCCATCAAAATCAAGCGCTATAGTCTTTTCAAAAGCCTATAAACTTAGATCAAAATACTTTCCACAATTAGAAATGGATGGCAAAGCGATGGAATATGCTACACATATGAAGTTTCTAGGTGTGACTTTTGATCAAGGACTTACCTGGACAGAGCGTTTGAAAAAAAGATCCTCCAAGTGTTCTCGGATATGGAATATGGCCAAGGCAATCATGGGGCAAAAATGGGGACTGATGTCAGACAAGGTTATCTGGTTGTATGAAGCTATGATCAAACCTATCGTCTCCTATGGTTGTCTAGTATAGGAACATACAATCACTTCAAAGAAAAGTGCCAGGAAAATATTAAACACCATTCAAATGAAGGCACTCTTGGGAATGACTCATACATTTTGATTGACACCAACAGCAGGAATGGAGGTAGTTCTTGGTAATACTCCTCTGGACATATACATCAAGGAACAGGCGACAAAATCAAGATGGAGAACGAAGCATTTCTCACGTCATACCTGGGATGGAATTGGTAATCTTCCAAGACGTCGTGGGCATCGGTTCCATTCTGATAAAATACTTATACAAGTCGGGATGGAGCCAAAACCAGTTTGTCATTGGAACCCCGTCCCCCAAGCTACATAAAGAAGAGCTATTCTTTGTCAAAGAAGGACAAAAGTTTGAAAATTTACACCATAAGTCTCAGAATTGGCTGAAATTTGGCTCATATTTTTATACATATGCAAATAAGAAAACCTGAAAATTTTAGATCAATAGCTCTTACCATTAAGTAATTACGGCTAATTAAAGTTTCACTAATTTTCAGTTCATTTTGCTTTTGTTCCGCCATTTAGAATTTACGCGCAGGTCTAAAAATGACATATTTCTATCAAAACAAGACAAAATCATGATCAAAATAGATAATTTAAGTAATTCAGGGGTGAGAAATCCAAAAATGCTATTTAATTTGGTGTCAGACTTTTAGAAAAAGATCTAAAGGCTATTTAAATCACATTCTCTTGCTCAATACGGGTCAGTTCACAATTGATCCAAAATTTGAACATGTGGGACAATTTTCTCAAAGCTGAAATTTGGCATGCAGCAAATATAGGCTTTTACCCATATCATACTAAAAAATCAGCATGGTTAATTTTTTCCTTCAGAAAATATTTACATTTTAATTTCCTTAGAAAATTGTCATAGGAGGAGAAGAAACACTAGTGATAATCAGTGATGTAAAAAACGGCGATTTTTAAGCGTGCGAGTAGCTCCTCCCCTTGATGACGTCAAAAATGGTATGGTAACTATGAAAGCCAGCTTATTTGCTCTCAATATAATACTATGACTGTAGCTGTGACAGCCTTGCTCCAGGCTCAAGACAGCTTTTCTTGGACTTAAAGTAATTAATTAAATTAAATTTAAGGTTATTGAATAAAATATATTATTCAATTCAAAATTGTAGATATTACTTTAAATAAACAAGGAATTTTCCAAATTTCAAATTGGTATGTTAGTTTTGGATTGATTGCTATTTTTCTTAAAATTTGATCATTTGTATTAATTTTTAAGAAAATTAAGTACATAAATACTAATCTCTGCTCTGAATATATATTTATCTTCAAGTTTTTAGTTTGATAATAATTGTTATTCATTTATTAACAAATAAAGCTTTAGGTTTTTAGATATTTGCATTTTTTAAAAACAATGATTGAAGATTTAATAATGGTATTTCTAATTTTTCTACCTCCTTTAAAAACTCAAGAAAATGGTTGGAAATATATTAAAAATGTCAGCAAATGAAACATTTTTTAGGATATAATTATAAATATTTTACTTCGAGCAATTTTTTTTCCATAAAGTCACTTTTTTGTGAGATATTAACATTAAAAAAGTTTTCAACCAAAATTAATTTAAGGTTGTCTTAATTTTTATAATAGATATAATTATGATAAGAATCATTATGTCAAACGGAAGAGGAAAACAGCTTGATGATTTATGAATGATGAAAGAATATTACGTAGGGTTTCAACTAACATGCATTTTGAGAGATACTCGCATACTTTAAAATGCTCGGTTTTTTACATCTCTAGTCATGACCAAGGATGTGAGAAAAGAGCCCATTGAGCGCGTTTGTCTTTTCAAACGTCTTCTTCTTTTCATACTCATTTGTTTTCAATTCAAAAACAGCAAGCACCATTTTTAATTGAGTTTAATAATGCTTGAGGATTGGATTCAAGATCTTGGGTCGCCGTCAATGGAGGTAGTAACGTTTGAAAATTTGTCAATCATACTAGTGTGAAGAATTCCGGCTATGTTGACTTCTATAATGAAGATATTTCTGATCATGAGACTTTTAAATCGCTGATGTCACAAGATAAATCTGGATCCATTCAATAAACATGGGATTAGTAATGATTCAGGTACATTTGATTTCACGTCTGACCTAATTTAATTTCTTGTATCATGTATTATCCCACTTTCAGTCGGAGGACATCAAAAAGGCATCCAATTTATGGAGAAATACGCTGGTAAATCCGTACCTTCTTGTTTTCCCGTAACCCAATCATTGGAGCTCTTAAGTCCAGTCAGAATTTTCAAAATAAAACGGGAAATTGACGAAAAGTATAGATTTATAACAATAGACGTCAAGTGTGACAATAGTCGAAAAGAGATTCCACTTGAAACATTCAAAAGTGGATAGCATAAAGAATGCCTAATACATCCAGTTGAAGAATATTGTTGCCGTGATAAGCATTGACTTGAATAATTTTTGCTTGTACTAAAATACTCCGATCGTCAATTGTGATTCTGAGAGGGGCTTTTGCATGATGAGGGGATGTGCTTTTATCTAATGTCATAATTAAAATTCTCTCATCTTGTGTATATTGATCTTCATGAACTTTATTATTCCATTTTTATATATATTTTTTAATTTATTTGTTTTTGATGTTTCTAGTTTTTTAGTACATATGCAATCGATTCAATGACTTGTTATAGTAGTCGATTTCAATGTAATTAATTGCCTGACAATTATTACTTTTTTTCTTTCAAATTATATTTGAAAAATTTAAAATTGTAATTATAACGTACATTTTCATCGTATTATCAATTTTATCTATTTTTTTGCATTTATTTATGAAAACTTCAATTGGAATCACATTGGTTTTCTGATTCAATGTTCAGTTTTTCTTATATAAATATATATATATTTTTTTGAGATAATCATTATGAAATTTCATCCTATTTTATTTTTTTAGGGAAAAATTTAAGTGATTACAAAATGTGTTACTTTTGACCGTTTGAAGTTTTTATAATAGTTTTAAATGATAGTTAAATTGTTGAATAAAAAAAACTAGCCTCTAGATAGTTAAATAAAATCATTTCATTTAATTATATGTAATATGAGTTATAGGATTCACTTAAGTGTAAAAGTGTAGTAATTTTGAGGTGCAATTCCAACAAAGACATATTGAGGTTTATATTAATTGATCAAATAATAATTAATTTTCGAGTCAAGTCCGAGTCCATTCCATAATGACTCAGGTCTCATGCTAGTTGCTACAAATTTAGTGTTCTATCCTTTACAAATTTTTAATACCACTCAAAAATAATAATAATCTATTCCTAAGTAAAACATCAAAATAATAATAATCTATTCCTAAGTAAAACATCAAAGTAATAAGTTACATTCCGCCCGTTAAAATTTAATCGGCTGAAATTCTGCCTTACTTCAAGGGTACCATATTTATTATGAGGAGATTAACGATGTGCAAACAGGGGAGAATTCAATGCCAAATCCTGATCCATTTCTCAGCTCTCTTCCGGAGAGTTCAGATGGTGATTTGATAACTCCTGTTATTAACACCCTTGAGAGCACTAGCGGTGCAACTCAGCCAACTACGGTCCACGTGGACGATTTGGAGGGTGTACAGGACGCACAATCTGTCACTATACCCGATAAAATGAGAATGGAAGTGGAGGAGGAATGAACGCGAATGATCAGGAGATAATTACCAATAGTGGCCCTACCCCAGCTCAGAGTCTTGGCTCTGTAGAATCGTATTTAGATTCAACCCGGGAGGCTGCTAAGGGAATTACTCTTGATCACATTAAAGAGTGGATTATGTCTCAAGTGCGGGATGGGGAGTTAATTAAAAATAAACCAAATAATAACACGAAAAAAGGTAATGAGAAGGAGTCTGCTATTCCTAGAAATGATAAGCGTGATGTAATCATAGCTAAAGCCTACAAGGCAAAGAATTCGTTCCTTAAATTAAAGCACGACATCCCGTTACCTTTAAATGTGATTATTAATATTAGATGATTAATACTTGACAATAGGCAAAGGCTATTTGCATATTGGCTTTTCTATTCTATTATAGACAATTTTAAGAGATGTGTTCCTTGTTTCAAGTACCACAATTATAGAAATTTACTAACGTTTGTAAAGAAGAACTTTATGTTCATAATTGATGAGAAAATGATCAAAGAACTGCTCTCGCATCTAGTCTCTCTCACACCGATGATCAATACGATGATGGACATACTCAGCAAAGCTCAGCTAATAGCTCTAAAGAGCAGACTTTGGATACGAGCTCGAGAACCCAATGTGTCGTTAAACAAAAGATTCCTTCTTTTGTACACACACAGAAAGTTCTGAGTAAGGACTATCCGAAAACAATGTCTAAAATCATCACGGGTGAATTCTTCAATGAAAAGGATTGTAACATTCAGGATTCGGTCTTTAAGTCTTAAGAGTCTTTCTTTCAAGCAAAATCCCGACCTGACACCCGTAAACCTGATGTGGTTAGTCCACAAGACGGTCATAATGATCTCGTGAGACCTATTGTAGAGGACGAAATCATAAAGTCCCTCCCACAAGCCAGTGCTGGCATCGATCCACTTGGGTTTAGTGGAAAAAACATTCGTAAATTAGACATTGCTGTGTTGAAATGTATCTTCAACAAATTTCCAAGCGATGGTAACATTCCAATGTACTTATGTGCTGGGCGTACATCCCTTTTAAGTAAAGTGCCTAATCCTTCATTAATGTCGGATTTAAGGCCTATTACTGTATTACCACACATAACTCGAGTTTTCCACCGGATCCTTGCCAATAGACTTAAAAAGGTTAAAATTGAGGGCCACCAGCGGGCGTTCAGGGAAGTGAACGGATGTAGCGTTAACAACTTCTTACTTTCCCAAGCATTAAGGCATACTATGAAGAAGTGAAACTCATTAGCTGTTGCCTTTTTGCATATTTCCAAGGCTTTTGACTCAATATCGCATCATTCCCTCCTCATAGCCTGTAAGCGCATTGGTATACCTCTGCAGTTTGTGGATTACCAAGGGGAATTGTATAAAAATGCTTCAATGAGTGGGATGGGTAGGCCTCTGACAAGCGTTAAGTCAGGTATCCTTCAAGGTGACCCCTTGAGTGGACATCTGTTTAACATTGTGATGGATTGGGTAATGGCGGACACGTTGTCCTGAAATGACATCCCACCATTCACTGTACGTCGGAAGCTCCTATCTGCAATGTTGTTCGCAGACGATACGGTTCTCCTAGCCCCAAGTCTCCCTGCTTTACAGAAGCTTACAGATAGATTTGTTTCTAACTGTAATAACGTGGGGTTGAAGTTAAATGCAAGTAAATGTGGGCTTATAAGTATTAATTGTAACAAAAAGCTCAAAAGGTTTAATGTTGACGGTAGAGCAGAATTAAAAATTGGTGGGGGTAATGAAAAAGTGAAAGGACTGAAGTTAGGTGATTTTTACAAGTACCTAGGTGTCAGATTTCACCCGTTAGGTGTGGAATATAATGATACTTGGGGAACGTTGAGCAACGTAATTAACAATTTGGAGAGATCTAAGCTCATAATTTTCCAACGTTACATTGGGCTTAGAGACCGCCTTATTCCGAAATTTAATTACCTGTGGCAAAATGGCAATCAAAAGCTTGCCTCCCTCGAACGTTGCGACGTCCTAATCCGAAGGAAGATCCGAGAATGGTTAAAGTTACCAAACAACACACCGCGTGACTTCTTTCAAGCAAGGATTAAGGATGGAGGGCTGGCGTTAGACGAATTGAAAGCCATGAAGATCTCCTTAACCAATAGTCGTAAAGCAATCCTGAAGGAGAGTAAGGATTTGCTAGTGGAAGCGTTCATTGAGGATAACCCCAGCTCAATGACTTTCAATGCATTTAACCTTGGTGGGGTAAATTATGGAAAAACTAATGACGAGATAAAAGACAAATATAAATCTATCCTCCATGGCTCCCCGGACACTAAAGGCCTCGCATCTACGATCCAGGGTTATGAGATCTTTATGTTCCTTCGTGACCGTAGCCTAAAGATAAAAGATTGGCAATTTCGTCAATCTATTCAAATAATGGCTGGAGCGGTTTATACTCCGTCTAGATTAGGGCGATATAAAACCTCTAGTGACTCCTCAAATATATGTCGTGCCTGTCCTGATGTGGTCAGAAACCTGGGGCATATACTCCAGGGCTGCTCCCTCCACGTTAAGGAAAGGATTAAACGACATAATAGTACACAATCTATAATTGTATCATCTTTAAAACGAGGAGGATAGACTATCCACTTGAATAACCGTATCCCCTATAAGAACTCTCACTTGAAACCCGATATTATCGCGGTGAAAGGTGATGAGGTTTTTATAATTGATCCTTCGATCATCGCCGATATGAGAGTTCTCTTGGATAAGGAAAACAATAAAAGGGATAAGTATAATGAAATAGAGTTTAAAAGTGCTGTCCTCGGTCATATAGGGATGACCTCAAGCTTGGATAATGTCACTATTCTTCCGATTATTATTAATTGGAGGAGTGTCATGTCCAAAGAGGTATTCCACTTCTTGACTGGGAAATTGGGCATGAGCAAAAAGTATATTCCTTATATACAGCTTCGTGTCCTATCAGCCTCTCATTCTCTTTATAGATCGTCATATATCGTCAAATAACACTGGTCAACAGCCAAAAATCTTTTGGGGTATAAGTATAATAAAAGTTATTCAGTTTTGCTCACTGATTTCAAATCAGTAATTTTTTTTTTTCGAGAGTCCGATGGTTTTCGAGAAATCGGTCCCTACTTTTTTAGCTTTTTTGGCCCATTTTCCAACTTCAACTTCAATTTAAGCCTAGAAGGATACACATTTTGAGCACTAAAAAATAATGATTGGCTAGTATTTTTTATGGAAATTTCATTTCTAGTCTTTGTTTTGACCTAAAAGGACTCCTGGGGGCGTAGGGTGCCGGAGTAGGTCCAAAAGTCGATGAAATCCTTTGTACTTAAATAACTCCTTGAATATTGCATGAAATGGATTAATAAGGAATGCATTAAAGAGATTAGACCCAAAGCTTTCAAACAAGATCTCAAGCGCCCGATAAGAGCCTTTAATTTTGAAGAAATCGTCCATCAAAGTGTGTAAATTTTCATCCAATTTTGGGCAAAAATTCGCTAGAAATCTAAGACTCACGGTAGATCTAATAAAAAACAAGTGCTATAGACTGTAGTAGTAGAGCGCAGAAAAAGACTCTGATATCAGCTGAAGATAACCAAATTCAAAAACATGGATCTCTTATTCAATTACAAGGCAACTCCGAGGAAAGAGTGGGATTGCAGGATCATAGATATCCAATGAAAGGAATAGTGTTCCTTGATGAATCATGTCTCAGTACCCTTCATCTTCATCATCATGGATATGAAGGGAACTTATAGGCTTATGTAAATTCTCAATGTGTAAATTTGTTCACCGATGGATCCAAAATAGAAGATTAGGGTTGGGTATGGCTGGAATACTGAAAACTGGTATCACACTGTATTTCAAGCGGAGTTGGAACAGATTTTTCAAGCAGTACGGTTCCTCGTTTAGATGAAAAAAAATCAAATTGACCTGTGGTTTTTCAAGCTGATAGGATGGCTGCCTATTAAAAAGAAAAGGAATCTTACTAGACAGCAAGAAAGGATATTGGCTGTAATGAGTAAGTTGAAAGGATCGATAAACATGGAATGGATACGAAGAACGAATACGTGGATGCATTGGTCACTTGTTGTTCTATCTTAAAAATAATGATTTTGTGATTAAATAGAAAATTTACATGTTCTAATATTTATATTCCCTTCAGCTTGTAAATGTAAACGAAACAAATCTGCTAATATATAATCATTTTCAATCATTCGTATGAAACATGTAGTACACCATAATCCCATTCATTCATTGTATCTTTAAGCTAGTCTCTTCATAAGGGAAAAAACTAAATGAAATATCATTTTATAGGTGAAAATTACGTCATTGAACAAAAATCTTTACTCACGATTTTTGAAGAAATCATTAACATAAAAATTTTTATGGTCATCTCTAAATTTCTTGAAATAACGAATCACTTGATCTTTTTCTTTTAAGTCGGAACTAATTTGACTTTCCTATAAAAAATAAACCAAAAAAAAAATTCAGAAATTTTCATCTCATCACTTAATATATAAAATTTTATTGACAGTATTTCGATTTTGTAAATTTATTTCAAAAAATAAATAGTAAACATCTGTACTAGCTAATAATATCATAGAATTGCATTTAAAAAAAAGTTGATATTTCACTTCTGAACGGGAAGACTCGTTATCACACTTTTTATACTTTCAACTACTTCATTTAACTCAAAATTTAACCCAGTAATGCATCAATATCTTTCTACCAATTGTATTGTTATAAACTTATGTCTCTATATCATGGAGCAGTATCATTGTAGATCCATGATACACGGATCTACAATGATACTACTCCATGATACATTATAGAATACTTAAACTACCTAGAAATGAATGCTCAAAAAGAGCACAACTTTTTCAAACACATTTAGTCTTACTTTGTTGTTTTTTGAAACTATAGGAAGAAAACATAGTCATTGAAAGTGGGTTCCAGAGATAGCAATGCTTCATTGTTCATCATTGTTAACAATTGTTCAACCCCTGGCTATATGTAGGGTTATAATAATGTACCACAGGACCCTGGTGTGAGTTTGCACAAATTTCCTATCAAAGACTCAAAAATTAGCTAAGAAGCTTATAGCTATACCCAGAGATACACCCAACTAGACACAATAATTTAATTCAAGATTGTGTAGTCTACACATAGTAGAGACTGACTTTATAATAGCATCTGTTGATAGCACCCGTGTCAAAGGAACAACACTTCAGCTCAGGTAAGGAATAAACCTTCTTCCGATGAATGTATTCAGAATGAAATAGACGATGGATTATATTATTTTGTTTTATTAACCACCAACTATATTATATGCTGAAATGTCGAAGCTTTTAAAATTAGTGACTGTAGATCATTCTGTAGGGAGATTTTTTGGAAAATAAATGAGTTTTGTAGCTTTTAAATGGATCTAACTATGACTGCAGTTAAATAACTATTTTCATTATATTTATCTTCAAAGTATCTTATGATTTTTTTAGATCCACAGACGGTTGAATAATAGAGTTGGGCAACTAGAAGGCATGACATATCCCTTGTAGTTGGCCAACTCTAGCATGTTACCTCTCGTCACCCATACCATTCTGAAGATCAAAACATGCATCCACCAGCATCCACAGACTAAACCTTGAGAGTGAAAGGCAAGATGCTATGACTAAGAAACTATTCAAGGAAGAACAGTCAAGTCAGACCAAGAGCTCCTTGACAAGATCTCTATTGTATTATTTCCTTTAGGATTCTCTTTGTGCTCAAAGCTCCAAAAGTTTCCTATTGTGAATATAATTTATTTAAATGAGAAAGGATTAGATAGTCTGGAAGTGGGACAAGATATATCCTTCAAAATATTCTACTAGTGTGTACAACTGAATGATAGTTCAGTGACCTACTGCCTGAATTCAAGTGTTAAATAAACTGATTTATAGAAGCCATAATCCTTGCAGCTTTTATGGGATCCAAGAATGAACTGTCATAGGAATAAACATATTATCATATCTGTGAATTATTATTTTAAGTTCTTCCACTCTGCAGAGATGGAACAAGTAAAATGTCATAAGTTGTAGTTCATCATGGAGCAAATATCTCTCCTCTCCAAACAATCTAAAGCTAGAAGATATTCTCCTTGACTCCTCTCTGTTTTTTTGACATGGCAGATTAGCTCAGGTCTCTACGAAGAAATGTATTCTTCAAATGCTTTGACACTTCCGTTTCCGAGGTATCTAAGAATTATATCCAGTGCTATCACAGTGGAAACAGGACTGTCTACATCTGCAGTCAGATACCTCAAAGAAATAATTATAAGTTTGAAACCCAGGGAAAGATACGTTACTCTCATGATCAATAAGGTCTGCTCGGTTCAAAGAATTGAATTCGTCAGTGAAAAATTCCTCACCTGTCTCTATGTCCATTCACTGTTTCAATTCATCACCAACTATGAAGAGGAAAATGAAAGCTTGATAAATACTTGAGCATCATTTGTAGCAACCTTCATTGAAATGCTACTTCATAGCCCAGAGCCAGTAGTAAGTGCAATGGTTAACACAAAATGTAGGCCTCACTTCTCAATATAGTTTCACATGTTCTTTTCAATATAATAGGGAAAAATGACATTGCCAGGGTATATTTGTGATATTTCCTTGCAATCCAGAAAAACTTCTTGGAAACTCACTAGCATTGAAAGAAAAGTTACAAAACTCCAGTCAACTTTTAAATTGTAACGTGTTTTTATGCATAACGTATATTTTGAACTCACTCTTAGTGTCCAGTAATTGTTTAAATATATAACTTAATTGATTATATTGATCAACAGTCAAAAATCCTAAGGGGTATAAGTATAATAAAAGTTATTCAGTTTTGCTCGTTGATTTCAAATCTGTATTTTTTTTTTCGAAAGTCCTTAAGTTTTCGACAAATCGGACTCCCCTTTTTTTAGCTTTTTTGGCACATTTTCCAACTTCAACTTTAATTTAAGTCTAGAAGGATAATCATTTTGTGCATTAAAAAATAAGGATCCGCTAGTGTATTTAATACATATTCCAATTCCAGTCTTTGTTTTGAGATAATAATTATGAAGTATTGTCTTTTTTTTTTAATGGAAAAATTCATGCGATTAAAAAAGGTATTACTTTTGACTGATTGAAGTTTTTATAATAAATCTAGATAATGATTAAATTCTTGAATATGTTGAATAACATGAGTTGAAACTAGATCATATTATGGTTAAATAAGTAAAATTATTTAAAATAATTATATGTGTTTCCTTAATGTGTAATATGAATTATAGACTTCACTTAAAAAAAGAATTCAACTATTTAATTTCTCAGATGTTGAAAATTTCATATAAACAAATCTGTAGAAGTGAGTTTGATAACATCTGAAGCTACATTAATCGTTTCATTAGAAAATCATAAGTATAGTAATTTGGAGGTGCAATGCCAACAAAGAGATATTAAAATTTATACTCTATTAGGAATGATTGGGTGTCAAGTAATTTTGTTCACCAATAGGCAGAACAATATTCGAAGTCGGTTTTTTTCGATGCAAAATCCAAATCCATGCAAGTCCTAATCCATGCAAAAATGACTCAGGTCTCATGCTTCTAGTATTAGTAGCCGCAACTTCTTAAGTAAAACAGTAAAATAATGACAGCTACATTCCGCCCCTTCAAATTTAATCGGCTGAAATTCTTCCTTACTTCAAGGGTATCTAGGAATGTAAATTTCAAGCAAATTGGGCATGTAATAATCAAAGAAAGAGAAAATCAACCTGGTAACTCTGACAATTTGATGAATGTTGATAGGGAAGCAGTTTGAGCTGTCATGACGTTTTACTGAGTTACAAGCTGCTATTCTCCTTTATATATACAAATGAAGACATCAATAATAAGCAATAACATTATGTATACCATAGATGAGAGGCAAAAAATTATAAAATTTTAGCTAATAAGTCATAAAATAATATAACTATTAGGGGGAATTGGACTTGACCCCTTTTTGTATTTCCTTTATTAACCCAAGAGTTTGTATTCCTATCTACTTCAAGCCTTAAAAATGGGTAGTATGTGCAAATAATTCAAATAAATCCTTGATCCCTCTTCATCTGGCAAAGTAGCTAAATTTGATTCTAAAATTGCCCCAGTATGGATAAGCGCATTAAATTAATACATATTTTTTATTCAGTACTAGATTGAAACAATTTAATAAAATATGTTTAAGACTTTTAATGAATTCGATACTAAATATATGCTTAAACTATACACAAACTTAATATATACATAAAGAAACTCAAATTAGAACAAAATAGTTTCAACTCAAAGTAAGATTAAGCCTCAAATGTAAATGTTGTGAAGTATGTCGAGCCATGTACATGATAATTTAATTAGTGATGGAAAAATCATATATATATTTATATATTGAAAACGTTTAATGGCAATTACAAAATGTATAAACGATTAACAATTTAATAAATTCATCCATAAAGAGAGAGTAAATAAATTATCTAATCAAGTTAGCATAAAATCCTCTATCGTTGATAATGGAGGTGAAAATTTTTTAAGTTATAACGAAGACCCGAGGTTAGTGAAATGACATCTAAATGAATTTGGGACAATAGCCTTGAGAAAACTAAAGATTATAAAACACGTTTAAAGTTGTAATCACGAGATAAATATAGAGATATATTCAAGGAACGTAATATAAGACAATTCTGATATTTATAATTTCATCACTAACAAGACCAAGACACTTGTTTCCTTGAATGTCCAACTCAACACCGTTTCAGACAATTTCATGTTCTATACTGAAAAATCCGATCGTTCATACTACGGCATTTGAATGCAAAGAAATGTTGTCCAAGATTAAGAAATAGGTTTAGCGAAGGGATATCTCCACCTCATGTCATGTTATTACACTTCAATCACTCAAAAGTAAATGTCTGCATGTAATTGAGAGGAACAAGGGATACATATCACTGAAGGAAATGTCAACAGAATCCATAATTCACGATAGCAAGTTCTATAAATACAATAAAGGGGACGAGGGATTTGATAATCATCAGATGGAACTCGGACTCCAACGAAATTGGAGATACACAATGACCATATTGAAAGTATCTCAGTAGTGAAGGAATCCAAGAAAACATCCCAAAAATCTTAAATCCTACTGTTAATATAATTAATATTTATTATGAAATTATAGCTTTAATTTCTAATATATCGTAGGACGATAGAATTGGAGAAGCCCATAGAGTCAATGACAACTCTGACGGACGGAGGTTTCGTCCTTAGAGCGATTGCCTACTCATAGTCGGAAACAAGGGATTTGAAGTAGTTCATAAAGGCAATGTCGAACCGATTGATGAACTGATAATTGAAATCCCTGTCGTAAATCCATGTTCACATCGATATTCGACGATTCACTCCAATAGGTATTTTATTGAAGTAATTTATTGTTTTTCAGCGGAGTATTACACAAATCATGTGAGATCTTTACTATCAGGTAGATGTTCTCCCCTCAAGGAACATGAAAAATGATAACAGCTTTGGATAACAAAAAGTACTACTAAAAGTGCCAACCCCATGAAAATCGCGTGCGAGATTTTGCTTGAAATTTACATTCCTAAGGGTATCATATTTTTTATAATATCATCTCAGGCATGATTTGAGAATTGTCTCTTTATTCACATCCCTTCTAAACCTTATCTATATATAAGGAAAAAAGAAAACAGAAGGATAGAGTGTTAGGTGAAAGAAAGTACAATAAGATGAGTATTTTCCGTTCATATCCATGGTGACAAAGATGAAGGGTACTGAGACATTCTTCATAAAGACCGTATGATGACTCATCAAGGAACACTATTCATTTCATTGGATATCCATGGCCCTGCGATCCCACTCTTTTCTCGGAGTTGCTTTGTAATTAAATAAGAAATCCATGTTTTTGAATTTGGTTATCTTCAGCTGCCTTCAGAGTCTTCTTCTTCTGCGCGCTACTACTACAGTCTATAGTACTTCTTAGTTATTAGCTCTACGTGAGTCTTAGATTTCTAGCGAATTTTTGCTCAAAATTGGATGAAAATTTACACACTTTGATGGACGATTTCTTCAAAGTTAAAGGCTCTTATCAGGCGCTTGATATCTCATTTGAAAGCTGTGGGTCTAATCTTTTTAATGCATTTCTTATTAATCCATTTCATGTAATATTCAAGGAATTATTTAAGTACAAAGGATTTCACCGACTTTTGGGCCTACTCCGGCACCCTACGTCCCTAGGAGTTCTTTTAGGTCAAAACAAAGACTAGAAATGGAATCTTCATAACAACACTAGCCAATCATCATTTTGTAATGCTCAAAATGTGCATCCTTCTAGGCTTAAATTGAAGTTGAAGTAGGAAAATGGGTCAAATTAGCTCAAAAAGTAGGGACTGATTTCTCGAAAACCGTCGGACTCTCGAAAAAAATAATTACAGATTTGAAATCAGTGTTCAAAACTGAATAACTTTTATTATACTTATACCCCTTAGGATTTTTGAAAGTTCAAATTTGTTGACCTGTGTAATTAGCAATACATAGTTACAGTAATTAAGGAATAAGGGTGCGTGTACTTGTGTGTACCCTTGAATATAGTATTCTGGATTATTGAGAGGGAAGAAAGATATGTAGAATATATATTATTATTATCAATATTATAGATCCGCTCCTATTTTAATACAAAAAAAATGTTCTTTAAGAACATAAAACAGTTTGTTTTTGTCTGAAATTTCGTTTCTGGTGTATCAGTAAATCCTTGTGGATTTAAAAAAAAAAATATCTCAAATTTATTAGGTAATTAACAAAAATGACACGCCTTCTAAAACTTAATTTTTAGTATCAAACCCATTTGAGATGAATCTATTTTATATACTATATTGTATTGTTCTGGTAAATTTAGGAAAACGTAAATTTATCATTTAGTATATTTTTTATGTTCTAGAACTTGAAAACTACACAAAAAGACTCCCCAAGTCTACACGAGGGTTAAAGGACTTTAACTATATAATACTTTAAAATTATATAAATTTATATACCTTTGAATAATGTTTAAGACTGATACCATGCATTAATTGATTCAATGGTCCTAACCAATGAAAAGGAGGTTTACTTTGGAATTGTAATTCGCGAATTTGTATATCGTTATAAAGCCAGTACCAACATTTTAAATTATCTCTAACCTCCACCTAAAATTAAAATAAAATTATAGAATAGTTATATAGGTTAACTATACAGCTATTCTATATAGTTTTAGTTTTAGTTGCGTCACACAACATTTTTGATAAAATTCTGAAGGTGAATTTGCACATCTCAGGACCGTGTAAACAACACGACTTGTTTGGGAATGGACAATTAATTTGAAAGGGCTCTGCATATTTTAAATCTAAACAATTATTTTTTTCGAAGTGAAAATACTCGTTCAATACAAATGTTTCTAGCTTGTAAGAAAGAAGTGAAACAAAATTTTCTCAATTACAAAAGAAAAGTTCGTATATACAGTAGTTATTATTTTAAAAAGATGCTTTATTGTTTTTCGTCCCTATTTTAAAGATTCAAGCGTCATTATCACACCAGGAGTAATCTCTGTCAACAGATATGTTATATCTGTTGACAATCATATTTTTATGATATCATTTTAAAATGAATTCGCACATCTGTCGACTTTCAGAAGTGATTGAATAATATATAATTTATTTCTAAGAACTCGATTGCATACATCTTCAACATCAACAGTTATCATTTTCAAAAGTAAGAAGTTTTGTGACCAAATATGTTTTTTTTTCTAGGTTCAAAATTCCACAAAAAATTGTAATTCTAGTTATATAATTTTTGGGGGAGCACATTTTGGCATTTTTCCTCTAATAAACAAGAAATATGTGTGTTTATAGGAACTAATCATTTTGAAAATAATAGTTGTAGGGGCTTGAAGATCATAACACGTAGAGTTCTGCTCTAAGTACTCAAATAGTTTTTTAAATCGTCGTTAGAGATGTATAAACGCGCACATCTGGTGTGTAAAAATAAGCCCCTTCCCTTGATGACATCAAAAATTATATGGTAACCATAAAAGCTAGCTTATTTGTTGTCGATATGACACTGAATGTGGTTGTGATAGCATTGCTGCAGGCTTAAGAGACTTATAGCAATACAAGTAAATAAATACTAAACTTTGTTCTGAGTATATAATTATCTTCAATTCTTTAGTTGGATAATAATGGTTATTCATTTTTAATAATTAAATAAATCTAAGAAAAATGAGTAAAAGTATATTTAACAAAAATGCTTAATAAATAGAATAATAACCTTTTTAAGAATTAAATTTGTGTTAGCCCATGATATCATTTCATATCAAGAATATCTTTAAGATGATAACATGTCAATTTTAATCTTTTAGGAGAGTCTTTTAAAAGGTTAAAGACTCTATGGGCATCACAATTAATTTTTATATATGGCAATGAAGAATATTAATTTATTTTCATTATTCATTGTCTTTTAATAGGTCCAAACGATGCGAATTAATTATACTGGGTGACAATTTTTTTCGAACATCGCATTTTTTTTCTAACAAATTATAATGCACTTTTTATTGCTAATTTCAAATGTAATCCTAGTCTTTTTTTTTAAACTTTAGATTTTAGGATATTTGCATTTTTTAAAAGTAATGATTGAAGATTTAATAATGATATTTATAATTATTCTACCTTAGTTATAACTCAAGAAAATGGCTGAAAATATATTAAAAATTTCTACATATGCAACATTTTATTAATTAATACTGTTTATTAACATTCTGTTACATGAAGGTTTTTTTAACAGATTATAATTAATATATTATATACAATTTCAAATATTATCTTAGTCTTTTTCTATAAGTTTTCGGTCTTTAGATATTTGTATTTTTTTAATTTGAAATTTATCTGAGGTATCTAATTCAATTGTAATTTGTACCTTGGAGGAACAAAATAAATGAAAAATTACATATAAAAAACAAAAAAAAACAATGATTGGAGATTTTAAAATGATATTTATTGATTGTTTTTAAATAATAGATTAAATGATGAATATTCTTCTTTGTCCATAATTCCAGAAAAAGACTGAAAACATATAAAAATATCAACAGATCAAACATTTTCTAAGGTAGAACATAAATATTTTACTTAAAACTTATTTTTTTCCATAAAGTTACTTTTCGAAAGATATTAATTCTATAAGAAAAAATTTCAACAAAAATTGAAGGAATGTTTGTGTGATATTATTATAACTTTTATAATAGATAATATAATATACATATGATAAGAATTATTATGTCAAAAGGAAAAGGAAAACAGCTTGATGATTTATGAATGATGAAAGAATATTATGAAGGGTTTCAACTAACAGGCATTTTGAGAACTACTCCCACGCTTAAAAATCGCCATTTTTTACATCACTGTTTATTGCTGAGGGGAGAACATCTACCTGATAGTAAAGATCTCACATGAAGGAATAAATACATTAAGGTTAATAAAGCAAATAAAATGTAAACAAAAAGGGCTCAAGTCCTCGTATAATTACATTGTTCAACAGCCAAAAATCTTCTGGGGTATAAGTATAATAAAAGTTATTCAGTTTTGCTTACTGATTTCAAATCTGTAATTTTTTTTTCGAGAGTCCGACGGTTTTTGAGAAATCGGTCCCAACTTTTTGAGCTAATTTGGCCCATTTTCCAACTTCAACTTCAATTTAAGCCAAGAAGAATACACATTTTGGGCGTTAAAAAATGATGATTAGCTAGTGTTTTTTATGGAAATTTCATTTTTTTGAAAGTTCAAATTTGTAGACCTGTGTTATTAGTTAAAAATATATAATTTCCTGACATTAATTTCAGTTAATTTTCTGCCTCTCTTCTATGGCAAACATAATGTTATTATTTATTATTGATGTCTTTATTTGTATACATATATAATGGAGAATAGCAATTTGTAGCTCAGTAAAACGTCATGACAGCTCAAGCTGCTTTCCTCTCAACATTCATCAAATTGTCAGAGCTACCAAGTTGATTTTCTCTTTCTTTTTATTTTACACACCCCATTTGCATATCATTTTCATTCCTTATCATCCGTAGGAATGTAAATCATATGCAATTCGGGCGTGTGATAAAAAAGTGGAGTTGGCTCATCAAACAGGTCTTTTCGTTTTCCGAAGCTGTTATCATTTTTCCTTTATTTCTGAGGGGAGAACATCTACCTGATAGTAAAGATGTCGCATGAAGGAATACATGCATTAAGTTTAATAAAGCAAATAAAATGTAAACAAAAAGGGCTCAAGTCCTCGTATAATTATTATTAGTTAAAAATATATAATTTCCTGACATTAATTTCTGTTAATTTCTGTTAATTTTATGCCTCTCATCTATGTTATTATTTATTGTTGTATATATAATGGAGAATAGCAGCTTGTAGCTCAGTAAAACGTCATGACAGCTTAAGCTGTTTCCCCCCTCGACATTCATTAAATTGTCAGGGTTGCCAGGTTGATTTTCTCTTTCTTTTTTTATCACACGCCCGAATTGCATATGATTTACATTCCTAATCATCAGTGATGTATAAAAAGGGTCCAGCTGACACGCACGCCCGAGATAATGTCATAAATAAATATGGTAACCTTGAAGTAAGGCCGATTAAATTTTAAGGGGCGGAATGTAACTTATTATTTTGAATTCTTGCTTAGGAATAGACTATTATTATTTTTTAATGGCATTAAAAATTCGTAAAGGATAAAACACTAAATTTGTAGCAACTAGCATGAGACATGAGTCATTATGGAATGGACTCGGACTTGACTCGAAAATTAATTATTATTTGATCAATTAGTATAAACCTCAATATGTCTTTGTTGGAATTGCACCTCAAAATTACTACACTTTTACACTTAAGTGAATCCTATAATTCATCTTACATATAATTAAATGAAATGATTTTATTTAACTATCTAGAGGATAGTTTTTTTTATTCAACAATTTAATTATCATTTAAAACTATTATAAAAACTTCAAACAGTCTAAAGTAACACATTTTGTAATCACTTAAATTTTTCCATAAAAAAATAAAATAGGATGAAATTCCATAATGATTATCTCAAAAATATATATATATATTTATATAAGAAAAACTGAACATTGACTCGGAAAACCAATGTGATTCCAATTTAAGTTTTCATAAATAAATGCAAAAAAATAGATAAAATTGATAATACGATGAAAATGTACGTTATAATTACAATTTTAAATTTTTCAAATATAATTTGAAAGAAAAAAAGTAATAACTGTCAGGCAATTAATTATATTGAAATCGACTACTATAACAAGTCATTGAATCGATTGCATATGTACTAAAAAACTAGAAACATCAAAAACAAATAAATTAAAAAATATATATAAAAATGGAATAATAAAGTTCATGAAGATCAATATACACAAGATGAGAGAATTTTAATTATGACATTAGATAAAAGCACATCCCCTCATCATGCAAAAGCCCCTCTCAGAATCACAATTGACGATCGGAGTATTTTAGTACAAGCAAAAATTATTCAAGTCAATGCTTATCACGGCAACAATATTCTTCAACTGGATGTATCAGGCATTCTTTATACTATCCACTTTTGAATGTTTCAAGTGGAATATCTTTTCGACTATTGTCACATTTGAAGTCCTTAGTCGCGTCCATTGTTATAAATCTATACTTTTCGTCAATTTCCCGTTTTATTTTGAAAATGCTGACTCGACTTAAGAGCTCCAATGATTGGATTACGAGAAAACAAGAAGAGACGAATTTATTGGCGTATTTCTCCATAAATTGGATGCAATTTTGATGTCCTCCGACTGAAAGTGGGATAATACATGAAGCAATGAATTACGATAGGTCAGATGTGAAATCAAATGTACCTGAATCTTTACTAATACCATGCTTATTGAATGGATCCGGATTTCTCTTGTGACATCAGCGATTTGAAAGTCTCATGATCGGAAATTTCTTCAAGAAGAAGTCGAGAAATAGCATGGCCGGAATGCCATCACACTCGTATCCTGGACACATTTTTAAGCCACATATTAAGACACAACCGTCCTTTTTGTGCATGTCAGCTGGACCCTTTTTATACATCACTGCTTATCATTGATAAACTTACAAGCAATAAGAAAAGGATAAGATTTTCATAGAAAAAGGGGCCATACTAATAAATCTTATGCAGCTTTTCACGTACGAAATAATCGGGTAGTTGGTAATCTGAATAGTATTTTCTGCTTTCTCAAGGTGTTATTATTTTTGCTTTATTTTTGAGGGGAGAACATCTACCTGATAATAAGATATTCAGATATAATAGTCGGAAAATATTAATACCATTGTTTTCAAAGAATAATCACTTTCTAAGTAATTTTCTCACGTGCGATATTTTATATAGTTGGCAATTTTAATGGTATTTTTATTTTCCAAAGCTGTTATCATTATTCCTTAAAGTACCCTATCCCTCCCTTCTTCATATTAATTTACCTTAAGATATTACAAAGTATTTGCAATGAATGGAAAATATGCAATATAAAAATTATACTATATTAAGTATCATAAGAGAGAATTTAATTTAATTTCATAGTAGATAATATTGTTAATAACTCTAGGATTTAAGATTTTTGAAATATTTCACTGGATTCCTTCATTTATATGATCATTTTATCATGGTTATCGAAAATTTCTAATTTTGATAAAGTCCAAATTTAATTTGGTGTTCATCACATTCTCAATGAGACCCTCCGTTAGACTTGATTTTTTTTGGAACGTTTATGTCCTTGATCATACTGGAAACCATCTCAAAGTCACAGTTTTCGATAGGACCATTGTTGTTTTAAAAGAACTAGCTAACATGGTTGATGGAATCTACAGAAATTTCCCTCAACTTTTCCTATATAAGGTTTTATAAACTTTACAAAAAAATGGGTGATTCACTATTTTGAGTGGAACATTGTAGGAGATGTAAGGAGCTTAAACATTTGGATATATATATGATGCAAGGGGTTTCATGGGCATTGTTTCAATATGTAGCTATTGATATCCTTTGTTCACTTTCTTTCTCTTCCTTCTTTGTCCTCATTCCTTCTTTGTGTTCTCATTCGTATACATGTGTAAAATATAGTTAAGCCTCCTAACGCGTCTCTACGATTCCTTTATTTATCCCATCCTCCCATGGCGCAGTCGGTTTACGGGTGCAACCTTTGACCCAGTTAAGAACCATCCCGAGAGACAGGAGTGCACGATTTCGCGGATCGAGCGGACCTAAAGCCTTCCCAAAGCGACAAAGCTCCATCGTGGAAGCACCCTCTGAACTAAGCCTTCGACGTCCAAGCTATTGCCGAAGCACCTCCCTGTGGCCGTCAAGAGGATCGACGCCTTCCACGACGCCGCAGATCTAAATCCAACGAATCACTCGACATGGATCCTCCAACTCCAACCGGACTCAACACCTTGAAAGCTTCAAGGAGAGCGCTAAAGGGTAAAGTCACTAGACTAGCTGCAAACTTCTTTACCATCAGGAAGGACCTGGCAGATGAAGAAGACCCTTCAGCTCTTGAACTGGCACTCGAAGATTACACCACGGCATTTTCAAAATATGACGCGGCAGCCGATACAGTTGAAGCTCACCCATTAACAGAACCAGTAGATGGTGACAAGGATGTCATCCGAGTTTTAAACGCTCTTCGGCAGGCTCAACTCCTTACCAGAGGACTCCATAAGGGCTATGATGCTGCTCAGCAGGCCCAGGCAGCTGCAGCAGCACCCCAGGTACAAGCTCCTCCAGCCAATGGTGGTGGTAACGCTGGATATGGCAACGGCGATGGCCATGCACCTCGCTTCAACGCCAAACGACCTCCAACGCTAGAGCAAGACATCGATGTTAGGAAATTCGCTGGATGGACACCACACTGGGACAACTATTACTACCTAGCAAAGCTGAACTCTCAACCTCAACGGACGCAGGTTGCAGCCTTCTGGGAGTGTTGCTCCCCAGGTTTTCTAAAAACCATTGTCCACTCCATTGGCATCCGACATGACACAGCCCGTCCTGTCGAGGATATCATCGAGGCCATCAGGGTGCATCTCAGGTCACTTCGCAATCCACATGTCGACATGAAGGACCTCTTATCAGTGACCCAACAACCTGGCCAAAAATATACGTCACTTAAGAACAACTTTCTCCAACTTGCAGAATACGCGGAGGCACAAGATGTGACCTACGATCGTCTCATGATCGGGCTGCTCCTCAATGCGATCTCTAACGGGGAGGACAAGGAGAAACTAGTGACTCAGAATCACAGCACGTTCGACAACGCTATGACGTACCTCATTGGACTGGAGACCGCACGAGAGACCTCCAGAGCGCTCACAAATCCTTCAACGACCACAGGTGTCAAGGAAATAAACGCCACAAAGTCCAACTATAGCCGCAATAAGTCGAACAAGCCACACAAGGCTCCAAGCACAAACAGTGACAAACAATGCAGATGGTGTGGCAGATCCCCACACAGCCGCAAGGAATGCCCAGCTGATGGCAAGGAGTGCAGCAAGTGCGAAAAAATTGGACACTTTGCTACAGTTTGTCAAAGTTCCAAGGCAAGGAATCGATTCAGAGAAAACAAGCCACTAAACTCTGTACTGATACTTCATATGGGCAGTTCCAACTCAGCGCGTCATCACCTCAATGTTAAGGTCAGTGCCAAAGAAAGAAATGGCACTACAGTTTCAGCCACTATTAAATCTCGACCAGATTCAGGTGCTGATATATCTGCCATAGGCCTCAGGGACTTCAACGAGGCCAACTTTGGTAACCTCACCATGGACCCTCCACTAAGTGACAAGATCGTCACCGTTGATGGAAGCAGGATACATCAGGTCAGAACGTTCAAGGCCGACATAACTGTAGATGGCCGGCACACCAAGGCAACCGTCGTCATCTGCATGGGAATCTCAGGCTTTTTCATTGGCCTTGAGGATTGCAAAGCCTTAGACATCCAAAGCAAGCACTTCCCTCACCCTCCACCCAAGACACGCACACTCTTCAACGTTCAAACCAAGAAAGGCAAGGATCACTGCATCCCAGACGCCTTATCCCGAGCTGCAACCCGAATTCTGGATCGACAACGGACTTGTAGTCAAAGGCGCCCAAATCATCATCCCTCCCTCAGCAGTCAAAGACGTCTTAAAGCGCCTTCATTCAAGCCACCAGGGCATCGAGAAGACAAAG
The DNA here is from genome assembly GCA_963680855.1 of Lepeophtheirus nordmannii. Classification (NCBI taxonomy): domain Eukaryota; kingdom Metazoa; phylum Arthropoda; class Copepoda; order Siphonostomatoida; family Caligidae; genus Lepeophtheirus; species Lepeophtheirus nordmannii. The sequence goes on from OY804526.1 coordinate 1,577,124, forward strand.
CGACGTGCAAGACAAACCGTTTATTGGCCAGGATACACCAACGATATTAAGACAACTGTTGAAGCCTGCTCATCCTGCCAATACTTCAGACCTTCACTTCCCCAGGAGCCCTTGGTTCAGGAGAAAGTTCCATCCCGACCATTCGAAATGGCAACGTCGGATCTGTTTTACTACGGTGGAAACCAGTACTTGGTCTACGCCGATCGTACATCAGGATTCCCGCTCATCGCAAAGTACAACGGTGATCCATCTGCCTCAGACGTCATAAAGGACCTCAGGTGCTTCTTCTCCTTGATGGGTGTACCGAACGTTTTACGATCAGACAACGGTCCACAATATGCTTCAGAAGAGATGAAAGAATTCCTCAAGAAGTGGGGCGTAATCCACCGTCCTTCCTCACCGCACAACCCACAGTCAAATGGCCATGCAGAGGCCACGGTTAAAACTGTCAAGCACCTCCTTGCCAAAGTCGACAGGGATATCAAGGACGAAGCCTTCAGCGCTGGCATTCTTGAACTTCGCAATACTCCGAGAGCTGATGGTCGTTCACCAGCACAAACACTCTTTGGACGCCCTCTTCGTTGACAAGTCCCATGCCATTGGCGCTCTTTCATGCCCAAATGGCAACGAAAAGCCGAAGACGCTGACAAGAAACGCTTGGAGAACGCTGCCAAGGCCAAGATCTATTATGACAGGTCAACCCGTATACGAAAACGCCTGTCCACAGGCGATAAAGTGCTCGTGCAAGATACCTCAACAAAGCGGTGGGATAAACTTGCAACCATCGTGGAAAGTGGCTTCCGTCGATACAGGATCAAACTACCATCTGGTCGAACCCTCTGGCGAAATATGAAATTCCTCAGAAAATTTCCAACAACATTCGATGCCGAAGATGATGACCGTCCTGCTACCGCCAACTCGAAACCCTACGCTAACAATCATCCAAGACGCAGCAATCGCAACAGACGAAAACCAAAGCACTTCAATGATTATGAATAATTAATATTTCATTTTTATGTCATGTTGCAACCTTCAAGATCAAAACTCGATCAATTTCGTTTGATCTCCGAAAAAGGGTGTTGTAAGGAGCTTAAACATTTGGATATATATATGATGCAAGGGGTTTCATGGGCATTGTTTCAATATGTAGCTATTGATATCCTTTGTTCACTTTCTTTCTCTTCCTTCTTTGTCCTCATTCCTTCTTTGTGTTCTCATTCGTATACATGTGTAAAATATAGTTAAGCCTCCTAACGCGTCTCTACGATTCCTTTATTTATCCCATCCTCCCAGGAGACAAATATCTAAATCATATCAGTTATTAAATTAGAATTATCAAGATTATCTCAAATTATGTTCCTTGAATGAGGCTCCATATTCATCTTGTTATCACGGCTTTTATCGTGTTCAAAATATTGAACTTCCTGAAGATCTGTTTCACAATCAAAAAGAAAATATTTCTATAACCTGGAATCATTGTTTTAACTCCAAACATTTTCACCTTCATTATCAAGGATTTCAAATTCATTCTAATAGGCATTTCATTACTTTTCCATTTATTTATTTATGCAATTTCAATAATTTTTATATTGTTATATAAATTACACTGGTCAACAAATTTGAAATGTCAAAAATTCTAAGGGGTATAAGTATAATAAAAGTTATTCACTGATTAAGGCTCTGAGCTTATTTTTAAAAAGGAAGTAAATTTGGTTCTAATATTACCCCACTGTGCATGGACGACACATTAAATCAATGAGTAATCTTTAATACTACATTTAAAAAAAATAGGATGTGATTGAGAAACTTATTCTCCTTTTAGTAACTTAACCTAATGAATTCAACACTAAATATATCATAAATTATATATAAATATATCTGGTACCTTAAAAGAAAGAAATAATGTCAACTCAAGCATATATTAAGCCGGCACCCCCTCCCATTCATAAGTTGTGAAAGATGTCAAAACATGTCTGACATTAATTTTTTTATCAGTGATAACTTTAAATTAAAAAAATATATTTTTAAATAACACTGGTTGAATAAAAGTTATTTAATTTTACACACTCATTTCAAATCTGTAAATTTTTTTCGAGAGTCCGACGGTTTTTGAGAACTCAGACCCTGCTTTTTTAGCTAATTTGGCCCATTTTCCAACTTGAACTTCAATTTAAGCCTAGAGAAATGGTCATTTTGTGCACTATAAAATAAAGAGATCTACTCTGCACAAAGACTTGAGTTTGTGAGAGGCAAGTTCCTTGGTTGTGAGAAGAATCAAACAACCAAAACGGTCCTCACGTTCATGATCAAGTCAGCTGTAGGAATGTACACAGATGTAGTGGAATTTATTGGAGCCGCAAAATGATTACACAGTTTATCTACAGACAATGCACTTCAATTATGAAAATTCTATATGTAATTGGGTTTATTGTTTTGGCTGTTTCAGTTTACAACCAACAGAAATTTCTACTCTAAACTTCTTTGTGGCTCCAGAAACTCAATACTTCACCCACACAACGTCAAAAAGGTGCACCTCCTTTTTGACACTGTCCACATCTTCCAGAACATTTACAATTGTTCCAAGAGGCAAGAGTACTTCAAATTCCCATAGACCGTCTACGTGCCAAATTATCATTACGTCCAAATTTCACACACATAAATGAGATTCTAATAACACAGGTTAATAAACTTGAATTTTCAAAAATCCTAAAGGATGTAAGTATATTAAAAGTTAGTATTGCACGTTGATTTCAAATCTGTATTTTTTTTTTTTTTTTGAGAGTCCGGCGGTTTTTCGAGAAATTCGAAAGGACTCACGCTATAACTACTTAAATAGTAGCACATAGAAGGGTTAAGAAACCAGCTGAAATTCTTCTGCGTGCAACTATTTTTGTCTATTGTACTTGTTTTTTAGTAGTTCTACCGTGAGTTTTAGATTTCTAGCGAAATTTTGCTTGAAATTAAATGAAAATTTACACATTTAGATGGACGATTTCTTCTTAATCAAGGATTCTTATCGGGCGCTTGACATCTCATTTGAAAGTTGTGGATCTCAGCTCTTTAATGCATTTATTATTAATCCTTCTCATGTTATAAGGGAATTAATTAAGTACAAAGATTTGGCCGACTATTGGGCTTACTCCCGCCCCCTACGCCCCTAGGATCTCCCTTAGGTCAAAACAAAGATTGTAACTAAAATTTGCATTAAAAAAACTAGCGGGTCATTATTTTATAGTGCACAAAATGACAATTCCTCCAGGCTTAAATTGAAGTTGAAGTTAGAAAATGGGTCAAATTAGCTCAAAAAGCAGGGTCTGAGTACTCAAAAACTGTCAGACTCTAGAAAAAAAAAGTTACAAATATGAAATTAGAGTGCAAAACTGAATAACTTTTTTTATACTTATACCCAATAGGACAGTTGTTCCCAACCCCTGTGCCGTGGCATACTAGTGCGCCATGGGAGAAATATTGGTGAGCCACGAAGAGATAATACGTGGAAGACATTTAACTTCTTAATCATGATGACAGCGTACAGTTCAAAATTGATGAATTTCTGGAATCTTATGTTAAAATAAGCTCCAGTTTTAACATTAAAATGAAACTGAATCGAAAATATGCAAATTTCATTACTTTAAGTCTGAAATAATCACATATAATTAATTTTAGATGCACTCTTATCACATTCATAAGTCGGTGGTTTATTCACACTATCTAATTATTTCGTGCATATTGATTAGTAGGCTTTGTTATAATTCATATTATTTATATATCATGTTTACAATATTAACAGATTCTTTGTAGCACTACCCGAGTATTATGGTCCCAAAAATCGAACTTCCGAGTATTATGGTTTCTGGGGTAGGATTTTATTATTTTATAGCAAAAAGTCTTTATGAGTATAAAATATTTATTTTTTTGTAATAGATGTGCTGCGAAAATTTAAAGAGCTCGATAGTGTGCCACGATTTAAAAAAGGATGGGAACCACTGCCCTAGGATTTTTGAGTGTTGACCAGTGTAATTAATGTATAGTACTATTTTTATTCCAGAATCATCTGTAATTACCATACAATCTGTTATATTTTGAATTATATCATATAACGAAATTTATCTTTGTTTATGAAAAATAATGCTTAATATAACATCTATCACATAGTATATGGCTATAAAGAATAAATTGAGTTTGTAGTTATTGTTTATTGCACTATCAGTTATAGAGTTATCAATTTTACGACTCACTTTAGAGGGCTCGTTTTTAAGTCCGCTGTCCACACAAAGCATAGAGACGTTAGTAGTGTCTTCTGACATTTTAGTCATCAATTTCTCACTTCAAATGACCCAAATAGGTACAACAGAATGATGTACGATAATTGATAAGAATCAATAGCAACTGTATTCGAGGGTACACCCAGTCCGAGTACACTAATACACGTACTCATACTGCTCAGTTATTGTAGCTATATAGGCTGATATAGGGAGAATATTAAAGTCAGATGTAAACTAAACTTACTCTCATTACTGTATTATTCGTATCCAACACATAGACTATACTATTTAGCTAAAATCGCTCCTTTTTCTCCTAGCAGTCTAAAAAAGTCACACCAATATCAGTTTTCCCTCGATTAAACAGTATAAAGTCTGAATTTATACCTTTAGGCTGTATATAAAAAAATATATGTTTATAAATCTATAAGTTATGAAAACTATTATCCTGAATATTGGTTAGCAACTACTTCAAAAGTCAACCTAAAAGGGACCCTAATTCCAATCATAGTACGAATAATTGGTTCAATCATCAGTTACTACTAAATATTTGGACTATGATAAAAAATGCTAATCTCTTAAGTCAATGTATAGTAATCTTTCATAGTTATAGTAAAACATGTCGTATTCCTACCTCTAGGAGAGAAAAATATATACTAGCATGATCACATCATCTCTTTACTTCTTAAAAAAATTGTTCACATGTACAATCCCATCAGATCCCAAGTAATAGCATATCAGGATATATACATTCAAATCCAATAACAGTAAAATAATATACAAATGCTAAATAATAAGGCATTTAAAACCTTATTCTACTATTTTTATACTGTCTACTTGACATCGCTTAAATTAAAGAACTAATCATAAAAAAGACTGTGAAAACGAATTCTCAAATTCTAGAGATCCATTCTAATGAGTTTCCTACCAATTCAATAGAAACTGAAGGTAATTATTCTTTTCTTTCCGAAAGTTTAACATTATACAACACGGTCAAAGCATTAATAACGAGATATTTGTAGATTCAAGAATCGTAATTGAAGACAGTCCGGATAATTTTAGTTACATTTATGGTAACACCTAGATGTTTGTCTCTTACAATGTTCCCCCCAATATCATTCGCCATCCAAATTTTGTCAAGTTTTTGGAACTCTGTAATGTCTAGAAATGTAAAAAAAGTGTGCGAGTAGTTCTCAAAATGCATGTTAGTTGAAACAAATTTGAACTTTCAAAAATCTTCTGGGGTATAAGTATAATAAAAGTTATTCAGTTTTGCTCACTGATTTCAAACCTGTAATTCTTTTTTTCGAGAGTCCGACGGTTTTCGAGAAATCGGTCCCTACTTTTTTAGCTTTTTTGGCCCATTTTCCAACTTCAACTTCAATTTAAGCCTAGAAGAATACACATTTTGGGCATTAAAAAATAATGATTGGCTTGTGTTTTTTATGGGAATTTCATTTCTAGTCTTTGTTTTGGCCTAAAAGGACTCCTAGGGGCGTAGGGTGCCGGAGTAGGCCCAAAAGTCGATGAAATCCTTTGTACTTAAATAACTCCTTGAATGTTGCATAAAATGGATTAATAAGGAATGCATTAAAGAGATTAGATCCACAGCTTTCAAACAAGATGTCAAGCGCCCGATAAAAGCCTTTAACTTTGAAGAAATCGTCCATCAAAGTGTGTAAATTTTCATCCAATTTTGAGCAAAAATTCGCTAGAAATCTAAGACTCACGGTAGAGCTAATAAAAAACAAGTGCTATAGACTGTAGTAGTAGAGCGCATAAGAAGACTCTGACATCAGCTGAAGATAACCAAATTCAAAAACATGGATTTCTTATTTAATTACAAAGCAACTCCGAGAAAAGAGTGGGATCGCAGGGCCATGGATATCCAATGAAATGAATAGTGTTTCTTGATGAGTCATGTCTCAGTACCCTTCATCTTCATCATCATGGATATGAATGGAACTGCATTGAGGAATGTGGGATCAGTTGCCTTAATTTGAAGAAGACGGGATCGGAGTTTCAACTAAAACGTGTTATAATATTAGAGATTAATCTTCATGAGAAAGTATTTGTCATTTGGATCATCTTTGAGTACACTAAGAACAATTCCCTTTTCAGATTAACAATAAACATCGCTGAGAAGTCAAGAATGGGGAAATAAATTAAGACTCCATTGAGGAGTCAATGTTTGTATGGAAGAAACTAATTTCCACATTCATCTCAAAATTTAAACCGATGTCATCGCTTATATCGCTACGACGGCTCTTGTATACACTGGACTCGCGCATTGTGGCCGTTTCTAGTCTACTAACACACATCCTCATTCGAATGGACAACTTTTTTACACTCATGTACTGTTCACGTTACTGAAAGTCCCTTAGTTTACCGTTTATGTCTCCCAGTACTGAGTCCCCTTCTTTATGATGGCGATGTTTATTGTTAATCTGAAAAGGGAATTGTTCTTAGTGTACTCAAAGATGATCCAAATGACAAATACTTTCTCATGAAGATGAATCTCTAATTTTATAACACGTCGAAACTCCGATCCCGTCTTCTTCAAATTGAGGCGACTGATTCAGCATTCCTCAAAGCAGTTCCGTTCATTCTGATTTCACACCTGACCTAATCATGTAATATCTCACTTTCATTCGGAGGATATCAAAATTTCATCCAATTTGTGTAGAAATCCGTATCTTCTTGTTTCCCTGTAAACAAATCATTGGAGCTTGTAAGCCGAATCGTAATTTTCAAAATTAAACGGGAAATTGACGAAAAGTATAGATTTATAAGAATGGACGAGTCTAAGGACATCAAGAATCATTCCTCGATTGGAGTGTTGATTGATCCTCTGGATAGGGATTTCCTTGGACAGTTTTGCCTTATTAGTTCCCATAACATCTAAACCTATTATTATCTGTGAGGGAACTTTGATAAAAACAGTCCTTATGTTATGTAGTTCTACTATTTTAAAGATAAAGAAGAAGAATTTAAGTAGCTAAACCATTCATTGAATTATTGTTGATTCAACTAAGAAAGAACGCCTCTACTCATTAGTGTGACAATAGTCGAAAAGATATTCCACTTTAACCATTCAAAAGTACATAATATAAAGAATACCTGATACATCCAGTTGAAGAATATTGTTGCCGAAATGAGCATTGACTTGTAGAATTTTTGTATGTACTAAAATGCTCCGATCGTCAATTGTGATTCTGAGAGGGGTTGATGTACTTTTCTCTAATGTGATTCTATGTTAGACCTTTGAAAGAGAAGCGTCGGCCTCTAAAGGAATAGTTAGAAGATTCTTCCTTAAATTAATTATTCTTGAATCCTCTATTATTGTCAATTACCATTCTTGAACTTTCCCACATTATAATATAAGTACTAAGGAAATGTATCCTTTTTGATAAAAAATAATATTAACCTGAAATTCTTTCAATTTGTATATGGCTTGAATGAAGAAATTGAGTTTGTGTATATATATTGAATTGTTAATCGTTGACTAGACTATCGTTAGGAATGGGACTTAAGGAGAGTGCAATGAAAAGGCAGGAGCGAGATTAATACCCTCGTTAATATCAGCTGCATGTATGTATATACGATTTTAGGGGGAGCATCTGTAACTTGTATTAGAGCTATAATGAGAAGAAACTTCAACATTTAAACAATATTAATTACCGAAGAACATCATAGTTATATTTATAAAAATTATCATGATATATTTTTAATAAACTCTACAATTAATTTTGGGAAGAATCTTCTAACTATTCCTTTAGAGGCCGACGCCTCTCTTTCAAAGGTCTAACATAGAATGAACATGATTTCAAAAAATTACAATAGTACCAGCCGTCTTTCCTTTTCAAATCACAAATCTGTATTTTTTTTGAGCAATCGTTTTTAAGTCCGCTGTCCATGCAAAGCATAAAGATGGCATAATTCTTGGTCTGAAGTTTCGTCCAATGCAAGAAAAACAATCATTTCCTCAACTTCTTTCTATGTCTTGAATAGACTATTTTACTATGGGACTCCATTGACTTCGTGATGACGTAGCGAGAGGGAAAAACTTGTCTGTTAATATCCATAAACTTACTCACGACATTGATTGGGACATTTCAAGATACTATCATCTTGGTCATGTCAGTAATTATATTAGAAGTCTCAAAATTGTTTTCAATTATGTTCCTTGGGTAAAGCTCCATATTCCTCACGTGACTTAGTCTTTTTTTCTTCTTTATTATACATCAACCGCGAGACATTACATAGTTATTTTTGCTATCTCAATATCAAGTGTGATCATCAATCAAAAATATTGGTACAGTTTAAAAAGAACATAAAGTAAAAAATACGAACAAAACAAAAGAAATTATCTAAAACACCAAAAAAAACATAGTTTTGCTTTTTTCATTAAAATGTAAAATATTTATTATTTAAAATATATTTTAAAAGTGGGGCATAGTTATCTGGTAAAGGGGTTTTGGAGCTTCTGTGTTTATATAAAATAAATTGCATTTTTGTAGTCATATAATTAATTTCTTTTTCATGGGGACCTATGTAAATGTAAACAAGTTCTTTTGATCTTAAACTTAAATTAAATTTTGAAAAGAAAATAAGTTTTATTTGGCCCAGTATTTCGTCTATAATGGGACACACCAACAGAAAATGTTTTACTGTTTCAAGTGATAATTTACAGAAAAAACACATTTTGCCCTCAGTGGTTCTGCCGTACACGTTGCCTAATGTTAGTGCGTTAGTGACTATCTTGTACTTGAACCAAAATAGGGTATAACTAAGATTAATTTTGTTTAAAGATTTCATAATCTTAACTGCCGACCAGTGTAAACCATATTCTGCTCTCCTTCTTTCAATCTGGTTGAAATATTGTTTATATTTAGTGTTATCTACAATTGACAATTTTAAAAGCTTATTCCTAACATTTGCTAAAAAAACTAAAAAAACTGTTTCTTGGCCCAAACTCCCTTCTTTTAAAATTAATATTATATAAAATATATTCCTTTTCTAAAACTTCATTTATTGTAAAATTATATTCTTTATTAAAAACTTCTCCCACAAAAGAAATTTTCGTTTTGAAGTATGTATCTGACATAAAATCGAGTCTTTCATTTTCTTTAACTGGCTCTTGCCACTTCATTTCCTCCAATGTTCTGTCTGATAGTTCTCTTTGTTTGTTTTCAAACCAGAACCCACTTATACCGAAAGATACTTCAAGAACCTTCTTTGGTCCATTCCCTAGCTCGTCTTCCAACTTTTTATTAGTTTCTATCTAAAACCTCTCCTTTAATATTTCGGCCCACACAGTACCTTTTTCAAAGCATCTTTTGAACCAAGTAAAAGTCATAACTTTCCAAAAGGTTTCCAAGGGATGTAAACCCAGTCCACCAAATTCTTTAAGTGTGCTAACTCTTTTCCATGTTATGATCCTACTACTCCTTTCAGTCAGTATAAACGGCTCACATAATTTGTCAACTTTCTTACAGAGATCACCGGACGATGGGGTTTGTTTAAGAATATGAGTTGTGGGTAAAATTAGGGAGTTCCATATTTTTATTCTCGCTGCTATATTTCTCTTAAGTAAGGGTGCAAACTTAAATGTTGATTTTTTTTATATTTTCTACAATCATTGCTAAGTTTTTTTCAACGTAAGTATCGTCTATGGAGATAAAAGTCCAAGAATTTTCATAAAACTGCTAATTTGGATGCCTTTTACGTCAAATGTAACATTAAAATTTGCTAGAATATTGGATTTATTAAAATTTATATGAAGGCCAGAACCTTCACCGTATTTAGTTAAAATAATAAGAATTTCTTTAAAAGAGAGTTCTATTTCATTTTTAATACCTGTGAGAAGTATTGTCATATCGTCTACAAAAGCTTCTATTTTGAACTCGGTTTGCCCTATTTTTATCCCTTTTACTTTTTTGGATGAATAAATTTCCTCTATCAAGGGGTTTAGAGCTATTGCAAATAATATTGGGGAGAGAGGGTCTCCCTGACGGCACCCTCTATTCATGTTAAATGTATTTAAAAAATTCCCATAATATGTTAAAATATCACAAAAGCTCAGTAGTATTTTTCTTATAAAACTATCTCCAAAGCCATGTCCCTTCAAGGACATTATGATCCAATCATGTGAGGTACTATCGAAAGCTTTTTTTGAAATCAATGATAACCGCAGCCACATGCCGCTGTTTCCTTTTGACTGTTGCAATCATGTCCATGATCCCCCTACCAACATCTTCCATCACCCTACCAGGCACAAAACCTTTTTGTGATCTATGTAGTATACCAGAAGCAACATTTCTTAGTCTTTCGGCTAAAATTCCGTTATAGATTTCATATGCTGTGTTAAGCATAACTAAGGGTCTGTAATTTTCGATATTTTTTGGATCCCTGCCGTTTTTAGGAATGATAACAAGCTTGCCTGTAGATATATGTTTATCAAAGTATCCTTTACTATCTGCTTCTTCATATATTTTTTCAAGGAGTGGAGACAGAAGAGATCTATACTTTTGGTAAAACTCCATGGGGAATCCATCAGGACCCGGAGATTTATTTGTTTTGTTTTAATTTTTAATATAATTACTTATTTCTGAGTTGTGAGTTATCTTCGATTTTTACAACATTAAAACTACTGTAGTTGCCAACTCTTATGGAAAAGTCTGCTGAATTAAAAAGACACTTAATACACCGACTAATAGAGTATTTTTCGCAAGTGAATAGATCGTTGAAGTAATTTGTTACAATTTTATTTATTTCAAAAGGATCCGATACTAATTCGTTATTTTTATTTAATAAACTTTTCAAGTCTACATTGGCTTTACCATTTGTTTCAATTTTTTTAATCCTTTTAAAAAATACTTGCTCTTTTGGTATATTTTTATATCCTGATCTAATTAAATGCCCCTGAGAAAAAGTTTCATCTTCAGCTACTCCATTGTTCCCCTTCTCTCTCCCCTCGTCTAATTCTTTATATTTATTCTTTCTCTCTTGACTCAATCTTTTACCCAATTTTATGTATTCCTTTCTAGAGGAATCTAAGATGAGCTTGAGAGCTAAGGATGGCGATTTTATTTTCAAATTATTCAATTTGGATAATACGTCCTCAATTATTAAATAATTTTATCATTGGTAACAATGTCATCCAACAACGTCGTATTAAGATGCCATTGCTGCCTAAAATAATTCCTTTGGTTTGTTAACGACATCATAATAGGGCTATGGTTACATTAATAGGGTTGTAAATAATAAGCACTATCGGTATGTAAATAAAGAGAAAATTGTCGAGGTAACCTTGACAATTTAAAAATATTTGAAAAGGAGAAGTGTCAACTCTAATGATGTTTAAATTACAAATTAAAGTATCTAAATTATACACCATTGGACTTCTATAAAAATATCAATAGTAAGTACTCATCAGACCATCTCCGAGTGACCGGGATTTAAACTTATTATCTGGAATAATTAGTTCTTCTATTTCAATTGCACAGCTTCTGAAGTTTCGTATTGAACAATCAGTAAACTCTAAAAAAAGTGACCGGTGAAGCAGGTTAATTTATATTGGTCATTATTTTATGTGCATTTTTGTTATAAATTTCCTGTTTGGGATCTGGATATGACAGCTTAGTGCAGTGACACACTTAAAGCAGGTGACTGTTATACCAGGTTTGACTGTATGCGTATTCAGTGTATAATACTCAAAGACGCTTATATAACCAAACTGATTGACAACTAAATCATGGTTACCCCCGATCACATATAACATCTCCCTCGTAATTATATGTTTAGAAGGAATACTCTTTTAAATATCACCAAAATCCTTATAAACTTTATAAATGTGAGATGATTTATAGAAACGATGCTGGCAAAAAAAAACCCAAGAAATTTTCTAGCTATTTATACATGATAGAAGACCATTACTTTTTTATTATTTTATATTTTGCTACTTATAAAAAATTTTTCTAAAGGACCTGTTAACATAATTCAGATAAATGTCTATATTTTATGTATCATACCTTTTTTTAATACATTATGAACGTTAAAGTGCAATTTCGCCTTCTAAAGAGTGATGAATATAATTTTTGCCAAATAGACGAATAAGAATTTATACTGGTACGATTACCTAATTAACCGATTGATGAGGAATAATGATCTTCACTTCATATTTTACTTCTCATCTGAGCCATTACTTTTTTATATTATTCAAATGTGTTCTTCGATACCCTCCGAGTTCATCACCAATATCCAGCCTTTGGACAGTGTTGACGTCTTATTCCGTCATGTGGACAAGGAAAAATATGAAAGAATTGGTAAGTTTTTGATTGATGGCTGATCTTGTGTTCTAGGTCCTTTGGATATCTCAGGAAATAAAACGCCAAGCTTCCCCTGATTTTGTCAAGAAGAAATAGCTCTTTGTCGAAATGAATGCATAGAAATGTCATCCCTTTCTCCATTGAGCCTGGAAGCTTATGCCTTAGGCCATTTTTCTTCATTAGAAATGGATGATCAAAGGATTCAATAATTCAAAATAAGTGGAAATGGCATTTGAATACCCGGTAGAGTCGCATCTCATCATAATCTCAAATCAATTCGTTTTTTTAGTCACTGGAATAGAGAGGTTATTTATAAGAAATACATTCAGTCGTATTAAGATCACGGATTCGATACTTTCATCAAATATTGGATGACTTTATGTCCTGAATTGGCATAATAGGAAGGTGAAGCAATGTGATCATTCTCAAGAATTGGCCTAATTTTTTAGGGAGTTTGTTCAGAACAATCCCTTGTATCGTCGGACCTTGAATATTAATTACAATATCAAAAAATACTTGAACCATCTCCAAACTGAACGTATAGGGCAAAACATAGGCCATAGATGAGAGAGGGTAGAAGGAAATAAACCTTAATTCTAATCTATCAAAAAATTACACTAAATCTAGTATTCTAAGTTCATTCGATTAGACATTTTATTGATATTTGTAGACAGTCTTTTTTACTCCATTACACATGGCAAGTGCTACATGTTCTCCCCTCGATAATGAAGAAATAATTATAGCAGCTTTGATAAATAAAAAAAATCTGTATAAATTGCCAACCACTAAAAATATCCCACACAAGTAAATACTTCAAATTTACAACTCCATCATTGAGCACTTACGAGGAAGAATCTAATAAAATGTATGTCTACTAAATAAATAAAGGAATAATAGAGTGGTTATTGTATATTTATGATAGGGAAACTGCCATTTTTTTCACTTTTTTTCTATTTTTTTTTCACAGTTCTTGGATATATACAAGTAGAAATATATGTATATAACACAACGAGCTTTTTTGTCAACTCGTGACATCGACCCACAAAAGGGAAAGGAAAAATTTGGAGAAACAACTGGTAGCTACCCTTCTATATTTTCCTTGTTGCCAACTTCTTAATATTGGGCAAAGTCATTATTAAGATATATCATACATTGATAAATTCTATCAATCACAAGCCAATCATTAATACTTGTATAATATTCAAAAATTCAAAAAAAGGTCGTGTACTCCTTGATTTAAAATATTTTTTATACATCAAAATCCCAAATTATAATAATACTCTTTTTGAGTTAATAACACGTAGAATCAGCTTTTTTAAGTTAAAAGAGTCAATTGATGAAAAACAGCTGAAGGAAGAATACATAGTGTTTTTATTTATCCCAAAAAGCTCGTCGTGATAAGTTGTGGTAAGTGCGAAAATAAAATCCATCAATAAACATTATAGTTTTAAATTTTTACCTCAACAACGATCCAACTTTAAAATATAGTGCACAATCAATAAATAAACATAAAAATAAGTATAAGTATAAACATTTTTAAAATAGTTTAAAATTCTTTTTATTAGTTTCCTGTGACTGAGCGAAGCAGATGGAAAATACTTGATTTTTTTGGACGCCGTTATCCACAAATTGTCGAAGAGGGAAGGTATTTTTAGGTCCATGACGGCGTATCATGCCGCTGCCGACAGAAGAATTGTCCTCAATTCTGAAGGCAGGAGAGGCTCATAAGAGGTTATTTTTCTTGCGATCAGCGCTTTTGTGTTAAGAATTCCATTATTAATAGGTTTTACAGTAGGGGAATCGCCACTGCTACTGATTCCAAATATAACAATAGCTTTGCAATATTTGTCAGATGACTTCCCATCCATTCCTCTTAAATTAATCCTCACAAATCGCTGAATTATTTTGACTGCTCGGCATTCGACGAAAGCATGGCCTGGAGAATCTCATCAAGTCTGCAGATATCTGAAATCGAGCAGTAAACTTCCTCCCGTCAACAATTCTGGTTAATGACCTCAGGATGTTCTTTCTACAACTTTCAGGGAGGTCGAGTAGCTCTAAATATTTTTGACAAATTTTGTCTACCTTTATTTTGTGGACTAGACATTTTAAGATGCCATGGACTCATTAAGATATGCTCATTAGCAGACCTCTACAACGGGAATTTGAATTGACCATCCCCAAAAAGACTCCGCGGCTCATCATGGAGGGTCAATAGTTCATTTTCAATCGCAAATATTTCAAGATCTTGCAGGTTACCAAGATTTTTGAATAGATATTTTTTTCCTATGATACTCTTGATCACATCAATAGTGGAATCGTTATAAAATGTTGGATCACTGCGCCAAACTATTCTTTGAGCTGCTCCTCATACATAATACATATCATAGCTATTGCATTTGCCATGTCCAAGCCCAACATAAGCCACGTAAACAAATTGTTGCATGCCACTGATCTTCTCCACTATATAAAGGGTTGCTTGGTAATATCAACGAAAATCTTTAGATACATTTTGGGAATGGTTATTGCAAGTTGAACCAATCCTCCTCCAATTTGTTTTGTAGCTCTCTTCAAGGCTGGAATATAGTTCTTGTGCAAAAGGGTACCTAGCCAATTTTCTTCTTCCAGGATAACTTTTTCAGCAATTAGAGGAGATGAGGATGGTCTATATAAAATTGTTGGAACAATTCTATTATTATAGAGGTCGATCCTTTTCTGGAAATTAAAACTCCTCCATTTTGTTGTCAACCGGGAGACCGTAGAATTGATGCTTGACTAGTTTTTACCGCCTACCCCATTCCTGTCCCACACTATTCCCAGAATTTCGACGTGCTGTTTGACTTTACGCGAGCGGAAACTCAGACCTTCATGTGGGCTCCATGACCCCGTCAGTAGAATCAAATTTTTTCCCATGTTCAAAGTCCTGACCTTTTCTCGAACTTGGAAAAAAAATTCTACTCTTCTAACAATGTGGGGTATAGAGTTGGCTTGCAGAGTAATAGTCACATCATCTACATATAAATCCACTAGATGACGATGACCTTCAAAATCCCTTCGAAATTAAAAAAGTTTTCACAATAGGTTTGAAATGAATTTATCGATAGTAGCAATGAACAGAAGAGGAGCAGACGAATATCGTTGTCTGCAACGTTTTTTCAAGATGACTGGCCTGCTTTCACACCCATCAATCAATATCGTGGACGTTCCACTGAAAAGTAAAGCTCGAACCGGGTTGAAGAATTTTTTGGAAGAAGTTTCCCGACAGCCTTAAGGATTTGATTGTGAGAAATCGAATCGAACGCCTTGCAAAAATCAATCGCTATAATTGCCCCAAATTTGCCATTTATATTAATTACATCAATAAAGGCTTGTATGTTGCGCATGGTATCTTGAATTTTGCGACCTATAAATTTTTTTTTTGGGTGAGTTACCATCTTCTGATTAAGAACCGACTCCATCTGTTGAGTGAGACCACCGGAGAGAATTCGATAGGACTTGTTCAATACAGTGATTGGTCTCCAATGACCAGTGAGGTAAAAAAACGGCGATTTTTAAGTGTGCGATTAGCTCCTCCCCTTGATGACGTCAAAAATGGTATGATAACTATGAAAGCCAGCTTATTTGTTGTCGATATAATACTATGACTGTAGCTGTGACAGCCTTGCTCCAGGCTCAAGACAGTTCTTCTTGGACTTATAGTAATTAATTAAATTAAATTGAGGTTTTAGAAAGATATTATTCAAATCAAAGTCGTAGATATTACTTTAAATAAACAGGAAATTTTCCAAATTTTAAAATCGGTACATTAGTTTTGGATTTATTGCTATTTTTGTTAAAATTTCATTATTTGTATTCATTTTAAGAAAAATAAGTGCATAAATGGTAATCTCTGCTCTCTCTATATATATTAATCTTCAAGTTTTTAGTTTGAAAATAATGGTTATTAACAAAATAAAGCTTCAATTTTATAGATATTTGCATATTTAATTACAATGATTGAAGATTTAATAATGATATTGATAATTATTTTACCTTTTCTATAACTCAAGAAAATGGCTGAAAAGATATTAAAAATGTAAGTAAATGATACATTTTATAGGATAAAAGTATAAATATTTTAGTTCGAGCAAATTTTTTTCCAAAAAGTCACTTTTTCGAGAGATATTAACATTAATAAATTTTTCAACCAATATTGAAGGAAAGGTTGTGTGATATTATCGTAACTTTTATAATAGATAATATAATATTGCATTGACAAGGATGTGGAGATGTTTTCCACTAAATAAAAGGAGGATTTCGTCTGCGTAGCCAACGACCATGATTGCACCTTTTTTAAATTTATTAACTAAGGCATCTATAATCATATTCCAAACGACGGGCGATAGAACACCCCCTTGTGGGTTCCCACGGGTCGGATTGACACAAACTTTTTCCCCTTTAAGCTTGGCTGTGACCGTACGGGTACTAAGTAGATTTTTGCACTAGGATCTGATACACTCAGGAATACCGAGTTTTCCCATTTCTGCATCAGCTGAATGAAATCGTATATAATCAAATGCACCTGTGCAATCAAAAATGACAACAGTGTAAAACCCGCTCAAGTCCTTTAAGCATGAAGTTGGAAAGAGTTATTGGTCTGAAGGATTTAGCCAGGCTGTAATCTTTTTTGCCTGATTTTGGCAGAAATCTTACTTTCATTTCTCTCCAGCATCTTGGTGTATAACCAGTGATGAGGATGACTTTATAAAGTTCTGAGATATAGACTACGATGTTGTCCCCAAGTTGTTGCAGTACAACTGGTTTCAATTCATCAGGTCCCGAGCTTTTGAATGAGCAAAAGGAGTTGAAGAGTTCCCTGATCTTGTTACTGTCCAGGAAGTCTATGTTAAAAATATTTTCTTGCATGGATGTTCCAGAAGAGGTACTGAGTCTACAGGGTGAATGCAGTATTGTGTCGCGATCTTATATTTGTGGTAACCCTGTTTCTAGGCGTCGGATCGAGCAACAGCTGACGCCATTTTTTCCGTTGAATCTTCCTCTACAACGTTTACTAAGAAAGATTCTCGTCAAGATAAATGCCGAAGAGCAAGAATAAAAAAGAGGGGCCATTGTGTGCGGCATCTGCACCGGCCGGACGAATCGCGAGATTGCCGACTTCAACAACATCGACATCCGAATGGTCCAGAGGGGTCGAGTGGCGTTCAACGACTTTTTGGTTGCGGGAAACGATCCCAACAATTTCGACATGAAGAGGAAGAAGCACAGTCAGCGTAGTGACACTCACGGAGAAGATCTGGTTGACACAGTCCAGAAGATGGTCGACAAAGACCCGTCGCTCTCGATGCGGAAGATCGCGGCCATCCTCGGCGTCAGCAACTTCCTCGTAAGCAAAATTGTGAAGCAGAACCTCCGCTACACGTCCTACTGCCTTTGTAGGGGCCACTTTTTGACCGAGGCGACCAAGGCAACGCGGCTTCAGAAGGCCAAGGCTCATCTCAATGAGCTGAAACATCCGCCAGAGCCTCACCTTCTCATCTTTTTCTCTGATGATAAAAATTTCAATCAGGACCAAAAGGTGAACAGAAAAAACAACAGGTGGATCTGCAATGACCCTCAGGATGTCCGTATTGTCATAAAGACAAAATTTCCGGCCACCGTAATGGTCTTTGGCGTTGTGAGCAACGAGGGTCACGTCATGCCTCCTCACGTCTTTGAGGCCGGCTTCAAGGTCAACACCAAGGTGTACCTGGACGTGCTACGCACTGTTGTCAAGCCGTGGATGTATCAGGTGGCCGATGGACGTCCATATGTGTGGCAGCAGGATGGTGCACCTACTCACAACTCAAAAACCACGCAGAGCTGGTGCAGGAACAACTTCCCACACTTCTGGGACAAAACTTTGTGGCCGCCAAGCTCGCCAGACTCTAATTCGCTGGATTATTTCGTGTGGGGCGTGACCGAAAGGGACATCAATCGTACTCCTCACAATACCAAAGCCTCCCTGGTCGCCTCCATTATGGACGTGTTCGCCAATCTCCGGAGCGATGACGTCGCACACGCCTGCTCGCGCTTCCGGCGGCGCCTCGAGGCCATCATTGATGCTAAAGGCGATTTTATTCTTTGAATCTTCAAAAAGGAAGTCAATAAAGATATCCTGAAAGTTTCATCCAAATCGATTCATTATTTTTCGAGCTACAGCTATTTAAAGTTTTTTTTTTCCTCGGGCGACACAATACCTCATTCACTCTGTATATTGTGGAAAATAGGGCTCCATGAGTATTTTTAGTGATTTGGCAGGTAGTTGTGCGTAGCGCTGATCTGTTTTAAGAAGACCAATAGAGTTGTGCGTCGTTTTTTGAAATCATATAAGTTGAGCGATATCTTTTAGACCTTCCACTTTACTGCAAAAACTCCTTCATGATTATTTCTGCTCTTTTCTAAGTGCTGAATGATAAGCAATCTTTGCAATAAGGTATTCTTCACTGCGGGAACTACGATGACGCTTTGGTTCGAGCTTGCTAAGTTTATACCTCAATCTGGCAAGATGTTGGCCTACCAGGGTATTGATTTCTCTTTGATAGTTTTTCTTTTGGGCACCCAATATCTAATGCCGTATTGATTGTCTTATTAAGCGATTCAGCACACTCATCAATAACATTTGGGTTTGAATCTATAACCGGTAATGATGCTGATTCTGTGTGAGACTTGAAGATGTCCCAGTTAGCTTTTCTAAATTTTGTTGATTGCTCAGCGATTGGCATGTATTTACCAAATCCAAAAACTATGTATCAATGGTCAGACATTGATGGTATAAGATCTACATGCCACCCTGTTATCTCAAATTTATTAAAGGTAAGCTGGTTCACAATTGTAATGTCGATTGTTGAACTGGCTCGTTGAGTGATGAAAGTAGGCTCGTTCCCTTCGTTTATATAAATTTTCTACTACTTATCCTAACCTCAGAGTGAAATTAAATTATGTTTCAATAATAAGAACGCGAACCAACGGGCGTATCATTATTCGTCTCACCCAAGTTTAGCTCAAAGAAATATATATATATATATTTGAGTTTCCTATTCCAACTATAACCCCCTTGTGCTTAACTTTTGTTTTTTAATTTCATTTTCCCGTTGATTTAAATCACCTACACTGTTTATCGTGAGCCACTTATGATCATGGTCATTTTACCCCATATACATACAAATTAATCAACAACAATTGCATTTAAATTTATGCAAAATACACATGAAAATTAAATCCATAAACACAAAACCTAACGATAATAAAATAATAAAATTTTATACACCTCAGCAGTCGTTCTTTATTAGTCTCTCTCCTGTTTCCCTACTTTGTTTGTGGAATGTTTGTTTGTTGAAGAATTAAACTTCCCTGAAATAAATAAGAAGAGAAAACAACTGCTTTGGTAATGGGCACATGAAATAATATAATATTTGAAATATGTAATTCATAAATATTCCCACTCATCTCAATCCATATGTCACATGACAATCTATTACTATTAATAACCGACTATTAACTTCTTTGTGTTTGACATAAATTATTTTTGAGATATTCCAATATATATTTCTTTTGAGAACAAAGTTCCACTCTAATAACTAGTATCCCTAAGTTCACTAAACTGAAAGGTGGACATTGATTTTGCAGATTGACTCTGGCCTAGAAGATTACTGAGAAACTTTTCGGTACCTGTCTTATACCTAATAAGGGTTACTTCTAAAATGTTCTCCTCAGGAAACTTTAAAAATATCAGGTCCCATGTGTACTAACATCTTGATAGAACTTATACAAAATTTACTAATAAATTACTTTACATTTTTATTTTGGCCTATAACAAATAAAAACAAAATAAGAACAAAATGTAAAAATGTGCGCATTTTAAAGCGTGCGAGTAGTTCTCAAAATGCATGTTAGTTGAAACCCTACATCAGGGGTGTCAAACCTACGGCCTGCGGGCCAGAACCGGCCAGCAAGTATGTTCAATCAGGTCCCCAGGTTAATTTGAAAGTGGAAAAAATACATAAAAGACATGGATTAAATTTTTCAATTAAATGTAATTCATAAATTATCCGCTTGGGGCACACTATCTGTTGGTGTTTAGGAACTGTTTATATCCTCTTCTCTACTTGTCTGCGACACCCTCATTAGTAAAAATGGTGTTATCAAAAAAGAGAAAATTGGATAGAGATTATAGAATTTTCCAAGAAAAATGAACCATGCCGTATTTATTTATGGAAACGCAAGGTAAACCTCTGTGCTTGGTGTGTTTGCAACATATTTCAGTATGTAAAGAATATAATATTTGGCGCCATTACGAAACTAATCACAGAGCAAAATATGATAGCCTACAAGGAAAACTGAGAACAGATAAGGTCAATGAATTTCTGGCAGGTCTGAGAAAACAGTAGTCAACTTTTACCCTGAGCCGAGACGTCAGTGAAGCTACGGTAACAGCCAGCTACCTAATTGCTAGTGAAATAGCACTAGCATCAAAGCTGTATTCCGACGGTGACTTTGTTAAAAGATGCATGATGACGGCGTCTGAACTTGTATGTACCGAAAAGCGACAAGCTTTTGATAATATTAGCCTGACGAGGAACACTATATCAGAGAGGATTTCGGAACTATCGGCAGATTTAGATAGCCAATTAAAAAGAGAGTCAGGCCATTTATTGCATTTTCCATTGCAAATTGACGAGAGCGCTGACATCACGGACGTGGCTCAACTGGCGATATTTATTCTTGGAGTTGATGAGACATTGACTTTTTTCGAAGAGTTTGTTTAGTTGGTGGATATGACGGACACAACAACAGCCGATGACATTTTTGGGATCTGTCGTTGCTGCACTGGGCAGAATTAGAGTGGACTGGCCTCGTGCTGTCAACATGGCTACAGACGGCGCACCGTACATGATTGGAAGGAAAGCAGGGGTCGTAACAAGGAGGAGATCGTTTTTGGACATTTCAATGTATTTTGCACCAGGAGGCATTGTTTTGTAAGTCCTTGAAAATGGACCATGTCATGGAGATGGTTGTTCACACTGTAAATTTCATCCGAGCCAGGGGGCTAAACCATTGTCAGTTTGAAACCCTTCTCAGTGACAGTAACATTACACACAGCCTGCCATACCACAGTGAAGTGAGATGGTTAAGCCGAAGCGCTATGCTGATGCATTTCTTTGATCTACGAGAGGATATTAGACAGTTCATGGAGAAAAAATGAAAACCGGTGTCGGAATTACAATTCCAGGAATGGCTACAGGACCTTTCATTTTTGGTTGATATTACTCAACACTTGAACAGTTTGAACAAAATGTTGCAAGGTTGCAAAAAAGATGTTACACAGTTTTATGACAAAATACACGCATTTAAGTTAAAGCTGGCTTTGTGGGAGGCACAACTGGCAAGTGGCGACCCTGCTCATTTCCCCTGTATGAGAAATGTGTGTGTGACCACACCTGATGCGGACGTGAAACGGTACAAAGACAAGATTACAGGATAACTGTGGGAGTTTAAGAAACGATTTCAGGTATTTGGTGAACTTGAGACAGAATTTTAAGTTTTTCGCTCACCTTTCACTGTTAAAGCTTTTGATATGCCGGTCGACATCTAGCTATAGATAATTGATTTGCAATGTGACGTAGATTTGAAGGGCAAATTTGCCTCCGTAGGTCTGCACACATTTTATCAGTATCTACTACCAGGTTACTCCAAATTAACTGCTCTTGCTGTTAAAATTTTGAGCATGTTTGGGACAGCCTATCTTTGTGAACAAATTTTCTCAGTAATGAATATCAATAAAACAAAAATGCGTTCAAGGCTCACACACAAGCACTTAAATGACATTCTGAAAGTGACATTTAGCCAGGACAACTGATGTTGATGCACTTATGCAGACCAAAAGATGCCAAGTTTCAAGAACAAAAGTAAGTCCAGACGAAAATAACGTATTTAAAATGCTGTCTTGCATTTTGTATTTGTAGATACTGTTTCCATTAAAAGAATATAAAATTTCAATACTGTGAAAATGAGTACTGTAGTGTCCACTCATTCAAACGAATGCAATCTTGGAAAGCCACTACAAAGTTAATTTATAAAGTTTATATGGATTTTGTGAGAATTGATATTTAAAAGAGTATTCCTTCTAAGGATATAATTACCATCATATAAATAACATCATAAACCATTCATTGAATTATTGTTGATTCAACTAAGAAAGAACGCCTCTACTCATTAGTGTGACAATAGTCGAAAAGATATTCCACTTTAACCATTCAAAAGTAAATAATACCAGATACATCCAGTTGAAGAATATTGTTGCCGAAATGAGCATGACTTGTAGAATTTTTGTATGTACTAAAATGCTCCGATCGTCAATTGTGATTCTGAAAGGGGCTTTTGCATGATGAGGGAATGTACTTTTATCTAATGTCATCAATTAAAGTTTAAATCATCTCGTGCATATTGATCTTCATGAACTTTGTTATTCCATTGTTATGTAATATTTTTTCATTTATTTGTTTTTGAATATTTCTATTTTTTGAGAACATATTAAGTAATATGTAATATAAATTATAGATTTCACTTAAAAATATAATCTGTCTATTTAATATCTCTGATGTTGAAGATTTCATATAAATTAATCCATAGAAATGGGTTTAGCAATATTCGAAGCTACAATAGTAATTTGATTAGGAAATCATAAGGATAGTAGTTTTGAGGTGCAATCCCAACAAAGACATATTAAGATTTATTATCTATTTGTATTGATTAGGTATCAAGTAATTTTGTTCAACAATAGGCAGAACAGTATCCGAATTCGGCTTTTATTAGTCAAGTCTGAGTCCATGTAAAAATGACTCTGGTCTCATGTATGGTATTTACAGATTTTGGGTTATTTCCATTACAAATTTTTATTGCCACTAAATTATTAATAATAAGTCTGTTCTTAAGTAAAACAGCAAAATAATGACAACTACATTCGGCCCCTTCAAGTGTAATCGTCTCAAATTCTGCCTTTATTCAAGGGTACTACATTTTTTATGACATCATCTCGGGTTTGGTTTGAGAATTGCCTCTTTTTCACATCCCTATCTATAACTCTGTCTTCATTTCTAAATATAAAGAACAAAACCAGCTTGTAGCTGATATAGTCAAACATCATGACAGCTAATGTTGCTCTTCTACCAAACATTCATTAAATTGTCATGGTTTCCACATTAGCTTTTTCTTTTATATATATACCGTCTCTGCATAAGATTTACAACTCTAATAAAACCGGTCAGCAGTCAAAAATTCTAAGGGGTATAAGTATTAATAAAAGTTATTGAGTTTTGCACACTGATTTCAAATACATAAAAAAAATTTCCGAAGTCTGACGGTTTTTAAGAAATCGAACCCTACTTTTTGAGCTTTTTTGGCCCATTTTCCAACTTCAACTTAATGCTAGAAGGATACTCATTTTGTGCATTAAAAAATAATGATCCGCTAGTGTATTTAATGCAGATTTGAAATCAACGTTCAAATCTAAATAGCTTTTATTATACTTATACCCCTTAGAATTTTTGACATTTTAAATTTGTTGACCTGTGTTATTATTATATATATGTATTATAAAAAATATATAAACACCTCACTTTCATTTTATTTTGAAATGGTGCATATTATAATGTTTCAACTCACTCTCCTGGTAGGGAGAGTTGATACATTTGACGAAAAAAAAATTAACCCAACGCGCACAAAACATTTATTGCTCTGGCAATAATAATTTTTTTTGTAAAATTACTTGATCATACTGTATTAGCAAATAAAATAAGACTCAATACCCTGTTTTATATCAATTAAAGTTGGATTTTTTTTATTCATCTAAATTTTTATTTCCCAAATATAAAGTATTTACCTAATAATATTTATAAATGACTTGCATTATACATATTAAAGGATCTTAAAAAATGTTGCTCTTTCCTATTTGATATCTTAGGTATACTATTTAGACTTTGAAAATTTTTCCAGTCTTTTTATATCAATTAAAGTTAAACTTTTGCATTAAAAATTTACTTAGGGTTTCCATAATAAAAGAATATTAATTAAGATTATGTAGTTTTAGGTAAAATTTGTTATGGAACTTACTATCTTTGTAAATTTATTATAAGTGCCGATTTGTCCCCCACAAATGATGACCCTTCCATCAGGTAATGTAATGGCACCCGCTCCTGCTATTTTATATTTTTACAGTAATTAATTACAATTTTTTTTAAATATTGTCATTGAATATTTGGATGAAGAGTATTGAAAATCAAAGAAAATAATTTAACTAAACCATAAATATTTAAAAGCTATCTCAGTAATGGTAAATTTGCAGATCCTGACGACCGTGTACACGCATGTGGTATTTGAGAAAGGACAATTCATTTCAAAAAACTATGTATATGATGTAAACACAACCGTTTCTTGTTTGTAGATTAGTGAATGGCACAAAAATATATCGCAGGAATTTATAAAAAATTGTGACATTTTCTCTTTCGATAATTACACTGGTCAACAGTCAAAAATCCTATTGGGTATGAGTATAATAAGAGTTATTCAGTTTTGCACACTGATTTCAAATTTGTATTTTTTTTTTTCGAGAGTTAGACGGTTTTTGAGAAATCGGACCCCATTTTTCTAGCTTTTTTGGCACTTTTTCCAACTTCAACTTCAATTTAAACCTAGAGGAATACTCATTTTGTGTATTAAAAAATGATGATTCGCAATTGTATTTAATACAAATTCCATTTCCAGTCTTTATTTAGACCTAAAGGAACTCCTGGGGGCATAAGTGGCGGGAGCAGGCCCAAAAGTCGGCCAAAACGTTTGTACTTGAACAACTCCTTGAATATTGCATAAGATGGATAAATAAGGAATTTATTAAAGAGCTGAGACTCACATCTTTCAAACGAGATGTCAAGCACTCGATAAGACTACTTAACCAAGAAGGAACCGTCCATCTAAATGTGTAAATTTTCATTAAATTTCGAGCAAAAATTCGCTAGAAATCAAATATTTACGGTAGAGCTACAAAATCATCTGAAATCCTTCTGCATGCCACTACTTCAGTTTTGTAGTAACTCTACCGTGAGTCTTTGATTTCTAGCGAATTTTTCCTCCTCAATTCATTAATACACATTGATAGAAGTTTAAAGCGAAGATACTTTGTTTCCTTATCATGGAGCTCAAAATAATTTTTTGTCTGGTTAGGATTGTAAATAATATGCACTCTCGGTATGTAAAAAAAAACAAAGAAAAAATAAACATCGTAACTTTGACCATTAAATCATTCCTGTCATTAAAATTGGCTGAAAATTTAACCATTTAGATGGATGATTTCTTCTTGATTAATTATTCTTATTGCGTGTTCGACACTTCTTTTGAAAGATGTTAGTCTCAGCTCTTTAATGCGTTCCTTATTAATCCATTTCATTTAATATTTAAGGAATTATTTAAGTAGAAACGTCTTGGCAAACTTTTGGGTCTACTCCGGCCATCTATACCATCAGGAGCCCTTTTAAGTTAAAACAAAGGTTGGAATTGGAATTTGCATTAAATACACTAGTGGATCATTATTTTTTAAAGAACAAAATGAGTATTCTTCTAGGCTTAAATTGAAGTTGAAGTTGGAAAATGGATTAAATTAGCTCAAACATAAAAGTCCGATTTCTCGAAAACTGTCGGGTTCTCGAAAAAAAAATTCTAGGTTTGAAATTAGTATGCAAAACTGAAATAACTTTTATTATTCTTATACACCTTAGAATTTTTGACATTTCAAATTTATTGATCTTTTTGTTATTTAAGTAAACAATCTAGTAACAAATTTCTTGACTACTCTTCGATATTTAGCACTCCCTTGGTTGTGCTCCCAATGCAATGGAATCACATATATAAACGTTGAGGGTGAACACATTATATTATTATTATTTTCGATAACAATGTTTCTCAAAAAACAAGGATGTTATGGCTTTTGAACAAAATTTTGATAGACCAATCATTCCGAAAATGAAATGAAATATATATTCAATTGCTAATAATATTTACCTGTGAGCTTGAAATTTTGAATCCCTGTTTATAAAGTTTTAATTCCAAAATGTCCTATGATTACATTATAGAAGAAAAAATAGCTACATACAAATAAATCGATCTTGTCCTTTTTTGCTTTTACTTTCATAATCAAAATCATGTTGTGCCGCCACTTATAATCATGTGATGACTTGATGAAAATTTGCTTCTTCTCGTCCTGGTTGATTAATTTTATATGGGAGAAGGGATTTTTTAATATCACGAGAGGGTTCGTTCATTTTTTTGGCTGGCTCCACCCCCAGTCTCTTCATTCTTTTCTCTATAAGAAGGGCAGGATCACTGATTTTTTTATTATTAATATTGAACGTGCTTCTGATTCTTTTTTTATCCTCTCAAGCAGGCAAAGAAGGGAATGTGAGGCCAAATGAGATCGACGTGTCCTGGTTCCTTAGTCACCGTACGCCTTACCCTGTGCTTCAGGATGAAGTTTTTGAGACCTGCCTCCTTATAAATAGGCGATTGCTCGTCAGTACCACTTCTCTTTGTTTCAATCTTTGCCATCTCTTTGCTAATATTCATTTTGTAGTATCGATACAACAAATTGATTCTCATTGGAAAAATTGTGTCCTCGCAATCTTCGTGAATTTCTCTAGGTTAGCAATCGATATAGAAACGTATCTATTTTTTTGGTAAGTAATTTCATTTTGCTCTATTGTTTCCAACAGCATATTAAATATTGATCAGGGAACTATTGCAAGGATACCCAAATTAAGAAATATATCCCAAACAATTGGATGCTGGAAGCATGAAGCAAATAACTTCACATATGTCCCTCAGTCTCAGACTGGATATTCCATTCCTTCTCAATTTTCAACATTGTGTAATAATGAGGAAAATTTTCTACTACTTATCCTAACCTCAGAGTGAAATTAAATTATGTTTCAATAATAAGAACGCGAACCAACGGGCGTATCATTATTCGTCTCACCCAAGTTTAGCTCAAAGAAATATATATATATATATTTGAGTTTCCTATTCCAACTATAACCCCCTTGTGCTTAACTTTTGTTTTTTAATTTCATTTTCCCGTTGATTTAAATCACCTACACTGTTTATCGTGAGCCACTTATGATCATGGTCATTTTACCCCATATACATACAAATTAATCAACAACAATTGCATTTAAATTTATGCAAAATACACATGAAAATTAAATCCATAAACACAAAACCTAACGATAATAAAATAATAAAATTTTATACACCTCAGCAGTCGTTCTTTATTAGTCTCTCTCCTGTTTCCCTACTTTGTTTGTGGAATGTTTGTTTGTTGAAGAATTAAACTTCCCTGAAATAAATAAGAAGAGAAAACAACTGCTTTGGTAATGGGCACATGAAATAATATAATATTTGAAATATGTAATTCATAAATATTCCCACTCATCTCAATCCATATGTCACATGACAATCTATTACTATTAATAACCGACTATTAACTTCTTTGTGTTTGACATAAATTATTTTTGAGATATTCCAATATATATTTCTTTTGAGAACAAAGTTCCACTCTAATAACTAGTATCCCTAAGTTCACTAAACTGAAAGGTGGACATTGATTTTGCAGATTGACTCTGGCCTAGAAGATTACTGAGAAACTTTTCGGTACCTGTCTTATACCTAATAAGGGTTACTTCTAAAATGTTCTCCTCAGGAAACTTTAAAAATATCAGGTCCCATGTGTACTAACATCTTGATAGAACTTATACAAAATTTACTAATAAATTACTTTACATTTTTATTTTGGCCTATAACAAATAAAAACAAAATAAGAACAAAATGTAAAAATGTGCGCATTTTAAAGCGTGCGAGTAGTTCTCAAAATGCATGTTAGTTGAAACCCTACATCAGGGGTGTCAAACCTACGGCCTGCGGGCCAGAACCGGCCAGCAAGTATGTTCAATCAGGTCCCCAGGTTAATTTGAAAGTGGAAAAAATACATAAAAGACATGGATTAAATTTTTCAATTAAATGTAATTCATAAATTATCCGCTTGGGGCACACTATCTGTTGGTGTTTAGGAACTGTTTATATCCTCTTCTCTACTTGTCTGCGACACCCTCATTAGTAAAAATGGTGTTATCAAAAAAGAGAAAATTGGATAGAGATTATAGAATTTTCCAAGAAAAATGAACCATGCCGTATTTATTTATGGAAACGCAAGGTAAACCTCTGTGCTTGGTGTGTTTGCAACATATTTCAGTATGTAAAGAATATAATATTTGGCGCCATTACGAAACTAATCACAGAGCAAAATATGATAGCCTACAAGGAAAACTGAGAACAGATAAGGTCAATGAATTTCTGGCAGGTCTGAGAAAACAGTAGTCAACTTTTACCCTGAGCCGAGACGTCAGTGAAGCTACGGTAACAGCCAGCTACCTAATTGCTAGTGAAATAGCACTAGCATCAAAGCTGTATTCCGACGGTGACTTTGTTAAAAGATGCATGATGACGGCGTCTGAACTTGTATGTACCGAAAAGCGACAAGCTTTTGATAATATTAGCCTGACGAGGAACACTATATCAGAGAGGATTTCGGAACTATCGGCAGATTTAGATAGCCAATTAAAAAGAGAGTCAGGCCATTTATTGCATTTTCCATTGCAAATTGACGAGAGCGCTGACATCACGGACGTGGCTCAACTGGCGATATTTATTCTTGGAGTTGATGAGACATTGACTTTTTTCGAAGAGTTTGTTTAGTTGGTGGATATGACGGACACAACAACAGCCGATGACATTTTTGGGATCTGTCGTTGCTGCACTGGGCAGAATTAGAGTGGACTGGCCTCGTGCTGTCAACATGGCTACAGACGGCGCACCGTACATGATTGGAAGGAAAGCAGGGGTCGTAACAAGGAGGAGATCGTTTTTGGACATTTCAATGTATTTTGCACCAGGAGGCATTGTTTTGTAAGTCCTTGAAAATGGACCATGTCATGGAGATGGTTGTTCACACTGTAAATTTCATCCGAGCCAGGGGGCTAAACCATTGTCAGTTTGAAACCCTTCTCAGTGACAGTAACATTACACACAGCCTGCCATACCACAGTGAAGTGAGATGGTTAAGCCGAAGCGCTATGCTGATGCATTTCTTTGATCTACGAGAGGATATTAGACAGTTCATGGAGAAAAAATGAAAACCGGTGTCGGAATTACAATTCCAGGAATGGCTACAGGACCTTTCATTTTTGGTTGATATTACTCAACACTTGAACAGTTTGAACAAAATGTTGCAAGGTTGCAAAAAAGATGTTACACAGTTTTATGACAAAATACACGCATTTAAGTTAAAGCTGGCTTTGTGGGAGGCACAACTGGCAAGTGGCGACCCTGCTCATTTCCCCTGTATGAGAAATGTGTGTGTGACCACACCTGATGCGGACGTGAAACGGTACAAAGACAAGATTACAGGATAACTGTGGGAGTTTAAGAAACGATTTCAGGTATTTGGTGAACTTGAGACAGAATTTTAAGTTTTTCGCTCACCTTTCACTGTTAAAGCTTTTGATATGCCGGTCGACATCTAGCTATAGATAATTGATTTGCAATGTGACGTAGATTTGAAGGGCAAATTTGCCTCCGTAGGTCTGCACACATTTTATCAGTATCTACTACCAGGTTACTCCAAATTAACTGCTCTTGCTGTTAAAATTTTGAGCATGTTTGGGACAGCCTATCCTTGTGAACAAATTTTCTCAGTAATGAATATCAATAAAACAAAAATGCGTTCAAGGCTCACACACAAGCACTTAAATGACATTCTGAAAGTGACATTTAGCCAGGACAACTGATGTTGATGCACTTATGCAGACCAAAAGATGCCAAGTTTCAAGAACAAAAGTAAGTCCAGACGAAAATAACGTATTTAAAATGCTGTCTTGCATTTTGTATTTGTAGATACTGTTTCCATTAAAAGAATATAAAATTTCAATACTGTGAAAATGAGTACTGTAGTGTCCACTCATTCAAACGAATGCAATCTTGGAAAGCCACTACAAAGTTAATTTATAAAGTTTATATGGATTTTGTGAGAATTGATATTTAAAAGAGTATTCCTTCTAAGGATATAATTACCATCATATAAATAACATCATAAACCATTCATTGAATTATTGTTGATTCAACTAAGAAAGAACGCCTCTACTCATTAGTGTGACAATAGTCGAAAAGATATTCCACTTTAACCATTCAAAAGTAAATGATACCAGATACATCCAGTTGAAGAATATTGTTGCCGAAATGAGCATGACTTGTAGAATTTTTGTATGTACTAAAATGCTCCGATCGTCAATTGTGATTCTGAAAGGGGCTTTTGCATGATGAGGGAATGTACTTTTATCTAATGTCATCAATTAAAGTTTAAATCATCTCGTGCATATTGATCTTCATGAACTTTGTTATTCCATTGTTATGTAATATTTTTTCATTTATTTGTTTTTGAATATTTCTATTTTTTGAGAACATATTAAGTAATATGTAATATAAATTATAGATTTCACTTAAAAATATAATCTGTCTATTTAATATCTCTGATGTTGAAGATTTCATATAAATTAATCCATAGAAATGGGTTTAGCAATATTCGAAGCTACAATAGTAATTTGATTAGGAAATCATAAGGATAGTAGTTTTGAGGTGCAATCCCAACAAAGACATATTAAGATTTATTATCTATTTGTATTGATTAGGTATCAAGTAATTTTGTTTAACAATAGGCAGAACAGTATCCGAATTCGGCTTTTATTAGTCAAGTCTGAGTCCATGTAAAAATGACTCTGGTCTCATGTATGGTATTTACAGATTTTGGGTTATTTCCATTACAAATTTTTATTGCCACTAAATTATTAATAATAAGTCTGTTCTTAAGTAAAACAGCAAAATAATGACAACTACATTCGGCCCCTTCAAGTGTAATCGTCTCAAATTCTGCCTTTATTCAAGGGTACTATATTTTTTATGACATCATCTCGGGTTTGGTTTGAGAATTGCCTCTTTTTCACATCCCTATCTATAACTCTGTCTTCATTTCTAAATATAAAGAACAAAACCAGCTTGTAGCTGATATAGTCAAACATCATGACAGCTAATGTTGCTCTTCTACCAAACATTCATTAAATTGTCATGGTTTCCACATTAGCTTTTTCTTTTATATATATACCGTCTCTGCATAAGATTTACAACTCTAATAAAACCGGTCAGCAGTCAAAAATTCTAAGGGGTATAAGTATTAATAAAAGTTATTGAGTTTTGCACACTGATTTCAAATACATAAAAAAAATTTCCGAAGTCTGACGGTTTTTAAGAAATCGAACCCTACTTTTTGAGCTTTTTTGGCCCATTTTCCAACTTCAACTTAATGCTAGAAGGATACTCATTTTGTGCATTAAAAAATAATGATCCGCTAGTGTATTTAATGCAGATTTGAAATCAACGTTCAAATCTAAATAGCTTTTATTATACTTATACCCCTTAGAATTTTTGACATTTTAAATTTGTTGACCTGTGTTATTATTATATATATGTATTATAAAAAATATATAAACACCTCACTTTCATTTTATTTTGAAATGGTGCATATTATAATGTTTCAACTCACTCTCCTGGTAGGGAGAGTTGATACATTTGACGAAAAAAAAATTAACCCAACGCGCACAAAACATTTATTGCTCTGGCAATAATAATTTTTTTTGTAAAATTACTTGATCATACTGTATTAGCAAATAAAATAAGACTCAATACCCTGTTTTATATCAATTAAAGTTGGATTTTTTTTATTCATCTAAATTTTTATTTCCCAAATATAAAGTATTTACCTAATAATATTTATAAATGACTTGCATTATACATATTAAAGGATCTTAAAAAATGTTGCTCTTTCCTATTTGATATCTTAGGTATACTATTTAGACTTTGAAAATTTTTCCAGTCTTTTTATATCAATTAAAGTTAAACTTTTGCATTAAAAATTTACTTAGGGTTTCCATAATAAAAGAATATTAATTAAGATTATGTAGTTTTAGGTAAAATTTGTGTGAGTTATCCTAAACATGTGTTATCAATTGTTAAATAAAGCATTATGAGCCTTAAAGTTTAAAAAAAATTTACACGCATAAAACATTCATTTATTTGCCAAATTCCTTTAAAATTTTAAACTTTAAGGGTCATAACGCATTATTTAACTATTGATAACAAATGTGTAGGATAATTAACACATATTTTACTTTCCAATGCCGTAGTAAAAAGGAACGAATTTTTCAATATACAGCATGAACTTGACCAAACAGGGATAATAACGATATTGAGTGGGACATAGAAGGAAACCAGTGTCTTAGTCTTATAAGTAATGAAGTTAGAAATATTATAATTGTCTTCAATTACGTTCCTTGAATAAATCTTTATATTTATCTCGTGATTACGACTTACAATATTGAAGACGTGGAATGGCAATTACAAAATTAATAAACGATTAACAATTTAATAAATTTACCCATAAAGTAAGAGTAAATAAATTATCGAATCGAGTTAGCTTAAAATCCTTGAACGTTTTTCATGGAGATGAAAATTTTTAAAGTTATAATGAGGATCTTAGGTTAGTGAATTTGTTGTATATATTAGAATAAACAAGTTCTAACATTGAAGTGCTCCCTCCTTCTTATAAGATTTTGTATATAAGAATATATTGTACTTAGGATCAGTTCTTTGAATATAGATTATTTGTATGACTGCGAATCTTTTTTGGCAAGATCCAGGACGGATCATTACATGGCGCAGTCGGTAGTTGTTAGAAAGTGAAGAAAGCGACCCCGCCATAGAGACATGATGTCAGAAGACGAGAAGACCTCTGTGTTAGCCACCGTAAGGAGATCCAGAGCCGGCCAGAGACGATCCTTCGACAGGCAATCTGGAAAAGTAAGGGAGTTAGTTCAGGAGGATGGTTCCTGTCTGTTGAAAATTAACCGTACAATGGAAGTTGTAAGAAAAGCCTTCAAAAATTACAGCGAAAAGACGGAGGAGGTCATTATGTTCTTTGAAGAGACGTCAGATGGCTACCTAAAAGAGGTAGACGATTTAATTCAGATGGAGGAAGATCTCATCGATTTAGAGGTTCAGGTGGATCGATATGTGGAGAGACGTTCGGACGGAGGAATTGATCCTTCAGTCAAAGCGAAAGACCGGAGCCACCCCAACATCCAAGCCAGATTGCCGAATCAAATCGAGGAAGACATTAAGTCATCGGATTTCTTAAAATGGGTTGAGACATGGGAGAACTATGTAAAACTTACCCATTTCAGGGAGAAATCGCAGGAAGAGCAAGTCGCTATTTTTTGGACGTGTTGTTCACCTGGGTTCCTCGTAAAGATCAGACATATTATAGAAATCCCATCAGACACCTCTAAAACCCTGGAGGAGGTCGTCGAGGCTGTTGGTAGGTATCTGAAAGAGAAAAAACAAATTGCAACAAATCGTTACAAACTTATGCGACGGAAACAGTCATCTTTCGAAACGATAGACGAATTTTACTGTGAATTGAAAATTTTAGCCGAAGAAGCTGAAATCTATGGGATGGAGCCAGACGATTGGTTGGCCACCTTAGTGATATGTGGAGTTACAGACGAGGACGTTCGTCAGAAACTGTTAGAGAGGACCCCTCAGCTGAATTTGAAGGACACTATTACCTTGTGCAGGACCATTGAATCTGCCAAGAACAATCGAGAGAGCCTGAATGACATGGGGAGGAAGGATGTTAACCGAATTTCAAGGGCCAACGACGGAGATCGGGGCTACAGAAGGAGGATCCAAGACGGCGGAAGCCACGACAGAAGGAGGAGTCAAAGCCGAGCAAGATCACATACGAGAGATGAAGAAGATATCTGCGGAAGGTGTGGTTTCGGAGCTCCTCATCGGTTTGGAAGGCCATGTACCGCGAAGGATGTCGAATGCCGGAACTGTAGGAAGAAAGGACACTATGCTAGGGTATGTCGAGCCAAAAAAGTGAGCTCAGTTTTGAGGATAAATTCCATTCGGGAACACGAGCTAAATAAGCTTCCTATAGACACACTAGACTCCGATGGAAGTTATGTCGGAACTAAAATTGCAGTATGTGATAGCGGTGCAATGGCTTCAATTGCAGGTTTGCGAGTCCACAGCGATTTGGACTTACCCGTGAGAAAACCATGGAACTGGTCAGGGGGTCCTAAAATCGTCGGAGTGGATGGGTCGAAATTGGAAGTGCTGAGTTAATATTTAAGCTCGGAAGTTGTCAACACAAAGAGACGGTTTACTTTGTCAAGGATGTTGGACCCGATGAGGTATACATATCTCAGTATGCCTGCATAGGACTAGGAATCTTACATCCGGATTTTCCCCGACAGCTAAAAAAAGAATGGATTGAGGAGACATTAATGACTGCAAATGTAAAATGTACACAGGACACGAAGATACTGGAGGAAATCAAAATAAAATACCTAGGGGATTTGGTCGAGCAGTTTGCGGACGTATTTACCTGTGAAGAAGAGTTGAAGTCGATGAAATTTCCCCCAATGAGGATAGAACTCACTGACGAAGCAAAACCATTTGCAATCCACGGAGCGAGGCAAATACCTTTTTGCTATAGGGACCAAGTCAAGAAGACGTTAGACGATATGGTGAAGAAGGGTGTCATAGAAAAAATAGAAGACGAGGTAACAGAATGATGCCATCCAATCGTTGTGGTACCAAAGCCTAATGGAAAAATACGGTTAACAATTGATCTGACCAAATTAAATTCTCAAGTAAAAAGAATAGTTCACCTGATGAAAACACCAAAAGAAGCAGTGCCTGAAATTAACCCCAAATCAAGATACTTTACCAAATTTGACACAGTAAATGGCTATTGGCAGATGCCCCTTGAAGAAAGAAGTCAAAAGCTCACTACTTTCATCACGCCTTATGGAAGATATTTTTTCAAACGAGCACCGATGGGATTCATTTCCACGGGTGATGTGTACAATTGTCGTTGTGACCAAGCCTTAGAAGGAATTACCAATGCTCATAAAGTTGTTGATGACGTGCTGGTGGACGATGAAAGTTTCGAGGAACACGTGGAAAGTATCAGGAAGATCTTGTCAAGATGTAGAGAGTATGGTATTACTCTAAGCAAGGAGAAGCTTAAGTTTGCACGTGAAGAGATCAACTTCGTCGGATATAGGATTTGTAAGGATGGTATCGCTTCGGATGAAAAGAAACTGAAAGGGATTCGTGAGTTTCCAACACCTACAAATAAAACAGAATTACGATCGTTTATCGGTTTAGCGAATCAGCTCGCAAGCTTCTCGTCGAAATTCAGCAAAGCGGCAGAGCCTTTAAATCATCTGTTAAAGTCAAAAAATGAATTTGTTTGGGAGGAAGTACAAGCCCAGGCAATGAATGAAGTAAAAAATATATTGACGAATACCCCGGTTCTCGCAATGTTTGATCCAAAGAAGGAGACCCGCCTAGAAACGGATGCGTCAAGAACGAAAGGACTTGGATTCGACCTGCTACAAAGACATGGAGAGAGATGGAAATTGGTTGAATGCGGGTCAAGGTTTGTAAGCGACACAGAGTCAAGATATGCAATGATAGAGCTTGAATCTCTTGCAATAAAATGGGCAATAAAAAAATGTCATATATATCTTAGTGGATTACCGAAGTTTGAAGTCGTCACCGATCACCATTCACTTCCAACGATATTTAATCAGTATTCTCTCAGTCAAATCGAAAACGCAAAGGTTCAAAAGATTAGAATGGATCTTCAACATTATCAATTTTATGTTACCTGGAGGAAAGGCAAGAATCATTTGGTTGCCGACGCCCTTTCTAGAGCCCCTGTTGATGATCCGGAGGAAGAAGAGGAGACCGAAGACGGAACTAAGAATATGGTTCGATTAGCTGTAGCCCGAGTCGCTGTAACGGAAGATAAAATTAGTAATATTGGCTTTGTAGACCCCATTATTGAGGAGATGAAGAAGACAGCCCTGATGGATGAAGATTATCAAAGCCTAGCAAAATGCATCGGAGGAGCCGAGGGTCCAAATAGTGAATCTTCGAATCATTTTGTGAATTTATTTAAGGCCATGTGGAATAATTTGACAGTCGATGATGGAATAATCCTGATAGGAACACGAAAAAGGCGTGCCAAAAGGACATTTTGAAAAAACTCCACTCCGCCCATCAAGGAATAACGAAGACGAAGAGACGTGCACGAGAATCCGTTTATTGGCCTGGAATGAATAATGAGATAGAAATGATGATAGAAAAGTGTGAACCTTGTCAAAAGCACTGGCCCAGTCAAAGCCTGGAAACATTAGAACAGGATTCAATGCCTTCAATGATTTTTGAATATAGATTATTTGTATGACTGCGAATCTTTTTTGGTAAGATCCAGGACGGATTTTTAGTGAATGATGGGCAATTTTCCTAGAATTGAAATTATAGAGTCTGTGTTCGTGAATATGCTGTTGTGATTATCATCAGTATGAGAGAAATATTTACTGTAGGAAATACTCATAGAAATTATTGTGAAATATATATTTAGAAAGTTCAGAAATTTTCTGTGTTGACATTGTGACATTTAGGTGTGGTAATGTATAAAAAGTTGCTCTTATCCGGTGAGTTTATATTTTTGTTGCTTTTATCTTGTTAAACTTTTCATAATTGTTTTTATTATACAGATTTTTCGTGTAACAAAAAAAATAAGAAAATTCAGTGAGTACCTTAATAATCATGGACCATTATTTGCAGATTTTTTTCTATAATACAAATACACAATATTCGTTAAAGGTTAATATATTAGTAGATTTTATATATATATATATATATATATATATACAAAATGTCTTATTTCGATAAAATTAGTCAATAAATGCATACATAGATATAAATAAAATTATCAGTATCTAAAGCAGGGGTGTCAAACATACGGTCTGCGGGCCGGAACTGGCCCACAAAGACCTTCAATCAGGCCCGCAGGATAATTTGAAAGTTGAAAAAATATATAAGAGACATGGATTAATTTTTTTAATTAAATGTAATTTATGAACTATCCGCTAGAGGCGCAGGCTAGTCTTTCTTTATAAGTCTCATATTGTAATCTCATGTAAAGTTCATTATTATAATTTTAAATACCAGTTACTTCAAGTTTTTGCAATTTTGTGAAATGTTTTGTAAAAGTGTTGATCAATAAATTTCTAGTTAAATTTAACAATGTCCTTATTCTTCTTTAAATAAAAAAAAAGGGAAGACATAATATTTTAGTTATTTATAGCTAAGTATGCTATAATTTTAATGGTCCGGTCCACAACGTCTACCTAGGGGTCGTATTTGGCCCGTCATATGATATAAGTTTGACACCCCTGATCTAAAGGGAATTGCATTCGTCAATAAATATAATTAAACATTATAGTCCACTTACACTAAAGATTACCAAGAAACAAAACAGATCTGATTATCATATATAAACAACATGCTTAAAAGGTAGTTATAAATTTAGTCCTAACAAAGATAAAAATAAAACCATGTTAATAAAACATAAGATAAAGACGACCCAAATTATTAGTTAAAAAATCATAGGCTTTGATGCTGATTCAACACCTTGACGATATGGTGGAAGATACAAAGATGGTTGACAAAATTAGAGGGGAAGTATTTAAAAGCTCTCCAGCTATATAAAATTCAGTTTCGTTGTATTTGAGTATCTTTTTATCAAATACTATATACCTTGCAGCAGCTGAGATGAGGATACAATCCTTACGAGCCATATTAAAATGAATACATTTCGTAGATTTTTGGAAATGGGTAGTGAATTTTTCCACCACCTATGCCCAGAGTTTCAGAAAGTGTAATTTTTTCCTCGATCCTGACATTTCTTAAATAGAAAAGGTTCCTCAAAATGGTGGCTGATTTCCCCCATGAATAAAGTAAATTATCATTCATATCAATTAACAAGTTATTTGTATATATTTCAACAAGCTCATGACTCGTTTCTAGACTCCATAAAACCTTCAGTTTAGACATTTTGAGCAATTAATAATTAATTCTGCCCGAAAAAATGTAATTTTGCCCGAATTTCTTAGATCTCTGACCTACTGGGAGGGGGGGGGGGGTCTGCAGCCCCCAGCCCCCTGCCTCGTACGCCTATGCCTAGGGGTCAAGAAAAATGCAATATATGTTCATTTATATATCACCATCATGAACACAACTAATCTATGAATATAATATTCAACATAAACACAACACAAACCAATAGAATCAGTATAAATATTGACTATAATAAGCATTCAAGAATAAATGGCACCCTCTGGCTCTTGTCACTAACTCTTTTCAAAACAGTAGACTGGTCGAATTGTCCTCTTTTCGTGACGAAATGCCATTTTCTACCTTTAAATAATCGATTTAACGATTTCTCGCCAAGATGACTTGCCAAATTCACTGGAGGACCACTCCTTACCGACGTCCTCAATGGACAGTCCTCTCCTCTTATCACTGTGGAAATCCATGACGCTCCCCATAGACTCGGCCACTCCCTCAGCGTGGGTTTTAACGGTACACCTCAAGAAAAAATTTAAGAACTTTTCGTGACCCTCGTATAATTCTTTCTCTTTCAGATAAATGTGGAGAAAATTCATTGTGACTGATTGCTTTGGAATCTCCATTTTCCCTTTAGAGAGGCATTTTTCATCACATGCATACTCCTGAAATTCGTGGTGTTTGAACAATACGAACTCAAACAATCGGATGAAGTCATTTTCAGCTTTTGTTGAGTTATAGAGAGTTCTGAGAGACGACTTGAACGAGTTGTATTCATCAACAATTTGGGTGATAGCGATTTCATCATACTTAGCTACCTTCAGAAGGTTCATCAGATTTTCTACACTTTTTGTCTCAAATAATTTGTCGTCACCTTTTTGAATAATCTTACTTATATCAAGACAACTAAACATTAAGTCAAATAGTTTAGTCGAGGCATGGGACGTAGTTTGTTTGATACGTTCATCAAGCTTTGTTCCAAGAGTTCTACAAAAACTGGATAATTTATTTTGAATAGTAGTTAGCAAGCTTAATGAGTTAGTATTGACATCATCGGATGATCTTCCTCTTCGTAGCGAACTAAAAATTGTTTTGTCCAAACCTTTGTATTTACATGTAATGACATCTTTAATATTTTTCTTTAGAACTGGCCAAAGTTTCTCATCGAGGCTATCGACTCTACTCTCTCCATCTTCTTCAGAAAGTTTAATTTCTGATCTTTCCTGCAGACTCTGTACCAGGTTTGTCTGTATCTCAAGTATAGCCCATGGGAACTGTTCAACCTTTCGCAGCGCCTTACTAACCTATCCGAGTTCTTGGTATATATCAATCATACCAAGGTTGAGAAGCATAAATGATTGTTAATAATCACCATAGCAACGAATAACAGAAAGTAGATGATCATATAAATATAATCAAGAATTGAGGATCATTTCTTGTTTGTTCGAGGAAGTTTTTCATCTTATATTTTAAGATTATTCAATTTTCGGGTTGATGATAAAACTTCCTCGGACAAGAAAAGTTCCTCAATTTCGATAAAGTAACAAAAGTTCCTCGCGATCCAGGATCGCAGGATCGAAGTTTTTTGAAACTCTGCCTATGCCTGTGGTTGATCTCATTATTCTGGAAGATCAAGTGCTTTAATATGTTCTTCACACACCCTCATTGCATATTCATGTACAACATCGAAACAATTCACTTTTAGTGGCCAATAAACCTGTATACAGTGTAGCAATACATTTCTCTTAAGAGGAAATATATATTTTTTTCCCTGCCAAAAACTGTATTGTTGAGGATATCGTAAACGGACAAAATACCGTTCATCAATGCCTCTTTCTCTTGACGCCAAGGGTCCCCAGCACTTTTACAGAAATGTTTATCCTTGAAATTTTGATGAATAACATCGAAAGAAACTTGAATCATACTTCGGAATATTTTTCCATAAAATCCTGTGTGTTGTAGCAACGAAAGGATACATTTTTCAATCCATTCAAAAGTTTTCTTTGAATGTATTTTGAATTTGAGTGACTAAACATAGGACCTATGGAATAATCCTTCCAGTCAAAGTTTTTCTTCATTTAAACCAGCTCACTAATTGTTTCACAAGATGTCGTCTTATGAAGAATCCATGGGATAGCATGGGCATTATATAAAACTATTCGTTTCTGAATCATAAACCTTCTCTACTCAGATGGTTTTTAATAAATCAGAGGCTTGAGTCATCTTCAATTTTCTGGAGCTATACCATCTGTATTTTATTTAACACCCAAAATTTCGACTTCTTTCTTCAAGCTATACCCATTCAATATATACTGTGGATTCTATTTACAACTACAAAATTGATTAAAGCTTGATGAAAGAATATTATCCAGGGTTTCAACTAAGATGCATTTTGAGTACAACTCGCATGCTTTAAGATGCGTGCATTTTTACATCTCTAGTCATGATATTACACTTGAACTATTCAAAAATAAATCTTTGTATGTGATTGAGAAGAACAAGGGATCCTTAAAACTGAGGGAAAAGTCAGCAGAATCCAAGATAGCAAGTTATTTATTTATGTATAGCTACGTTTGTGGACGTTGTTTTATTTTGTAAAACTAATAAAATAAAATTAATCGTGTCAAAGTGACTTTTTTGGAGGAAATTTGGTGTCTATAGAGAGATATTTTGGTTAAAATCTACGTCATAGATCGAAGTTTAAGTTCGTTGTCGTCAGAAGGTCCATATCAATCCTGATAAGCTGCCTAATTGGTAAAGAGGAGTGGATGAGGAAAATAAAATGGGGAAATCAAATATTGAAGACGGAGGATGTATTGATGAAGATAGAAATAACGATGGATGAAATGAGAATAAATAGTAAATGGAAAAGCTGCTGAAAAGAGATAATGTAGAGGAATCAAACTAAATCAAAATTTCCTACTCCTGTAAAATCAAAATAAAGCATCATAAAAAAGGCCACACATTTAACGCAATGTGGGACAAAATTTTCCTTAACTATAAAAATAAAGAAAATAAAAATCTTAAAGGTTTATCCCCTAAAGTCAAACATTATAAAAAGATATTTACTGCATGAGGACGAATAAGGCAGAATAAATGGCTGCAAAAGTATAGCTGGACTCATAGGAATTATATTTAAAAGGTTTATCAACATGATTACCAAATTCAGTAATATTTCTGAAAAGTTTGAAATAAAAGATCGAGTGATATGCAACGTAAGAGACCTGGAAAGCCTTAAAATCGCCCAAAAACCTATTAAAGTAGTGATCAAAAACGACTCGGAGACAAATGTGACTTGTTTGAAAGAGATTATGGCCAAATACGGGGATATTGTTGGAGAAGTCAAAGATGTTCTATACGTATTATAACCCAAAAGGTAAGAAAAGCTTGAAATCGCAAAAATCTCCCATAAAGTACGCTAAGGAAAACTAAAATTTAAAATAAAAGCAAAGAGAAGGCTCTCAGCAATAATTTCGGTAATGAGAAAGAAATTAGTTCCCGAAATACCACAAACACAGTGTTTAAAATGCTTGAAATTTGGACACATAAAATCGAAGTGTCCAGCTCCCCAAAAGTCGGGGTATGAATGAAAGACAAGCCACAGAATAAAATACTCTTCATGAGCAGGAAAATGAAGAAGCAAGTGGAAGGGAGATAGTTTCTGAGGTCACAGAAGAAAAACTTGATGAATTTATACAAAATTAAGAAAAAAGATAAAAAAGATGTTGATGACCAGATAAAAGGGAATGAAATGTCAAAAGTCGTCCAAGGGAAAAGATTGGAAAATTGTGTCATGAAAAAGAACAAAGGGAGCCCAAAAATGTAAATAATAATAATAATAATTTTGGTAAGTCCAGGGGAAGAGTAAAAGAAGCGGTCAAGAGAAAATGGTCAACATACATCAGAAAAATCTGATACATAATATTGAAAAAAATAATTTTTTATGATCGTTGAGCTTTCTAAAGAATAGGAAGAATTCATAACACTACTTTAAATAATATTCCACAATTTTTATCAACGCACGTAAATGGCCTTGATCCCTCGATGGTTTTTAAATGCCAGCAATATTTCAATTCTAATTATTTAATTTATTTATATATGTTTTATTTTGTGACTTGGTGTACAAAGATCTATATTTTTTAGAGGTACTAGTTGTCTTTACTTGTTTCTTTCAAAAGTATGAAGTTAAAAATCTTAACAACAAATGTAAATTCAATATGTGACATCACAAAGCAAAAATTGGTAATTCAATATTTTTTATCTCATGATCCTGATATTTTAACCTTATTTGACACTAGAGTTATTAATGTCAATAGTAAGGATGGATTGTTGTCAAAATATGAAGTGTCCCAAGTTTCAGGTATTAGGAAGGGAGGAAAGTATCCTTTTAGAAGAATTTGGTTAGCAATTAAAAAATATCTAAAAGCCAAAATTTGTCGCTGGTGATAAGGGGGTAACTACTTGGCAGCAGCCATTACTTGGTGAAGTAAAAACATTAAGATTATCTTTGTCTACAATCCTAATCGAGATAACCCATCATTCTATGAATTTTTTGATACACTCATTTTTAATGGAAAGGTTTAAGTGGATGAGGAGTGCTTGATATTGGGCGATTTCGATTTGGTGTTCAATCAAAGTAAAGATACAAAAAATTATATCAATGGATATAATATATATGCTAGGAAGAAAATTTAACAAATAATCTCAAGGCAATGACTTGAAGATGCGGCAACAAAATTTGAATGCCATCTGGGGTATACATTTTTCAAGAGGTCAGAAGGAACGCTTGGAAAAAGGTTGTAGGCTCGATTATATATTTTTATCACCTGTTTTGTTCTCATTATTGAATGATTATTGTGCGCTCCTATCACTGCAGTCAAACCATCGCCCGATTACAGCAACACTTACAGCTCCAAGAAAGCACTTGAGAAAACAATAGAAATTATATACTATTCTTTTAGATGACGAACCGACCAGAGCCAAGATTAAATCAATTATCAAAAATTAAAACGCCATCGCACACATTAAAATTAATTCTTGCTTTTGCAAGACGTGAATATATAAAAATAGGTGTCAAGTACAGCGATGAATTGAAGAGAAAAAGAAGTGAATTGGTCCGTTTGAAAGAAATGTATGAACAAAGTACAGAGGTGGAGGAATATATTGATATAACTAATGAACATGACTTCAGAGGATACATGATCAGAACAAGAATGGGATCACTCTCCAACAGAAATATTTTTCTAAAAAGACTAAAGAAATGGGAAAGCAACAGTATAGAGTCACTTTTTGATGAAAAGGGTCAATTCAATGGCTATTTCAATAAGTTAACCACATAGACCAGTAGGAAAAAGATATTTTTCTTAATGTGTCAAGATTAAAGCAGTCAAATAGGAACTTAGGTGAAAAAGAAATTTCTACGGATGAAATAAGAGACAACATACTAAAATATGAAAAGAAAAATCGATCCCCTGGTCTGAATGGGTTCCCTATGGAATTGTATAGAAAGTTTTGTTTTTGGTTAGTCCCATTATTGCAAGAAGTAAATAAGGAAGGCATTGTTAACGGTTTTTTTTTTATTAGAAAACCACATCAAAAGGAGATAAAGACCAAATCGAAGATCTCGGACCATTGACAATACTCAACACTTCCTATAAAATCTTTGGTGGTATATTGGTGAAAAGGATGCAAGGCATTATACCCTCCTTATTACATTCATCTCAGAAGGGTTTCCTGCAGGGTAGTTTTATTGAAGATGTAGCGAGAGGTATCTAAGACTATATCATCCACAAAAGAAAAACGTGAAAACATGGCATTAGTATCAGTTGAAAATCGTTTGAAAATGAAT
Source organism: Lepeophtheirus nordmannii (assembly GCA_963680855.1). Taxonomy (NCBI): domain Eukaryota; kingdom Metazoa; phylum Arthropoda; class Copepoda; order Siphonostomatoida; family Caligidae; genus Lepeophtheirus; species Lepeophtheirus nordmannii. The sequence continues at coordinate 1,621,742 of OY804526.1, forward strand.
ACCATGAATGGATTTTAGAATGCCTACAGTCTCATGGATTTGGTGAGAATTATATAAGAATGGTAAAATTGTGTCTTATTAACATACATACACATTACGAATTCGAAGATAATTGGACTCCACGGAGAGGTTGCCGTCAAGGGCACTCCATTTCTTCTAATCTATTCATTTTAGCTCTGAATCCGTCAACAGAACGTATAAATATAGCCCAAGATATAAAAGGAATAAGAGTTGGTAAAAAGAAATCAAAATTGAAGCCTTTGCGGATGACATAACGATTTTATCCTCCAAATAATGTTAAAAAGTTCATTGAGAATACTTTGAGTACTCTTCATCATTACTCAAATCTGTCTGGCTTAGAATTAAATGTATAAAAGTCAAAGTTCATTGCAAGTTGCACTGGTTGATTAAAGGTGGGGGAGCAACAGGGAGTAAAGGTGTTAAAGATATTATAGTAATGATTAGGAATGTAAATTTCAAACAAATCAGGCTTGTAAGAAACAAAGAAAGAGAAAATCAACCTGGTAACTCTGACAATTTGATGAATATTGAGAAGGAAGCTGCTTGACGTTTTACCGCACTACAGGCTGCTATTCCCCTTTATATATACAAATGAAGACATCAATAATAAATAATAACATTATGTATACCATAGATTAGAGGCAGAAAATTAATTGAAATTCATGTCAGGAAATTTTTTTTTTTTTTTTTTTTATTTGTACCAGAGTACAACTTTATTTATTACACTTTCTTACGAGTATTTAATAGCGAATTTCTTGCCTTGATTTGAAAATAAATGAAAATAATAACATAATGAATTTAAAATAATCTATAAAATTAAAGTAAAATAACAATATGTTCAAAATAAAATAACAAATATAATTATTGCATAAATATCAAGGTGAATTAGGTCTAAAATAATCATTGGGGGTTTCAAAATAAATTATCTAAAATATTTAAAAAATTTCCTGGTATAGGAGTTTTTGAGCTTCTAAATTTGTATAAAATGTAAAGTGTTTTTGTTATTAAGTAGTTTATTTCACTCTGGAAGGGGCCTGTGTACACAAGTGAAAAATGACTAGATTTAAGGATGATCCCATAATTTTCAAGTGCTAAGATCATAATATGCTCCCGAATCTCTCTTGTGACCTCGCACTCTGACAAAAAATGCTTTGTGGTCTCTTTATTTGTTTTGCAAAAGAAACACATCCTATCGTCGGAGGTTCTTCCATAAATGCAACCGGTAGTTAGCGTGTTAGTGATTATTTTGTACTTAAACCAGTATAGAGAGAAGTCGAACTTCTTGTTCGATAAACTCTGAAGGATAAGATTTGCAGAAATGTTTTCGTTATATTTGTCCCTGTTTCTTTCAATTTGATTCATGTACTGAGTCTTCCCTTGATCGCTCAGCTGTAGAACACGCAGTTCTTCATTGGTTAAAAACAGAATAAAATTAAAGAAGCAGTCTCTAGGGCCGACTTCTCTTTTATGAAATGGAACGCTATTAAATACTCTTCGGGATTCCAACTTTTCACTAAAGGACAGTTCTTCCATTTCGTTGAATATTTCCCCAACGAAGTCCAGTTTCCGTTTAATAGCGGTGCCGTCAAGGAACTTTAGTCTGAAGTTGTGTCTTGTTGGTTCTTGCCATTCCATTGGTGGAAGTATCTTGAGTGACAACGTTTCACACACATCAGAAACGCTGTACCAGAATGTATTAATTAGTCTCAAAACTTGTAGCATACTTGAGGGACCTTTTCCTTTTATGTCTTCAAGATTAAAACTTGCATTGGTCTCCACTTTGTATTTGATAAATTGACACCAAGAAGCATCACTTGATAGTATTTTTTTTATACCAGGAGAACAGCAGATTTTTCCACATAGATTCAATGCTCATAAGCCCTAGACCTCCATATTTTTTGAGGCACGATATCCTCTGAAAAGTAATATTTGGATGTTTTCCATTTTTAAATAAAAAGTCTGAACATAGATTATTGATTGTTTTTACGAGTGAATCTTTTAAAGGGGTAACCTTCAGCAAGTGAGTCACCTTAGGTAAAATTAAAATGTTCCAAATGTGAATCCGGCAAGGTAAATTGCTTCCAACAAGATGATTATATCTCACTGAAGCCTTGCAGATTTTTTCTTCGATTTCTTTATAATTGAGATCATAGGGAAACTGACTAGCTGATATATGGCATCCCAGTATGCTCAACTCCGATACAGATTTTATACAGAAACTACTGAGGGAGTTTTCAATATTAGAGAGGACATAAGTCTTCTGGGGGTTTATTTCTAGTCCAGAGTATTTGCCAAAGGTCTCAATGACTTTTAACGTTTCTTTTAGTGATTCAAGGATTTCAGAAGTGGTTCCTGAGTATAGGGTCGTCATATCGTCTGCGTATACTTCTAACTTCTGTTCGAAGTCTCCTATGGGAATACCTTTTATTTTTGGCGATGAGACAATGTTCCTAATCAATTAATCTATAGCCAGTATAAAGAGACTTGGTGCCAGTGGATATCCTTGTCGGCATCCCCGGCTAATTTTGAAGCAAATTTTTTCATTTCCATATTCTGTATATACATTTCGAAGACAGACCGCGATCATTTTAACTGTGTTAGGTCCAAAATTGTATTCTTCGAGACACTGTAAGATAAAATTATGAGATATACTATCGAACGCCTTCCTGAAATCAATTGCCATTAAAGCAAAATTTGCACTACAGTTCTCTGATAATGGATCAAGGATTCCTATTACGGTCTCTTCCATATAGCGACCCTTTATGAATCCTTTCTGAGCCTTATGTATGATATGGGGCAATGCATCTTGGATCTTTCTGGAGATGATTCCACTGTATATTTTATAAGAGGTATTTAAGAGGGTTAGTGGTCTAAGATTTTCTACAAATCGAGGGTCTTTTCCGCTTATTGGTATTAAAGTTAGAACCCCCAGATTTATATTTCTTTCGAAGCATCCTTTAGCAGTTGCTTCCCTGTACACTTTTTCCAATAAAGGCGCTAGGAGGAGAGAGAATTTTTTATAATATTCTATAGGAAAACCATCAAGCCCAGGGGATTTGTTTTTCTTCTTGTATAGCTTGATATATTTTTGTATGTCATTCGTGGAAATGGGATAATCTAATTTATTATTTAAATATTTGGGTATTTGTGGATAAGAATGGTTACTACTCTTCACGAATTTTAATCCCTTCTCCAAGTCAAAGGTCTCCTTATGTGCACTACACTCGTTGATTAAGGATCCATTGTCAGAATAACATTCTCTGCACTTAAAAAGATCACTATAAAAACCGGTCACAGTTTGGTAGATTTCAGACTTTTCTGAGATTTCCCTTCCATCAGAGTTGAATAATACGTTTATATTCTTTTTCTCCATGGTTCGAATTTCGAATTTCTTTAAACGATCAAGGATTATCTGTTCTTTGTTGATGAAATTCAGGCCTGTTCTAATTAGACATCCCTTTCGGGTATATTGAGTCGCCATGCTGAAGTGCTCATTTGTGAGGATGTCTTCTCCTTTGCTTTTTTGGCTTTTGAGTTCCTCCAACAACCGTCTCCTTTCGGTACTTTTCTCAACTCCGAGTTTTATAAGTTCTCTGCGTGAGCAGTCCAATACAAGCCTTAGCGCATGAGATGCTGTTTTGATTTTGTGATTATTCAATTTGGAGATGACGTCCAAAATTATCTTCTCTATCTTGGAGTTTATAGCCTCGTCTTCCAGCAGCATTTAACTACCACCTTTTCTTCCTTTGTTTTTCTGGGGCTCTGAATTCAGCAAATATGGTCGAGTGGTCAGATTGAATTCCAGGCATATTTCCATATGCTACAGTGTTTGAGAGAAGTCTTGCAGAAACAAAAACATAGTCCAGTCTGGAGCTTTTAATTTTAATCTGCAAGCTAAATCTTTTAGCCCCCGTTTTTCTAAAATATCTTTAAGAGCCGCGGTTGCGTTGATGTTATTTTCTTTCCTGTAATTTGTTGTATCTCTTCTCTGGTTGAGGACTAAATTCATATCTCCTAATAGAATAAGTTCTTTTTCCTTGGGGATAAATTCAGAGTCGAGATATTCGAAGAAGTAAGGGCAGTCGTTATTTGGTCCATATACAGATATGATCCTAACTTTATTTGACTTCCAAACAATATCTACGACTAGATAGTTACCATTAACATCTTTTGCTACCAAACATGGACTGAATACCTTCTTGATGGCGAACAATATACCTCTTGATGGATGGTTTGACTTTTTCTTTTTGGCTGGGGCTGAGAATACGTCAAATTCCAACGGAAAGATCAATCCGGGGTCACTTTTGATCAGACGAGTATCACAAATAGAGATAAGATCGGGAGCATTTGTTAAAAGATTGTGAATTACAAATTTTCTCTTTATGCTATCTGAAATGCAGTTTGAGCGGAGCTTCTTTGTCATCAAGCGATAGCCCCGAGTCTGAAGTGGACCTCTTAGAGGAAGAACCTGCCATGCTTCTCGTAAATATAATGTAATCACTTATTTGACAGGTTTTTTTTCTTTTTAGGGGGTTTTGGCAATTCCTCGACCCCATCCTTCATCATATTAAAAGGTAGAGTTTCCACTTCGGTATCAGTAAGATTAATATCATTTTCATTCATTTGCGTAATGGAACATGCCGATTGAATTTTTTCCCCGTCTTTTTTTAATACATTAGCCGAAGACTCTTCGATAATATTTTTCCGTTGTATTAGTATTATCTTCTTCAGTCAACTTTGCTTTTCCGCCTCTTCCTCTACTGCTGTACCTCTTTCTGATGAAGGAGAAAGGTTTTTATATTCAGTTGTCTGTATATAATCTAGCCACTTAACAAATCCATTGGTGCATTCTCTTGCAAAATGACCTGACTTATAGCATTTTGCACAAGTTTTTCTTGTCCTGCATACGTAACCCTGGTTTTGAAGCCCTTAATTGGAATAAAACCAGGAATTTCGGACACCAAAGTAACCTTAGTTACAAAATTCCCATTACTTATTCCTTTAAGTCTTCCTTCCTGGAAACAACACTCTTTTGCAGGAACTACTACTTCTCCAAACTTCTTAATAGCTTCTACAATATCATTAGAGGAAACATCTTCATGCGGTGAGTGTATAAATACGCTCTTTTCAAAAATAATAGGATTTCCATCCCCGTCTCTTCTCTGGGCCTTAAGACATCTCACATTCCCTTTTAATCCCTTGAAGATTCCTTCAGCTCTTCTTATAATAAAATCATCCCCTACATGAGCCAACACAGCTCCAATATTGATAGCATCCTTTAACTCTACAATTATCATATTCTTATATCCCGGACAAACCCGAATTCCCCGAATATTTCTTTGATCAAGATTAAGGACTTCAAATATAGTGTATTCTACATCCTTATCTGTAACCCTATTAGGAAATTGGTTATCGTCTAACGATTTCAGATCTATAATAAGCCTATTTCTATAAGGTTTCGCATCTAAATTCTTCTTCAACGTTTGTAAATAATCCGAGTTGGATGTTGTATTCCCATTAGAAGTAACGCCCATCTTAGATAAGGTAAATATCGGAATATTCTTACCTAGAATCACACAACCTCCAAAGAAGGATGTCAATCCTTAGGATAGACCACCCAATGGCGACCCTCCAAAGATGATAAAGCGCCAAATCGAAGTGGTCCGGCAATTCCTCAACACTATAAACACACACAGTAAGAAAAATTCAAATACTGATGCCTATGTCCTTAAGAAAACAATTTAAAATCACAGACTTTTCTTTGCTTGTTATGCAATATGTGACGTCCACAATTTCTGAATCATATTTATTAATCCTCCGCACTACAGGCTGCTATTCCCCTTTATATATGCAAATGAAGACATCAATAATAAATAATAACATTATGTATACCATAGATTAGAGGCAGAAAATTAATTGAAATTCATGTCAGGAAATTATATATTTTTATCTAATAAGCCGTAAACTAATAATTATTATGAGAACATGGGTCCTTTTTTGTTAACATCGTATTTGCTTTATTGACCTAAATGCTTGTGTTTCTTTCAACAAGTAGCCTTAAGAATGGGTAGTATATGCAAGAAATGCAATCCAAATAACTCCTTGAGCCCTCTTTCTCGGACAAAGTAGCTAAATTTGACTCTAAAATTACACCAGAATGCATAAGTGCATTAAATCAATATATATTCTTTATTCAGTACTAGTAGATTGAAGCAATTTAATAGAACATGATTAAGACTTTTAATGAATTTGATACTAAATTTATGCTTAATTTATGCATAAATATATAATGTATATAGAAACTCAAATTAAAACAGTATAATTTCAACTCAAAGTAAGATTAAGCGTCAAATGTAAATTTTGTGAAGGATGTCGAGCCATGTACGTGATAATTTAATTAGTTTAGGAAAAATCATATATTATATGTATATATATTGAAAACGTTTAATGCCAATTACAAAATTAATAAACAATTAACAATTTAATAAATTCATCCATAAAGTAAGAGTAAATAAATTATCTAATTGAGTTAGTATAAAATCCATGATCGTTGATTATGGAGATGAAAAAGTTTAAATTTATAACGTAGATTCTATGTTAGTGAAAAGACATCTTTATGAATTTGGGACAGAAGCCTTGAGAAAACTAAATATTCTACAACACATTTAAATTTATAATCACGAGATAAATATATAGAGATTTAATTGAGGAAAGAAATTGAAGACAATTCTGATATTTTTAATTTCATCACTAACAAGATCAAGACGCGTGTTTCCTTCAATATCCAACTCAACATCGTTTTAGTCGATTTCATATTATATATCATACTATGGCATTTGAAAGTAAAGAAGTGTTGTCCAAGATTAAGAAATAAGTTTAGCGAAAGGATAATTCCACCATCATGTTATGTTATTACACTTGAATCACTCAAAAGTAAAAGACTGCATGTGATTGAGAGTAACAAGAGATACATATAACTCAAGAAAATGTCAACAGAACCCATAATCCACGATAGCAAGTTCTTTAAATACATAATTATGGCATTGATGTACAATTATGTACATTGTGTAACAGATTGATGAACAGATAATTGAAATCCCTGTCGTAAATCCAAACATATTCAAATCGATATTCGTTCGAATAGGCATTTTATTGAAATAATAGATTGCTTTTCAACAGGATATTATACGTGTTACACAAATCATGCGAGGTCTTTACTATCAGGTAGATGTTCTCCCCCCAGTGATAAAGGAAAAATGATAACAGCTTTGGAAAACAAAAAGTACTGTTCAAAGTGCCAACCCCAAGAAATCTCGCATGCGAGATTTTGCTTCAAATTTACACGCCTAGTAATGAGGAACAGTGATATGAAAAACGGAGCATCCGGCGTGTAAAAATAATCCAGCATCCTTATTGACGTGAAAAATAATATAATAATTATAGAAGCTGCCTAATACTATGAATGTAGCTGTGACAGTCTTGCACCAGACCCAAGACAGCTCTTCTTATACTTATAGTAATTAATTTAATTAAACTGATGTTTTAGAAATATATTATTCAAATCAAAGTTGTAGATATTACTTTAAATAAACAAGGAATTTTCCAAATTTCAAATTGGTATGTTAGTTTTGGATTGATTGCTATTTTTCTTAAAATTTGATCATTTGTATTAATTTTTAAGAAAATTAAGTACATAAATACTAATCTCTGCTCTGAATATATATTTATCTTCAAGTTTTTAGTTTGATAATAATTGTTATTCATTTATTAACAAATAAAGCTTTAGGTTTTTCACTGATTTCAAATCTGTAATTTTTTTTTTCGAGAGTCCGACGGCTTAAAAGAAATTGGTCCCTATTTTTTTAGCTTTTTTGGCCCATTTTCCAACTTCAACTTCAATTTGAGCCAATAAGGATACATATTTTGGGCATTAAAAAATGATGATTGGTTAGTATTTTTTATGAAAATTTCATTTCTAGTCTTTGTTTTGACCTAAAAGGACTCCTAGGGGCGTAGGGTCCGGAGTAGGCCCAAAAGTCGATGAAATCCTTTGTAGTTAAATAACTCATTGAATATTGCATGAAATGGATTAATAAGGAATGCATTAAAGAGCTTAGACCCACAGCTTTCAAACAAGATGTCAAGTGCCCGATAACTTTAACTTTGAAGAAATAGTCCATCAAAGTGTGTCAAACTTCATCCAATTTTGAGGAAAAATACGCTAGAAATCTAAGACTCACGGTAGATCTAATAAAAAAACAAGTGCTATAGATTGTAGCAGTAGCGCGCATATAAGAAGACTCTGACATCAGCTGAAGATAACCAAATTCAAAAACATGGATCTCTTATTTAATTACATGGCAACTCCGAGGAAAGAGTGGGATCGCAGGGCCATGGATATCCAATGAAGGGAATAGTGTTCCTTGATGAGTCATGTCTCAGTACCCTTCATTTTCATCATCATGGATATGAAGGGAACTGCTTTGAGAAATACTGGATCAATCGCCGTAATTTGAAGAAGACGGGATCGGAGTTTCGACGTGTTATAAAATTAGAGATTCATCTTCATGAGAAAGTATTTGTCATTTGGATCATCTTTGAGTACACTAAGAACAATTCCCTTTTCAGATTAACAATAAACATCGCTGTTAAGTCAAGAATTGGGAAAGAAATTAAGACTCCATTGAGGAGTCAATGTTTGTATGGAAGAAAGTAATTTCCACATTCATCTCAAAATTTAAACCGATGTTATCGCTTATATCGCTACGACGGCTCTTGTATACACTGGACTTGCGCATGTGGCCTTTTCTAGTCTACTAACACACATCCTCATTCGAATGGACACTTTTACACTCATGTACCTATCACATTACTGAAAGTCCCTTTTTTAATATTTTAATGCACAACGACAAAAAGTGAACTTTTTTTTTACTTCTCTACCCATTATTCTTCTACGTTTTTTATGTAGATCATAACAAAGATTTAAGATGCACCTTTTTTTAAATGTTTAAACAAACTACCTTTAATGTAAAAATTAGTTTAAGGTATTATTGAAAAATATAGTTTAAAGACTTTCGTTCTCAAAATGTTCGTTAAGGTAATTTCGTTTAAATTAATATACTAGCATTTTATTAATACACAGATTGTATTTTTAATACTCTTCATTTTTTGTAAGGTTTTTGTCAATGCTTTTCAACTTCTCGCTATTACGATAATATAGAGAGATCTGATGAATATGGAATATAACTGGGTGAGCAAAAGTATTTGAGAAATATTGAAATATAATACTGAAAAAATACCTATATATTTCTTTAAAAAAACTACCACATTGAATTTTTCAAGAATAATAGTATAAAAAATGCTAATTACTATGGTATTTAAAAAGCTATATTTAGACTAAGAGACACTATTGTTTTAAAAGTTAAAAAAATGAATCTAATATCAAGATGATATTCACGAATATCGGAAAATTTTAAATTATATATATTATGTTGTTTCGTGGAAAATTGGAAAGCAGTAGTCTAGAATAGTTTTTTCGCAAAACGTTTCTATGACTATAACATTATTATGCTGGAGTTCTAAACTACTATGAGTATACAATGCTCAAGAGTAAACAATTGAGTTTTAGAGAAGGAAGAATTTAGAATCTTCTTAAGTAAAAAGTGATTAAATATTATTCACCGGTATTAGTTGGGGAGGTAATAGCAACTACTCTTTCATGTATGATTCAAGGTTTTTTTAAGACCTTTATTAGGAAATAAAGACGGTAGAGTTTTAAGAAGGAGTTAAGTAGGTTTTAAGCAAAAAGTCTTTATACTTGAAAGGCATAGCTTTTGACATATTGAACATTTTCAGAATTCAAGATATCATCAGCAGATGAAGCTAGGAGGAAGATTACTAGTAATTTATACACCAACTCATGTATCAGGAAGATCATTTACGATTAAAAGAAACATTATGGAGAACATTCGACTGGACTCTATATACAGTAAAGCTCTAGGTCATGATTGTATCAGATGCATGATGCTCTCCATCCACTAAAAGGAAATCCTGCTTTATCTTATGAACAGAGATGGGCGAAATGATGAGATAGAGTTGGGTTTAAGGAAGAAAAGTAAAATAACAATTGGTATCCCTACCAAGGAATCATGGGGAAGAAAGTGTGCCCCTTCTCCTAGATATCTGACAATTCAAACTCTCTTCAGTCCTTTCATTTTCTATTAGTCTTTGAGCATTATTTGACATTGTCAATCACAAATAGCCAATAAAATGAAACAAAGGTGCCAGATAGAAATTGAGGGCATGCTCACTTGCCTCAACAAAATACCTATCCCTGCTTATGGCCTTATGGGTGATAACTGATCTACTTACCCATGCAAGTCTTAAATGCTTAAGAAATTGTAACAGTTTTAAGCATTTTTTCATGCTAGAATCTCATCATTAATAGACCATTTAAATTAAAACGTAAACATTGAGGATAAAACAAATACTTCAAAATTTAATTATAATTATATAGTTATTCCTCTAAAATTAATAATTTCATTGCCTCATCCATCCAAGGAAAATCATAGAAATCATATTAGAAACAATATTTCAATGTTGATGTAATCCTTGTCACTTGCTCTCAGGTCTTAAAATATGCACCTGTTGCATGACCAGCATATCAAGAAGGTGGCCATGAAAACAGGTGCATATTTCAGGACCTGAGAACAGCTGACAAGGATTACATTAACCGAGTAGAGACGACAGTGTATTTAAATACGCGTATTTTATAACGGAAATATCTTAAAACTACATTCATGTAAAAACCTGAAAATCTGTATAATCTTTCTTTCTATATTCCTCATTCTCTTCTTTTTAATGAATTTGTCTATACCACGTCGTGAAATTTAGTTAGATGTTTGATTTGTTGCTGTAATATTGTCTTTAAAAATGAGTCCAAAAAAGTTTCAGTTTTATTGTTTTTTCTTTAGTTTATTTGAATAAATATTGCAGTAAATAATCTTCAATACTTTTTTGGTGTAGGTGAAAGTGCGAGTAAATTTTCATTGAACTTAGAATCATGGCTATAAAGTAATGGCCAGTGACGTATAAAAAAGGGTCCAGCTGACATGCACGTAAAGGACGGTTGTTGGCAACATTTGTCTTTTCAAACTTCTTCTTCTTTTATGACTCAGTTCTATTTAATTCAAAAACAACAAGTGCCATTTTTAAATTAAGTTAAAAAAAGCCTGAGGATTTGATTCAGGAACTTGGGTCACCAATAATGGAGGTAGCAACGTTTGAAAATTTGTCAAAAATTCAAGTGTGATAGCATTTTTCGACTTCTTCTTGAAGACATTTCCGATCATGAGACTTTCAAATTGCTGATGTCACAAGAGAAATACGGATCCATTCAATAAACATGGTATCAGTAATGATTCAGGTAAGTCGAGTCAAAGTTTTCAAAATAAAACGGGAGATAGACGAAAAGTATAGATTTATAACAATGGACGAGACTAAGGACTTCAAGGATCTATGATTGGTCCTCTAGATGGGCATTTCCTTGGACGTTTTTGCCTTATTCATTCCCTTAACACCTGAACCTATTTTATACGAGATAACGACAGTGTTTATGTTATGTAGTGCTACTATTTCAAAGGTGAATAAAAATTTAAATATCTAACTTTTGAAGGAAGAACGCCTCTACTCATTAGTGTGACAATAGTCGAAAAGATATTCCACTTTAACCATTCTAAAGTAAATAATACCAGATACATCCAGTTGAAGAATATTGTTGCCGAAATGAGCATGACTTGTAGAATTTTTGTTTGTGCTAAAATGCTCTGATCGTCAATAGTGATTCTGAGAGGGGCTTTTGCATGATGAGGGGATGTACTTTTATCTAATGTCATTAATTAAAGTTTAAATCATCTCGTGCATATTGATCTTCATGAACTTTATTATTCCATTGTTATGTAATATTTTTTCATCTATTTGTTTTTGAATATTTCTATTTTTTGAGAACATATTAAGTAATATGTAATATAAATTATAGATTTCACTTAAAAATATAATCTGTCTATTTAATATCTCTGATGTTGAAGATTTCATATAAATTAATCCATAGAAATGGGTTTAGCAATATTCGAAGCTACAATAGTAATTTGAGTAGGAAATCATAAGGATAGTAATTTTGAGGTGCAATCCCAACAAAGACATATTAAGATTTATTATCTACATGTGCTAATAATTGTCCTTTTTGCCTTCCAAAGGGATATCACCATTTTTTTAGTAGATTTGGATCAAGTAGAGAAGTTTTAACCTTCATAACTAAGAAAGTCTCCATTGTATTCTGTATCAAAGAATACTCCGGGGAAAGTGATTGTCATAAAATTCGCCTTTCTTTTTGGTGGAATTTTTTTCTACACCATTAATGCCTATGGTCCAAATATCAAATCTTCCCTTTTTTTCAATCTATTATAAATAGTAAAGTAAATAGTAAAGATCCTTTTCTTCTAATTGGAGATTTAAATGTGGATTTGAACCAACCTAATCAAAAATATCCCAACAGTATGATGCTAAGAAGGGTCATTTACACTTTTGATTTGGTCGACATGACTGAAAAATTGAATCCTGGAAATTTTTCTTGGTCTAACATGAAGAAACAATCTAGATTTGACCTAATTTAAGCATCGCCGTCAATAGCAGAATCAAGAAGGCCTTTTATCGTTCGGAACCTTCCTCCGACCACAATATCGTGGAAGTGGAGCTCATCAACGTGACCCGTGGTTGCAATTTTAAGTTTCCAAACTGGTTGCTGACTCATGAGAATTTTATTAGGAAACTAAATAGAAATTTGGAAAAACATTTTAGCGATAAAATATCTTCTAACAAGGCCATCTTTTTACTTAATAAAGTTATTTAAAAAGCAGCATTGCATTTTAAATTTCAACTAAAAACCAAAAATGAAAAACACAAGTCACAAATTTAAGATATTTTAAACAACGGATACTTATCTACTCAAACAACTTTGTCAGATATATTATAAATTCCTTCAGAATTGCTGAAGTAGTGGAAGTGGAGATGGAAGCAAAGTTATCCCAGGAGCAGGACTCTAACAAAAGATTGAGATATCTTTTCAAAGAAGATCGGTTAACAGCCAAGTCTCTATCCAAAATTATAGATGGGGAGAAAATTCTTACGGACAAAAAGGACATTTTGAATTATTTTCATTATCGTTTTCAACATCTGGTTGGGGATAGAAGAGAAACACTTTCCAAGACCAAAAAAACAGGAAAAACATCTCCGTAATGAGGTGTTTTCTTTCCAGAATTTATCTTCTTATATCCAAGAGAGACTAAAACTAAATAAGGCTTGTGGACCCGGTGGCATCACAGGAAAAGTCTATTCACACTTTACCAACCAAATCGTTCTGTTACTTGTTAAGGTAGGGGAAGAAATGGAAAGGAAAGTCACTGACAAGAGGAAGAATCACGCTTATTCCAAAGAAGGGTGATGGGACTGACTTCTGTCATTGGAGGCCCATTACTATTTTAAATTAATCTTATCGCATTTTATCCGGGACTCTTGCCCATCAAATGCACGCAGTTTTAAATAATAAAATTGGATTTCACCAAAAAGGTTTTTTAAAAAACAGGAAAATTTTACAATCCATTTCGGACATTGCTTTTTAATGATACATCTACCTTATCGGTTAATGGCCATGAAAGCAAACCTGTTATACTGGAAAAGAGCTGTAGACAGGGTTGCCCTTCTGCCCCTCTTCTGTTCATTAAGGCAATTGAAGAATTTGCTAAAAAATTCCAAAAAAAGTTTGGTGGATTTGGAGTGGAATTAGAGGGTGCTCGGCATATAATAGACTTATATGCAGATGACATCTCTATAACTCTTGAAGTAAATTCAGAAGCTCAAATTACCAAAAGAATACAAGTCATCTTAGATTATTTTTCAAAATTTGAAAAAATATCAGGCTTATCATTAAATAAAAAGAAAACGTCCATTCTACCAATTGGTGCCTGGAATTCGACCCAAAGATTTTGTATTTGCTCGTGTGAAGTGAAACAAAAAGTAGAAATTTTGGGGATACACTGGTCCAAACGTGGTGTGGATAAAAGGAATTGGTTAGATATTAGTGCAACAGTCTCACATAATATCTTAAAGTGGAGAGGATCAATCTTCAAAAGAGGGTTTACTTCTATAACTTTAAGGTAATACCATTGGTTCTTTATCGAACCTGTTCCCCTTCTTTAATTGCAGAGTGTGCAGTTTTGAAAGAAACACAATGGTTAAACACTCTGTTTCCATAAAGTTATGTCCCTACAATGAAACGTAGGAAATGCCATTTTGGTGGTGAAATTGTGCAATTGATAAGAATTATACCCCAAATTTATATAAAAATTTTAATTGATATATCCAAACATCCACTTTTAGAATGGAGAAGATCCGTTGCCTATAATGAAATTTATTGGTAGCTTATGTTTGGCACTGAATTAACAAATAAAATTACTTCAAACTTGTCTTCCGTTTGGGGATACGCACAGAGGATTATATGGAGAATGGCTCCATTGTTCCAGGTTGATTCTACAGTGGATATTATAAGACAGAATGTCAAAACGAAGTTTTTCTTCAATAATTTAAAAAAATCAGTAGAACTTGAAGAGTTCGCTGTAAAAAATAGACTTTTCACAATCCATGACATGGATAGTGAAATTCCATTTCTTAACGGAAAGTTACGATTTCCTCTGAAGAGAGCAGCAGCGAGTTTTTGTTTGTTAAAGCCCTGGTATCTAAAAATGTCCAGTCCTTTTCAGTCGGGCATTGAAGAGAGCTCCAATATTTGCCAAAAGTACATGGAACGTCACAATTTACCTGAGAATTGGAAAAATAGAATTTTGGGCTCAATGAACAAAATTTCAGATAACAATAAATTCACAGCACAGCTTCAGATATCGGCCGACTTGATTAAATTTTACTTACCATGCAAGGACTGTGGGCTACTTTTTAATTCAACAATCCACGCTTTTGTTGATTGTTAGGGTACGAAAATATTGAAATATTTTATCAAACTCAATGTTAGAGGGATTGAAGGAGATAGTGCCGAAAAATATTGCAAAGCAATAATCTTATTCGGCCTTAGCAAGGGTGAATCCTCGGATAGAGCGAAAGCCATCAACAATTCCCTGTTAAGTGCTAAATCTCTCATTGCAAATAGAATAACAAATTATAAGCCGATCTTTCACTTTGAATTGAGATCTATTATACTTTTGGCTGCAGCAAGATATGCTGCTTTGGACCTCACCTCAAGATTCCCTCTTGTATAGATGATTCGTGGACATATGCTGCCTATGAAATCAAATACTTTCCTTCCATTTCCATTGTGTATAATGACACCATCAAAAGACTTTTAAAATGTTCAAAAGATTGCAAATAAATTTTATATTAGGTGAATTTTAGTCCTCTTTTTTAATTGTTGCTCCCACCCGTTTGTTCAATCATGATTCTAAAATTTTAAACTAGAATGCTTATTTATGTATTTTTTTACGCATTAGTATCATGTTCATATACTTTCTTTACATTGTATATATTTAAAATGAACTGTGAAATATATATATATATATATATAAATGAAATTTTTGCCCATTTGGAGGAAATATCCAATGAAGAAAATATATACATATCAATTTTAGTTTTCCGAGTGGAGTTTTAACGGTCATGGATTCCGAGAATTGTGACAATGAGGGTTGTCATATATCATATAGGGAAATTATAATTCAAGTATGGGTTATTTACACATAATGGATCAGAGGATTTCAACTTATAGGATAAGAATTCGGTAGCAAATTATAATATTTACTTATATTATCTCAGTAATAGTCAATAATGCTTACATTCTAATGTCAAATTCAGGTGTTCAACTTACATTTTTACAATTTTTAGACACAGTAACACAAAGATATTTTGACAGGATCTACAGCTCAGAAGGGTAAAATAATTCTTCAGCATTTTAAAGATCCCATTAGATACGACCATAAAAGTCATCTTATAGTTTATGAAGAAAATGATGGTCAAAGATGAAGAGTATGTAATTTAAATACAAAATTTTCGTGTAAAAAATGTGAAACTGGATTACGTTCAAAATATTTTTATAAATACCATACTTCATGATTTAATTACTATGATATATGTTAGAAGAAATTATCGTTGTAGAATTGTTATAAAATCATTTATTTTTTTAAATAAACGAAGAATTAACTAAATTTTCCTCTTTTTTCTTAGAAATTATGCTTATATTTACAAATACAAAAAATGTCAAAAGGACAAACACGTATTGTAATACGTATGGCAACATGGTTTCAAAAAATTAAATTGTTTAATTTAAAAATATGTGTACATGAAAAGAATTAAAAAGAAATCAAATTATTTAAAATGGTACTTTCGGCACTAATGGGTTAAATAATCTCTAAATATATGTATATAAAATTATTTTGTCAGCTTCGATCTCAACTAATCAATAATTGACATAATTATGCTTGTTTTTATTTAAATTTTTAGTTAAGTTGATTTTAAGTTCGATATGTGAACGTATAATATATGTATGTATATAGTTTCATAATTGAAATAAATATTGGAGAGGGACGAATTGGGATTGTCAATGTTTGTAATAAGGATCTCGCATGATCTGTGTAACAAGTGTAATACTCCACTGAAAAATATAATCAATTATTTCTATAAGATGTCTGTTGAAGTTTGGAGTTACCGTACATTTTGATGGAGTCTGGGTTCCATTTGATAACACGGGTCAACAGTCAAAAATCTTAAGAGATAGAAGAATAATAAAGGTTATTTAGTTCTGCAGACTACTTTCAAAATTGTGATTTTTTTTTTCTAGAGTCCGAAAGTTTTTGAGAAATTGAACCCTACTGTATGTGCTTTTTTTGGTTATTTTTTAACTTCAGCTTCAATTTAAGTTTATAATTACTTTTTTCATTATTATTAAAAAATAATAATCCACTAATATTTTTAATACAGATTTCATTTCCAGTCTTTGTATTGACCTAAAGGGACTCCTGGTGGTATAGGTGGCGGGAGTAGGCCCAAAAGTCTGCCAAGACGTTTGTACTTAGATAACTCCTTGAATATTACATGAAATGGATTAATAAGGAATACATTCAAAAGCTGAGACCCACAGCTTTCAAATGAGATATCAAGCATTCTTTAATTCTTCTTAATCAAGAAGAAATCGTCCATCTAAATGTGTAAATTTTCAGCCAATTTTAATGATAGGAATTATTTCATGATCAAGGTTACCATGTTTATTTTTATTTTTTTTTTACATACCAAAAGTGCATATTATTTACAATCCTAATCAGAGGGTACATTATTTTGAATTCCATGACGAGGAAGCACAGTATTTTCACTTTTAACTTCTATCGATGTGTATTTATGAATTGACTGCTTTACATACTTAGGAAAAATAGTTCATGTGATATCAACAAGGTATGTTACTTGAAATCAAAAATATTCCAATTGAGAACTGTAATTCAACTCACGAGTTGTTCTTTTTCTTGTAATTTTTATGTGATATACAAACAACTAGGTCCAAGGAATACTACGGATAAATCGTCAGTTTTCCAAAATCAATTGTCCACTCTTTTCTTCTCTCATTAATGTTTAATTTAGATAGTAGTACTTAGAGAAAAAAAAACCGGTGATCTTATATCAAACCCAACATCTTTCTATTTTAAGGCTTTTAAAGGTTGATTAAAAGTAACTTCTATCTCATAATCTATTTAGTACATATATTTTTATCGATACAATTTAATAGTCACTAATACAGTGGTTTCAGGTTTTTGAATAGTTTCAGCATAATTATGTTCAAATGGCCCATCCTATGTTACTTCTTTATTGACATCCATCAATCTTATATGGAGAAAATAGGTTATATGCTAACATTTGTATTCCTATAACCCCCTTTTTTTATTGATAGAATATTACACAATTTTAACATATGATAGAATAATAGCTGGATTGAAGGAGATATACCTTTATTTTAACGTGAAGAGCTTCAATAAAATGATGTGGATGATTAATTAGAACAATAACTTTCAATGGTAAGAATATATGATTTATCTCTGACAAAATTTACTAAAACAAACATGTAGCACAGAGCTCTTTAATGTGAAGAAATTAAAAATATATATAATATTGGTGTTGTTAAAATGTACACCTGTTTTTTACATATGAAAAAAAAATATATATCCTCCATAATAAAAAAATTTACAAAAAATATACCGATATCATCATATTGAAATCGACTAGGTTTTGTTTGTAAATAAAAAAAGGAATATGTTTTTTAAACTATTAGTGCATTTATATCAAGTACGTTTATGTTGTAATATAAGCTGTTTATAAGCCTTAGGGAAAAGTAAGGATTTTTAGTAGTTGGACTTTAGATGGCACAAAAAAGGATATGTATATATATGTATATTTTTGAAAAAAATTCTGAACTTTCAGAATATTTCCTTCTTTATTGAAAATATTTGGATATAATTATTAAGGTTGTACAAATAGACGTCATGAGTTTTAGCTCAAAAATATATTTAAAAACAGATAAATTTACAATGATACATGTATCTGAATGATTACTTATAAAAAATTTGATTATATGAATTTATAACATAAACAGGAACAAAAATAAGTAATCCTCATTATTTATAAAAGCATTATAAAATATAAATTGTAATTGAGAAGTAATTTTTTTTTCCTTTAAAAGTTTATGATTTTAATATAATAATATTATTCTTACTATATAATTTTTTTAGAGGCAAATAATCTATAACTAAAAAAGATATATTACCTATATAAACAGGCATTTTTGGTAAAGTATAAGGTTGTATATTACCATTAGTATTTGCAGGCCGTCGACAAAAACCATGTTTTGTATAAAACATAATATTGTTATCAAAATGAGGTAACTTAGTCGTCTGATTGTTGTAATAAAATTTTCCTGCTGCATCGCTATATCGAGAGTAGCTGTATACGCATTGCTTTTTTCTACAATGGGTGCCACCAATAAGCATAATAGCTTCTTCATTAGAATTATGAAAATAAAACCTAGGAGGTTTCCAATATTCAAACTTTGTGTATGAATCATCTTGAATATTTAAAATCATTAAGTAATTGAAAAAAGAACAAGAGTGAAATAATTTTACTCTTATTATAAGAATAAACAATTTATATCTTAACATTTTAACTTAACTAATATTTCTGTCATTTTTTTAAATAATTTTTTTATTAATAAATGAAATATGATATTTTTAAAAACAATAGTCATGCATTAAAAAATTGATGATATGTATGTGATTGATATTATTTATTCATTTTGAACTTCAAAGCAAATAATTTTGTTCAAGTATATTAATTTCCATAGTTAAAGAATCACATATGTAACAAATTTATCTTGACAAATTTTCCAACTCTATACATTGCTATTAATGTAAATCCGATGCATTTACTCGAGTGTGAAATTTTTAGCAGTTGGCAAGTTGAAATGCATTTTTATTTTCCAATGCCGTTATTATTATTGTTTAATTATTGATGGGAAAAGATATACATGATTATAAGTACTATATAACACGTGTTATACCAACGTTAAAAAATTATTATATTTTATGGCAACTATATCAATAAAAACTATAACCGATTTCCCGTAATAATTATGGTTTTGCAACTTAATGCCTTAAGATATAGTTATTCTAATATAAAATCAGTGATGTTAAAAACGGCACATCGGGCGAGTAAAAATAAGCCCCTCCCCTTGAACTACAAGCTGCTATTCTTCTTTATATATACAAATGATGATATCAATAATAAACAGTAACATTATGTATACCATTGCTGAGAGGCACAAAATTAACTCAAATTTATGTCAGAAAAATATATTTTTTTTAGCTAATAGCCGTAAACTAACAACACTGGTAAACAGCCAAAAATCCTAAGGGGTATAAGTATAATAAAAGTTTTTCAGTTTTGCACACTAATTTCAAATCGGTAATTCTTTTTTTTCGAGAGTCCGACGGTTTTCGAGAAATTGGTCCCTACTTTTTTAGCTTTTTTGGCCCATTTTCCAACTTCAACTTCAATTTAAGCCAATAAGGATACACATTTTGAGCATTAAAAAATGATGATTGGCTAGTATTTTTTCTATGTAAATTCCATTACTAGTCTGGACTTAAAAGGACTTCTAGGGGGGTAGGGTGCCGGAGTAGGCCCAAAAGTTGGTCAAATGTTTTGTACTTTGTAAATAACTCCTTGAATACTACATGAAATTGATTAATAAGGAATGCATTAAAGAGATTAGACCCACAGCTTTCAAATGAGATATCAAGCGCCTGATAAGAGACTTTAACTTTACAGAAATCGTCCATCAAAATGTGTCAATTTTCATGCAATTTTGAGCAAAAATTCTCTTGAAATCTAAGACTCACGGTATATCTAATAAAAAACAAGTGCTATAGACTGTAGTAGTAGCGCGCAGAAGAAGAAGACTCTAAAGTCAGCTAAAGATAACCAAATTCAAAAACATAGATTTCTTATTTAATTACAAAGCAACTCCGAGGAAAGAGTGTGATCGCAGGGCCATGGATATCCAATGAAAGGAATAGTGTTCCTTGATGAGTCATCATAGGGTCTCATCACCCTGCATCCCTTCATCTTCATCATCATGGATATGAATGGAACTGCATTGAGGAATGTGGGATCAGTTGCCTTAATTTGAAGAAGACGGGATCGGAGTTTCAACTAAAACGTGTTATAATATTAGAGATTAATCTTCATGAGAAAGTATTTGTCATTTGGATACACTAAGAACAATTCCCTTTTCAGATTAACAATAAACATCGCTGTTGAATCAAGAAAGGTTAAAGAAATCAAGACTCCATTGAGGAGTCAATGTTTGTATGGAAGAAACTAATTTCCACATTCATCTCAAAATTTAAACCGATGTTATCGCTTATATCGCTACGACGGCTCTTGTATACACTGGACTCGCGCATGTGGCCTTTTCTAGTCTACTAACACACATCCTCATTCGAATGGACACTTTTACACTCATGTACCTATCACATTACTGAAAGTCCCTTAGTTTACCGTTTATGTCACTCAGTACTGATTCCCCTTCTTTATGTCTTAAGTGGAGAACAAGGAATAATCATGAAGTGTCTTTGTTAAAGATAAATGTATTTCTTGTAAGTCAATCGTATTCTAGACAAATTCATATATTTTATATATCATTTCTATTGATAATAATCTCAAATACTCAATATATCAAAAACATAGCATAATTTAAATAATTCTTTTAAGATTTAAAATATAATTTCGAAGAAATTACAGATGTTTTGTACTAGATTTAGGCTTGAACTTCTTTTCAGGATCATCGCGGTACAACATCCAACAAATATCGTGTTTGCATTCCAAAACCCTTTATATCTTGCTTCTATTTTTTGTTTTTTCCTAATATCTTGATGAAAACGTTCTCCCTGTTTATCACTAATATCTCCTAAATTGAAAGGGAAATGATCTAAATGTGAATCTAGGAAATGTATCTTGAGAGACATCCAAATTTTTCTTAATCCTGAAGGAGCTTTTTCACACCATCTCTGTATTTCAACGACTTATTCTTGCAAGTCACAGCCAAACAAAAAGGAGAAAAGGTTTGCATCAATCCAACACGTGGTAGCCCTCAAGGAGGAGTACTCATGTCCGTGATATGGAATATGATCATGGATACCTTACTGACAAAGTTTAAAAAAGGTGCAATCAAGGCGGTAGGTTAAACTGATGATATCATTCTACTAATAATACCCTTGTTAATACAATGCAAGAAGCTATAAATACGGTTCTGGAATGGGGAAGAATGGATAGTTTGACCTTTAATCCAGCTAAATCAAGCACCATTGCTTTCTCAAAAGCATACAAATTCAGGTCCAAATACTTTCCACGACTAGAAGTGGGCGGCAAAGTTATGGAATTTTCAACACAAATGAAATAAGGGGCGTGGTCTTCGATCCAGAGCTTACATGGATGGACCACATCAGAGAAAAAGCTGCTAAGTGTGCTCGTCTGTGGAATATGACCAGGGCAGTCATTGGACAAAAGTGGGGTTTGACCTAAAACATTCTATTACAACAAAGAAAAGTGGAATTAAAATATTAAATACCATACAAAGAAAAGTGGAATTAAAATATTAAATACCATACAAAGAAAAGTGGAATTAAAATATTAAATACCATACAAAGAAAAGTGGAATTAAAATATTAAATACCATACAAAGAAAAGTACTTCAGGTAATGACTTACACGCTTCGGTCCACGCCGACAGCAGAGATTGAATCTGTCTTGGGAATAACTCCCCTTGACCTTCACATTGAAGCAAATGCAACAAAATCCAGACACTTCTTATGGGATACTTGGGATGGCATTGGCAACCTTCCAAAACGTCGTGTACACCGCTTCTCCTGCGACAAAATACTCAGTCAAGCCAAAGTAAATCAACAAAGTGATTGCATAAAAGGGAAGCTTATTTGGATGGACAACTCTCCAATTGTCACCCCCGACACAATCATCTACACTGACGGATCAAATGATGAAGAAGGCAAAACTGGAGCTGGATGGGGCATTACTAAGGGTGATTTATCAATTAATCATTCATACGTAGCTTTAAATAATGAGGCATCAGTCTTTCAGGCTGAGGTTTTCGCCATCACACAATCCATGGAAAATCTCCTTAAACAAGAAAACAATCAAAAAATGTAATAATTCGATCTAATTCTCAATCAGCAATTGCTGCTATTCTTAATCCACTTACCACAAGTGATGAGGTCAGAAAGTGGAAAGAAATTCTAAATCGAGGAAAGAAAGATAAGAATATATGCATTGAATGGTTCAAAGGTCACAACGACACAACAGGTAATGAATTTGCAGACTATCTTGCAAAAAGTGCCATTGGGAGCCATAGCCATAAGTGTGTTGGTGTGCATCCCAGCTACATTAAGAAAATAATAAATGATTTATTTCATATAAGGTGGTGCAAGCGATTCACTGATCATAATCAACATATGAAACACACACATGTGATGCTAAAAGACCCTAACCCAAAGCCTGTCAAATTTCGTCGCGAGGGTATGAAATTACTTGTTCAAGCCTACACTGGTCGGGCCATTTCTCGCTCACCTGAGTAAATGGAAGAGTCACAGGGTGCAGATCACCCCATTAACAGGTACCCTGCTCTCTCGTATGAAAGATATGAAGCCATGCTAGAAGAAGAAAATAATATTCGAATTCTTAAGCTTATGAAGTATAAAAAAATGAAAAAAATTATTATAACCAATTTTAACATTTAGGTATGAATTTAGCTTTTACTGTAGTAACACGGATACCCCATTGTGTGGTTGTGTTCTTTACCTTAGTATATGTACATTTTTATTATTTGTATATCTATTGTAAGCAGTAATAAAATCTTAACTAACGAACTAAAAGCTTAAATTTAATATTATTTTCTCCAAGCACACATGACGTGCATGTTGCCCATTCATGCTTTTTATAATGCTTCCCAGTTGCTCTACTATCCCAAAAACAAAGAAAGCAGCAATACCTTGTAAACCATCCTTGCATTTGCTCAAAATGAGTATACTTCTACGCTTAAATTGAAGTTGGAGAATGGGCCAAAAATCTAATAAAGTAGGGACCGATTTCTCGAAAATCTTCGGACTCTTGAAAAAAAAGAATTACAGATTTGAAATCAGTGTGCAAAACTAAATAACTTTTATTATCATTATACCCCTTAGGATTTTTGAAAGTTCAAATTTGTTGACTTGTGTAATTATTATTAGTACTTGGGTTCTTTTTTGTTAACATTGTGTTTGCTTTATTAACCTAAATGCTTGTGTTCCTTTCGACTGGAAGCCTTAAGAATGGGTAGTATATGCAAGAAGTGCATTTTAAATACCTTATTGAGTCCTCTTCCTTCGGCTAAGTAGATAAATTTGACTCTAAAATGACTCCAGTATGCATAAGCGCATTAAATCAATATATATATTTTATTCAGTACAAGATTGAAACAATGTAATAGAATGTGATTAAGACTTTTAATGAATTTGATACTAAATATATGCTTAAATCATATATATATATATATATATATATATTTATAATATAGAAACTCAAGTTAGAACAAAATAATTTCAACTCAAAGTAAGATTAGGCCCCAAACGTAAATGTTGTGAGGGATCGAAAGGAACAAAAGATACATATAACTGAAGAAAATGTCAACAGAATCCATAATAGCAAGTTCTTTAAATACATAATTATTCCTATCGTAAACCGTAACGCCTTGAGTGTTCTCAATACGATGAAGTGGATGAGGGATTCGATGATCATCAGATGGAACTAGGACTCCAACAAAATTGTGGAGATATACAATGACCATATTGAAATTTTCTCAATAGTGAAGGAATTTAGGGAAGCATCACAAAAATCTTAAATCCTACAGTTAATAAAATTAATATCTATTATGAAATAATAGCTTTAATTTCTAACATTTAATACTTATTATGGTTTATGTTGGCCATTTGAGCATTTGCCAACTCTATGTAGGACGATAGATTTGGAGAAGTCCTTAGAGGGTTTTGGAGTAGTCCATAAATGCAATGTCTAAGACATTGATGTACGGAGAATTGAAATCCATGTCGTAAATCCAAATCTGTTCACATCGATATTTGACGATTCATTCGTATAGGAATTTTATTGAAATAATTGATTGTTTTTCAACAGAATATTACACGGTTACACAAATCATGCGAGATCTTTATTATGAGGTAGATGTTTTTCCCTCAGTAATCAAGGAAAAATAATAACAGCTTTGTAAAAAAAAAGTACTGTTCTAAGTGCCAACTCCACAAAATCTGGCACGCGGCATTTTTCATATTTTTTACATTCCTATATATAACAAGCAATTGAACAGTATGAGCACGTGTATTAGAATACTCGAACTGGGTGTATCTTCAAATACAACCTATTGAAGTGGAAGACAAAAGGTCAAACGACAGAAGCCTTAGCTGATACAAATTTTTATGTTGTTACGCGTATTTACTTGTTCCCAATGTAGTTATACAGCTTGAGTAGATTTTTCCATTGATGACGAAATCATAATAACCCATTGATTTGTTATTTCCTTTAGAAGTGATTCATCCCAATATATTAGTTAGATTTGGTGACTTGTATTTATTTCATATGTGAATAATTCATAAACATTGTGGCTCTTGGTTTACATAATTTTGCACCCTTCCCCATGTGGACTATCTTGGCCTTTTTTATTCTTATTCATAGTTTTGGGTCGATATATACACCTCTCCAACTCCTAAGTGACTATTTAGAATGTGCATGACTCCTTTTAATACTTAAAAAAACTGTAATTTTTTTCATCATTAAGATTATATTATTACCATTCATGTAAAAAACGGCGATTTTTAAGCGTGCGAGTAGTTCTCAAAATGCCTGTTAGTTGAAACCCTTTATAATATTTAGGAATGTAAATAATATGCAAAATGGAAAAAATTTTGCTCGAAGTAAAATATTTATCCTTCTATCCTTTAAAATGTTTTATTTGCTGACACTTTTAATATGTTTTCAGACATTTTCTTGAGTTATAGAAAAGGTAGAATAATTATAAAAATCATCATTAAATCTTCAATCATTGTTTATAAAATATGCAAATATCTACAAACTTAAAGCTTTATTTTGTAAATGAATAAATAATGTACCGATTTTGAAACTTGGAAAATTTCCTGTTTATTTAAAGTAATATCTACAACTTTGATTTGAATAATATCTTTCTAAAACATCAATTTAATTAAAATAATTACTATAAGTCCAAGAAGAGCTGTCTTGAGCCTGGAGCAAGACTATCACAGCTACAGTCATTATATCGACAACAAATAAGCTGGCTCCATAGTTACCATATCATTTTTCACGTCATCAAGGGGAAGAGCTACTCGCACGCTTAAAAATCGCCATTTTTTACATCACTGATTATTACATTGGATTTGACAATCCTACAAAATGTCGAATATACTATAATATTTAGTGAAAAAGACAAAATTATCAACCACACGATTAATGAATGATTCTGATGCCGAGGATCTCGGTATGCCATCGGTTCATTCTTCAATTAATCAGATCGATAATTCAGAGCGCGATTCAGATTTTGCAGCAACAGACTGTCAACCCTTACTTCGACCACAAGCTCAATTTTCTGTCGAAAAATCTTCTTTCGATTTGTTTTTGGAAAACAAGACTGCTCCTTGACGGCCAAAATTTAATTCATATCCTGTGACTCTGTTTGGAAAGAATCAACAACATTTTAATTATTCATGGTTTGAAACTAATGAATGGCTAGAATACCATGAACAGAAAGATGCTGCATTCTGGTTTGCTTGTCGGATACCAGAACCGAGAACCAGAAAATTATTTCACAAAAACGGGCTATCGAGACTGGTGAAAGAAGATATTGCTATTAAAGTTCGCAAAGCAAAACTATTTACATAATGGTAGACAGGACAACTGATAAAAATAAAATTGAGGTTCAGTATTTGGTTATGCGATATTTGTGTTCCCAAGAAAGGAAGATATAGGAGCATTGTTTATCAATCGGAGGCATTCAAGACAGATCAGCAGCAGGAATATTGGGATTCATTGAGAAAACCTTCGGACAAATTACAAATGCGTTTCCATCTTTTGATGGGGCGAGCGTAATGTCAGGGGGTATTGTGGAATACATGCACAGATTAATTGTATCGTTTTAATTATATTTGACAATAAATCTGTGTAAGGAATAGGGATCATGAAATGGGGCTCGGAAACTATTTTAAAATTTTAGAAAAAACCTTTTTTTTTTTAAACAACAATCTTTCCGCTGGTTGCTGCAGCTTTTGCTGTGGTAATTACAGTAATCTAATCGAAGAATTCCTGTTTGGCCGGGAATAAATAAATGATCCTTAGGTCTTGCCCTAATGAATGACAGAAAGGTATTAAATATTCATTGTTTTCTACACATAATACCTTTAGTTGCTGTGCTGACGATGAAGTCGATGAATGAGATTAAATTCTATTTGCAAGTTACATCTAGCTTATATGTATTTGTTTCTAAAAAAAGTGGGTGTAAATGTATGTTATTAAGGTACACCTTTAAAATGCTTGACTGAAACTCGTTGGTCAGGCCACTTTGAGAGCGTTCGCAACATTCATAAAAACTATTCCGACATCAAAATTGCTCTAGCTATGGCCTCTAAAAGTAAGAAGCTGTACTCTCAAGATAAAGCTTTAGCTACTTACCGACTAATTCAAATGTCTTTCTTTCTTCACTATAAAACTTAACAATCGCAATCCTTTTCGGAAAATATAGTCAATGCTTTGAATGTAGTTGATGCTCAGGAATGTTAATTTCATACACTTTTCGTGTGCGATATATTTTTGGGTTGGCACTCTCAACAGTACTTTTTGTTTTCCAAATCTGTTATCATTCTTCCTTTATTTCTGAAGGGGGAATATCTACCTGAAAATAAGAATATTGCATGATCTTGCATCTTGTAATACTCTGCAGAAAAACAATCAATTATTCAAATAAAATACTTATTGGAATGAATCGTCGATTATTGATGTGAATATGTTTGGAGTTTGACAGGGATTCCAATTCTCGGTTCATCAAAGAGTTCGACATTGTCTCTATGGACTACTCCAAATCCCTTTTTTCCTACTATGAGTAGGAGATTGTACTAAGGACAAAACCTCCGTCCATCAGAGTTGTTATTAGCTCAATGAACTTCTCAAAATCTATCATCGTACGAAAAGTTAGAAAATGCTCTAATAGCCAACTTAAACTATAATAAATAATATGTATAAAATGTTAGAAATTAAAGTGATAATTTCAAAATAGGTATTAATTATAATAACTCTAGGATTTAAGATTTTTGGCATGTTTCCCTGGATTCCTCCACAACTGAGACCATCTCATTATGGTTGTTGTAAATCTTTAATTTAGATGGAGTTCGAGTTCCGAGTTTTGATAAATTTTTCCGGGCACGGAAGTCACAACTTAAAGGTGAGTTCACTGAATCGTTTAAGCAAGCTTTACGCACGCATTTTTCCTCCCTTTTTATTTCTATGACTACTCTGGCAATCTAAAATGCAATTGCTCCTTCTATTTATGAAGGACCTTTTAACAAAACCTTTCATTTTTCACTAATTTCTTGCATGCTGTTGTCGTTTCTAGAACCAAGGAAAAATGTTTCAGCATTCATTTCAATTTTTGAATCTATGTCAATTTAATTATTCGAGCAATTTAAATTTGCAAACACGTATCTTTATTTCCCTGGGTTTCTCTTCGATTTTTAATCAAATGAACTTATTTAATTTTAATTTATACTAGTTTAAAAAAATGTAAGTTTCTTTCTTTACACATGTTTTTTTCAATTTAATGTATTTGTTGAGAGTATTTTAAAATTCATTTCAGCATTGAAATTTATTAATTATTGCTTCCTTTGTTTAAAGATTTTAAGAACTCATTAGATTAGAGTCATTTAAATAGATTTGTAATTTCTAAATGTTAATACCATAATTTTTCATAGTAATAAAATTTCCTTTCCAAAAATAAACTATTTGTTCATTAAATTGGAGTAATAGGAATAAAAGATTTCATTTGTCCACAAACTTTGATTCATCAACGTCGGGGACTGATTCTATATCATTGATTTCCAATGATGAAGGTAAAACAATATACCATTCTTGAATTTTAATTTAATTCCCCTTTAAATTTTAATTTAATTCCCCTTTAAATTTTAAAATATATTTAATTTATAATGTGTGACTTCATTAGGTCATTCCAACTTCAAGCGTCAAATGTTGGTGAGGCCCATATTTCGTTGTGAAAAGTCCTTTGGGCAGTACCACACAATCTTACCCATGCTAAGATCCCTCGATCCTGGCAAGCATCAAAGTTATTTAAGAATGAGTAGAGGCACTTTTGATTTCCTTCTAACCCAGGTAGTAAATGAAAGATAATTAAAAAAATGTCAATTATTAACTATTTGTATTAATTGTAGGTTGCTCCAAAAATGACTAGTAGGCATTTCAGAAGCTCAAAAAGAGTCCCAATAACGGCTTGTGAAGAACTTGCTTTGACACTAATATATCTTGATACTGGTTCATCTCAGGTATGTTAAGATAGTGAAATTTATATTCCTACAGAATATATAAATTAATTTTTTTGTTGTATGTTATAATAGGTTGCTATATCTTTCGATTTCTTGATTTGAAAAAGTACAGTGAATCAAATTTTGATATATACATGCAGTGCAATATGGGATGTCCTTCAGATGTGTTTAATTTTTAGTTTTTCATTAATATAGTTTCACAGTATAATTTCTTTTTCAGAGCAAATATGTCAAAGTTCCAGCTACTGAAAATGAATGGAACTCGATTTGTGATAAGTTTTTAGAAAAATGGAATTTTCCCAATTGTGTTGTTAAGGAACAAATTTTTTAAAACAGGAATTGAAACGTTAATATTTCAATTACTGTAATAGGTGCAATTGATGGAAAATATTAAAATTCAAGTTCCTAGCAAATCGGGTTTCATTTACTATAACTATAAAGGGAGCCATTCAGGTGTCCTCATGGCAGTTTGCAATGCAAATTATGAGTGAGTATACATAAATATAAGAAATATACATTTAACTTTCGACGTAGGTTTACAATCGTGGATGTTGGGGATTTTGGTCGACATAGTGATGGTGGAGTTCTCATGAACTCTTCCTTTGGTGATACTTTGCTCAATGGAACCTTGGAACTACCTCCTCCAAAGTTTCTACCAAATACTAATTGCAATGATATGCCATTAGTATTTGTGGGAGATGAGGTATTTCCATTGAGACCAAATCTAATGAGACCTTATCCTGGAAGGAACATCGAAAAAGAAAAACAGATCTTTAATTACCGTCTTTCCAGGTCAAGGCGTGTAATTGAAAATGCGTTTGGTTTGTTAACAGCAAGGTGTTTCTAATAAATATATTTAATTAATGCACTTTTCTATTTAATTTTTTTTAATAGATGGAGAATTTTCCGTTCTCCTACTAACGGTTTAACCAAATAAAGCAATACAGTATACAAAGGCTTCTATTGCCCTTCATAATTTCTTAATGAAGGAAGAGAGGAAAAATTAATGCCCCAAGGATTTTATTGAGAAAACAGAGAAATTCAAGAGGGAAGATGGAGGGAAAACGAGTCCACAATGGGATTAGTACCCGTAGCAACTGTTCATAATAATAGGTATTTGTTAACTATATTTATATGTATACCTAAAGTTTGTTTTTTTCAAAAACATTTTATGGACTATTTTAACAGCAATACTGGTTCTGTTTCGAGGCAGTAGTTTATATTAATATCTAATAATTCCAATTTAAAAAAAGGTGTATTTATTTAATTATTATCATATTTGAATAAAATATTATAAATTTCTGATTTTTTTTTTTTTTATCTTCGTCTTCATTTTTTTTAAATGCGTACAAATTCTATTACAATAAATTTATCGTCTTTATTAATACTATATTTTAATAAATAATGATTTGATTTTTTTCCTTTGTATATAGTTTTGATGTAGATGGTATTGGAACTTCATCCACGGTTCTGGAAAAATTAATTAGTTCCATATTCAAATAATAAATAATTTTATATATTACATAGGATCAATAGCGGAAGTTTCAGACAATTGAGTTTGTGTATCCTCCTCAAACAGATTTTCAAAAACGAAATCCATTGATTCCGTATTTGAAAAAGAACTTGAGGAAGAAATAGAGGGCTCAATAATTTGGGAATCCGTTTGCGAGGAACTTGTGAAATTGGAATGTGTTCTAAATTAAAAGAATGACATAAATAAATAAATTATTAGTTATTAACTACATAATTTCAATTCAGTCATGATTTGTTTTTATTTATCTTGAATGTTTATTAATGACGTTGCAATGGAAATGGTTTTTCATTCAGACTTGATAGGTCAATAGTAAACATTGAATATAAATAAAAATAAATCACGATTGAATTGAAATTATGTAGTTACACAAATCAGGGAACTCAAAGACTCCTATCGTCGCTACATCCACCCAAGACAAAAGCTTAAATGTTCAAACAAATAAAATGTTACAAATTAAATTCGAGTAATACAAATAAAAGATTTCATTTGACATATAAGTTTCAGTACTCAATAATTAATTAATCGGTAGATATTTAGTGTCTGCTCCAAGAATTTAATACTAGCTACTAAATCAAACGACTACTTTGGTTTTCTTTTAAATTTTCAAAATAAAATAAAATCTAATATATTATTTTCAAAATAAAGCACTGTGACAAATGAAATAAAACTTTTACAAAGAAATCTCTACATTAATATACGTTTCTTAAGTGGGCAGAAATTTTTATAAAAAAAAGCATGTTTTTAAAATCAAAATTTGAATGGAGAATGTTGATCGTTTAAAAAATGAATGAAAATATTTGCAGGAAAAGTATGCCAAGGAACTAAGAAATGTAAAGAAATGCACGAATGCAAGTAAAAATCTATATGGTAGTTGAAAACTTTTCTAACTATTTGACTACTTGTAGGATAAGGTGAAGCACAATAGGTAATAAAACTAATGCTCAATATATAAATCTATTTTTTTTATAAATTTATAATACATTTTTTTTAAACAAATAATCTTCCGATTTGGATTTACAAAATTTTGATACCCTTCCTCCTCCCACAAGCTATATTCAAAATATTGAACCAGTTGAGTTATTTGTGGAAAATACGGTAGTAAAGGATACGAAAATTTTATTATTCAAAACTTCCGTTGATGAACAAATGTAATGCATTAAATTATAGAACTAATTAATTCCTTCAGAATCGATGATGAAACTCCAGTACCTTCATCTTTAAAAGACTAGACGAAACCAAAAAACTTATGTATTACCTGTTGCGTGCACATGTGTCTAGTGACTCCACCGATTGTTTTTAATTTCCTCAGGAAGTAGATACTTTTGAAGAGTGATCTATAAATCTACGTATTTCTTGGATTCGTGACTATCGGTGAGACATAAGCAAACAAATAGCATATTGTCTATTTCCTATCAAATTAGGTTTTTCATTTGTTTGTAGAGCCTTAAAAAGGATCCTTGATTTTCGCATCGCGCTCTATATATCTGAATTATTTAATCTTTCAAACCTTTGTAATTTTTCTTTCTTTTTTTTAAAAAAAAGGGAGAAAGAGAGAGGTTGCGTGTCTATGCATATATATATATATATATATATACAGTTCTTTTATATATATATATATATATGCATATATATAAAAAAGAACTGACAGATTTTATATTTCTTTTTATATTTTATGTACACACATATTATTATTGACTAAAGCTCTATGTATCTGAATTATTTGGTCTTTCAAACCATTGTAAAAATTGTTTGGTGATGAAAATCGTAAGGCTTAAAGAAATTGGTTGTTGTCGGCCCCCAGCCTGAGAGGCCATAAATCAATGGATTTAGTATTCTTGCTCTTAAAAGAGCACAACCAACAGCAGATAAATCTACTATTGATTGGAATCGGTCTACCTTCCGACGCACCCAATCCCTTCCCATACAATGTCATTTATTCATTCAAGGTACATGGTTATTTACAAAGATAATATTAATACATATACATAACTTTACACTGAATGGATTTATATGTCAAATGGATAATTTACACTGTATGAATTTCGTATAACTACATAACTATATACATCTCATGCACCTTTTTTGAGAGGGGTAATCTGGGAAATTAAAGCTTGCTATTTTAAGAGGAAGTAGGGGGGGGAGGGTTATTAGGAGTTTTTGCCCTTTTTCTTGATGCATTATATACTAGGGCCGACCCAGAAAGAACTCTTAATTGCATATAGGCAATGTAGGTCGGGCTAATACCTAGCACTTTAGCCAACAGCCTATACGTTGTTTTCGACAACACTCCCCTCCAGTTAAAAATAGCTGGAATCACCTGCACAGCAGCAGGCCCGTGGGTCTTCTCCAGCCCTAGGTGCCTAAGCACCTCGCCCTTGAATACCACGTTGTCGTATTTATCCAGCTTCTTCTGCTCCTCCTCATTGAGCAGAGCCAGGTCTGAACAGATTGAGGGATCTACTACAAAAACTTTGTCTCCCTTCACAGCCACCAGATCAGGCACTCTCCACGTGTCCTTATACAATACTCTGGGTTTCTCAGTGACCTTAAACTTTTTCCTTACAAGTGAAGAGGCAATCACGTCGAGCTTTTTTGGCCACTCGCAACCTCGACTCACAAACGGGAAAGGAAAAATTTGGAAAAACAACTGGTAGCTACTCTTCTGTATTTTCCATGTTGCCAACTTGTTAATATTTGGCAGAATTTATTATTTAGATATACTATATAATTATAAATTTTACCAATCATAAACCAATTGTTACTACTCCTAATATATTCAAAATTCAAAAAAAGCGCGCACAATTCTTGATTTAATATATTTTGTATGCATCAACATCAGAAATAATAATAATACCCTTTTAGAGTTCATAATACGTAGGGTCAGCTGCTTTAAATCAAAGGAGTCAAATGATGAAAATCAGCTGAAGGGAGAATACATAGTGTTTTTGTTTATCCCAAAAAGCTCGTCGTGAATAGATTGAAACTTTCAATCTTGTTTTTTCTTCATTTTCCTCCCTCTCCCTCCCTCTCTTGCTCGCTTTTCTTCTTCTTTATATTTTGAGAACATCAAGGTAGGAATGTATAGGAATGTAAATCATATGCAAATCGGACATGTAATAAAAAAGTGGAGTTGGCTCTTCAAACAGGTCTTTTT
Source organism: Lepeophtheirus nordmannii (assembly GCA_963680855.1). Taxonomy (NCBI): domain Eukaryota; kingdom Metazoa; phylum Arthropoda; class Copepoda; order Siphonostomatoida; family Caligidae; genus Lepeophtheirus; species Lepeophtheirus nordmannii. The sequence goes on from OY804526.1 coordinate 1,655,717, forward strand.
GTTTTCCGAAGCTGTTATCATTTTTTTCCCCTTAAGAAGGTAACATCAACTTTACCTCAACATAATGTTTTACAAGAAAAGAACAGTCTGCAAAGATTAAATCATGGAGAGGAACAAAGGAAAAATTAAAAAATGGATATCATTCATTGAGGAGAATGGAGTTAATGATATTTGTGAATATAATAATGAATCTGGAGTAACGTATTGTTATGTTTGTGGTTTGATGTTTTCATTTGTATACATATATAAAGGAAAATAGCAGCTTGTAGCTCAGTAAAACGTCATGACAGCTCAAGCTGCTTCCCCCCTCAACATTCATCAAATTGTCAGGGTTGCCAGGTTGATTTTCTCTTTCTTTTTTTCTTACAAGCCCAATTTGCATATGATTTACATTCCTACATCAAGGCTCCTTACAGGGGGTGCTATTACGTAGGCGGTGACGCAATCTCTCTTAAGAAGTGTGAGCACGACGAGCTTTTTGGGATAAACAAAGATACACTGTATTCTCCCTTCAGCTGTTTTTATAACTCAGTTGACTTTTCTTATTTAAAGCAGCTGACTTTACGTATTATGAACTCCAAAAGGATATTAATTATTATGATATATTAAATATGATATTGATCTAGGTATATTAAAGCAAGGATTGCGCGCCCTTTATTTGAATTTTTGAATATTTATATTTATTTCTTACTTCGTAGTTAGTAGTAGTTAATAACTAGGAATGTAAATAATATGCAAAATGCCGCGTGTGAGATTTTGTGGAGTTGGCTCCTTGAACAGTACTTTTTGTTTTCCAAAGCTGTTATCATTTTTCCTTTATTACTGAGGGGAGAACATCTACCTGATAGTAAAGATCTCACATGAAGGAATACATGCATTAATGTTCCTGACATTAATTTGAATTAATATTCTGCCTCTCATCAATGGTATAGATAATGTTATTATTTATTATTGATGTCTTCATTTGTATATATAGAGGAGAATAGCAGCTTGTTGCTCAGTAAAACGTCATGACAGCTGAAGCTGCTTCCCTCTCAACATTCATCAAATTGTCAGAGTTACCAGGTTGATTTTCTCTTTCTTTTTTTCTTACAAGCCCGATTTGCATATTATTTACATTCCTATTAATAACTAGGTATATCAGCAACTTCTTTTCTTGTTCGAAATAAAATCCGAAGGAGGTACTGGCTACTGACTACTAGCCCTAGGTATGATAGTGCAACATTCAAAGTTTTTCATTATAATTTCCATTCGAACTTGACCTATCTCATTAACTATCTTCCAGGATTTATTGCATTTATTCTCTCATCGCTGAATTCTACTTTTCTATAAGATTTTGAAAGAAAGTTCAAAGCTATCCGCATCATCTATCTAAGGATACGTCGACTCATCTTAGTTTCTTGTTTCTTTCTTTTTTTGGTTTTGGATATATTTCTATTTCATTATTTTTGTTAAGCATGAGTGACCATATTTATTGTAAGAAACAGCACTTGTCCCAAGATAAAGAAATTTTTCGCCTTAAAAGGTTGATTCATGAGAAAAATAATATAATACGTAACTTAAGAGGAAAGATACAGAAATTAAACACTTTACTTCCTTCTAATGCTAATTGCAGCATACAATCAACAAAAAATAAAAGTAAAATTAGAGTTAAAGTTTATCAGTTGTATAACTATTTACATTCGGTGCAAGGCCTTTCTTTAGAGTCCATTAAATTGATCATCAAAAATTTCATTAATAATTTTTTTCCCAATGTTCTTAAATTTTCGGTTGATGAATCCCTTAAACTTCAACATTTTTTAGGAGTAAATCTAAGTCAAATGGTGAGATTAAGAAAATATCTTAAAAATAATAACAAATGGGGTAAATTTTCATGCAAAGATCACGTTAGTTCTTATCGGCAGGTTCAACTTTTAGAATTGGGCTTTAATTCTGACAATTGGTTATGGGAAACTGAGAAATTATATTCCAGTAAGAGTAATTTTAAAGAACTTGGATACGTTTTTGTCAAAAATTTTAAGAAACTCTTATTTTGCAAATTAAATGAAAATATTCAAAAAAGTTTGTTACATTTTCCAACTGAGTGGGGTAATAACATAATTCAAATTACTATTTATGGTGATCATGGCAAAGAAATGGCTGGAATATCGATTGAAATTACTTATAAAGAAATTTTTTGCATTATAAACTTTATCTTGAAGGCAACTGTTTCCCCCGATTGCCTTCATTTAATAGCAATTTTCGAAGGTGTTGATAATTTGAGCAACTTATCAAAAATGCTTGGATCAGTCCGAGCAGAAATTTCTTTTCTTCAAAATTCTGAATTTGTGTACGGGGATTCGACATATATATTAAAATTTGTTTACCTTTTCGATTTAGCAAGACTTTCTATAGAAATTGGACATCAGGGATCTTCTCCTTCATATCCTTCTCCTTGAGGTTTAGTTAAATTAAAACATTTAAAAAATCATTCCAATTCTCCACATTTTCCTCAAAACCGCAATATCATGCCTCGAACTGCAAATGGAATTTTTAGTACCTTTAACAGTAATTTAAGCAGTAGTGGTTATGGGAACCTTTCAAAAAAGGGCAAAAATTTCTTTTCTATTGCCAATCCCCCCATTTCACAAATAAGTAACTTAGATCAATTAATTTTACCTCTTCTTCACATTGAAATGGGAATTGTTCAGAGGCTTTTTTCTCTTTTGCAAATTGAAATATTAAATAACAATAATTACAATTCAAGGAGTTCCCATGACAATATTTTATTATTAGAAACTAAAATTAATGAAGCAGAAATCAAAGCTAAGATTCTAACTTTTAAATTAAATATTTTAATTAAGATAAAACCTTTAATTAAGTCAGATGTTTTTTTCAAGAGTAATTGCTCAAATTTAGTTAATGTTTGTACTCATTGTAATTTTAAATATAATTTATGTACTTGTAAGTGTTGTAGTCAAAGATGCTTCATTAGGTGTCATAATTCTTTTTCGATTAATTTAAGTATCTCCACATGCAACCAATGTAATCAGAAATATCATTTATGATGTGATGCTTCTTTAATTGATAAAAATACTTGTAGTAAATGGTTGAATTTTGACGCCGATAAGTGCGAGGAAATATTTATACGTAACTTTAAACTTTTACAAAAGGAACAATTTGACTTTTTTAATATTATAACTGAATTAAAACCCCAACATCCTTTAAATTTAATTGATTCGAGTAAAATAAACGGAATTATCAAGTTATATGAATTTCTAAATCAAACCAATGTCAATTGTACCACGGGGGTACTTTTAATGGGAGAAACCTTTATCCTGGAATACAACCAGGGTTTAGGGTAATATCTGAACACTTGGTAAATCTTTTTAAATACCTCTCAAATAATAAATTTTATACACCTGATGAAGTTTCTATGATTAGTCTTTAGTGCCATGATCTTGGGATATTATTTTATATATATTTTTCTAAAGAAAATATAATTCCGAAGCTTCATGAGTTAATATTTAATGTACCAAAGATTCTAGACAGATATTCAAATTATGGGGTTTATTTCGCTATTGAAGAAGCTGGGGAATCGTTACACTTTAGATTGGCAAAACATTTATTAAATTATTGTAGGGTCAAAAATAGGGGCTTAAGATTGAAATTAGTGTTAGAGAATTTTTCATTAAGCAGTATTTATTAACTTTTTATTAAATATTAACTTCAAGAAAATATTCTGTAATTATTTGTTTATAAAATATATGTCAAGATCATGGCACATTCCTTATTCAATCCAAAGGAATACTATAAATATATATATATATATATAGTATTCCCAGCTTATGTTATTACATTACTATTTTATTTTTATACCATATAATATCTTGTACAACTATAATTAATAAAATTTCAAATTTTTATCTACTAATATATTTCTAATTGTCTAAGTGGAAGTGTGTAATTTTCTAAGAATAAAAGGAATCGGTTAGATCCATCGTATAATTTTTTATTGTTCAGTTTCGAAATGAAAAATGATAACATAATATTTATTGTCCAAATAAACCGTGACTTTTTGATAGTTTCTAAGGCTGCACTATTTCTTTCGGGAGGCTCAGGTATATATCTGGGGGGAGTATGTTTCATGCTGTTGAGCTTAACGAACAGGTTTTTGTCGTCGAGTACGTCCTTTGACTCCACTAACGATAAAGGTAACCGTGGCGCTGATCCCAATACATATTGCATAGGAGAAAAAACAGCAATTGGAATAAACAGGTTAATTTTGCGGCGAGAGAGGTCCTCTAAGTCCTGTGGAATCTTTCCAGTATCCCTTTGGATTCAGGGTGTTCTAATATTGAAAAAAAAAATATTGATTTAATGCAGTTTTGCACATTGGGGTAATACTTCAGCCAAATTTAGCTATTTCGCTGGAGAAAGAGGGCTCAAGCAGTTATTTGGATTACACCCCTTGCATGTACTGTCCATTATTGAGGCTTGCACTTGAAAGGAACACAAGTTTTTTGGTTAAAAAAGTAAGTACAATGTTAGCAAAAAAAGATTTCAGCTGATTTCGTTATCCTACTACTTTAGTAACTCTACAATGAGTCTTTGATTTTTAGCGAATTTCATTAATAAATCAATAACGGCAATTATCAAATACAATTTTTCTCATACATATTAAATAAAATCTAAATAAGACAGATTAAATACTAGATAACAAGGGATCGAAACAGTTGGCCCTCATACCATAGAAGAGCCGAGCATTTCTTCATCATCAATGATGATCATAATGAATTATAGAGGTGTGAATCATTTCTTCATATCTAGAGTTAAATCGAACATAAGACTCTCAATCTAATGAACCCATTTTTGAACATGGAGCATAACTTTTTATATATAAATTAGTAGAATGATAATGCAAAAAGCTTATGAATAATGAAATAATGTGTTAAGTATTTAGCTTGAATGCCCATTGTTCTGATCCAATGCTCCATAATTAATGTATCCATGATAATATAGATATTGAAATGGAAGAGTACCAAATGTCATGATTCTTATATTAATTTACATGGGATGGCATTGGAAGTGGTGATGGAACATTCGAAAATAGACGATAGGAGCAAACAGTTCCAGAGAATTATTGCACATCTTTGGATAGTTGATAATTCCCCGACACAATGAGTTGGAGCCCCCTCGGACTCGGAGAGACTCCGAAGGATCCCTTGATTTGAGTTAGAATCCGGATAAAGGATCTCAGGAACATGAATTCATGGGATTGATTGCATTATCTGACGTAACTGGTTACATTCTGCTCCTTCCAGAGCTGGAGTCAAAAGCATGGATGTGAATCCCAAGACTTATTTTCCCTTCACCCCTCGAGGGATTTTTCTCTTTCTATCTTCTTCCCCGAGAGCTCGTTGCTGCCCCGATGAATGGCGTACCATTTTTTTATTCAAAATGATGGGATACGTCTTCTGGATGAGTGGCAAATTTGCTCGCATTTTATCAGTTATTGAGTATTATTTAATTTCATCAAATAACATACAGCAGATAAAATGCAGAAGCACCACATAGAAATTGCAGGCATGCTCTTTCACCTCAACAAAATACCTACCCTAATCACACAAATATATTCATTTGAATAGTTGTTTAATTAATTACTTGATTAAATTATATACTAAAATATTCGAATTTCTTCCAAAAATTAATCGAATTCTTAACGATTATTTTTCTTCTATTATGATTATATTATTTTAATTAGTTTTTACCATAACTAATAAGTGTTAAAATTACAGATATAGCATTTTATTTTACGTTTACAATTTCTTGATATTATCTACAAATCGATAACATTACTAACTATTAGTTAATTTAAAGTTATTTTGCATATTATATTTTATGAACTTCAAAAAAAATTAGATCAAAAAGGGCTTGGACAGGGAAATGTGTATAAGTTGAAAGATGACTAGGAATTTAAATTTCAAGCAAAATCTCGCACACGAGATTTCTTGGGGTTGGCACATTGAACTGTAATTTTTGTTTTCCAAAGCTGTGATCATTTTTTCTTGATTACTGAGGGGAAAACATCTACCTGATATTAAAGATCTCGCATGAATTGTGTAACACGTGTTTGTGTAATACTCTGTTGAGAAACAATCAATTATTTCAATAAAATGCCTATTGGAAATAGTCCTGAAATACAGTTGTTATCCATTATCGCACATTACTCTGTTGTACTGTTATATGTTCTGTCTAGGTTTTTTGAAGTAGGAGATTGATGACTAAAATGTCACCGGACAACTACGACTGGCGTCTTGAAAATCCCTCTCTGAAGGGAGACTCACTAAGACAAGACGATGAATTTACATCTTCTCAGATAGGGAATTGATTTAAATTTTTTGGTATCGAGGCACCAATTAATCAAAATGAAATTTTAAAAGAAATATTGCAATAAAAAAATAAGGTCGTACATTTTGCTAATTGGAGTGGAGGCCTGAATCTTGATTAGGGTATATAATGTTTCGAAGCTTTTTTAAGACTTTAAAGAACTATTGATTAACGAAATAAATGTTGAGTGAAGATTTCTGGGTGTTTAGAATTAGAGAGTTTTTCCAGGTGAAAACAGGCTTTCTTATGTTCAGTTCAGCTATATAAAGTCACCAAAGCAATTTAAAACTACTAAGAAAATTTCAATATGGTCATTGTATACCTCCACAATTTTGTTGGAGTCCTCATTCCATCTGAATCCCTCATCCACTTCGTCGTATTGAGAGCCTTCAAGGCGTCACGGTTTACGCTAGGAATAATTATGTATTTATAGAACTTGCTATCGTGGATTATGGATTCTGTTGACATTTTCTTCAGTTATATGTATCCCTTGTTCCTTTCAATCACATGCAGTCATTTACTTTCGAGTGATTCAAGTGTAATAGTATGACATGATGGTGGAATTATCCTTTCGCTAAACTTATTTCTTAATCTTGGACAACACTTATTTACTTTCAAATGCCGTGGTATGAAGGATCGGATTTTTCAGTATAGAATATGAAATTAACTAAAACGATGTTGAGTTGGACATTGTCAGTGATGAAATGAAATTAAAAATATCAGAATTGTCTTCAATTTCGTTCCTTGAATAAATCTCTTTATTTATCTCGTGATTACGACTTTAAATGTGTTGTAGAATGTTTAGTTTTCTCAAGGCTTCTGTCCCAAATTCGTTTAGATGACATCTCACTAACCTAAAATCTTGGTTACAACTTTAAAATTTTTCACCTCCATTAACAACGATCAAGGATTTTATGCTAACTCGATTAGATAATTTATTTACTCTTACTTTATGGATGAATTTATTAAATTGTTAATTGTTTATTTATTTTGTAATTGGCATTAAACGTTTTCAATATATATATATATATAATATATGATTTTTCCTAAACTAATTAAATTATCACGTACATGGCTCGATATCCCTCACAAAATATACATTTGAGGCTTCATCTTACTTTGAGTTTCTATATATATATTATATTTATGTACAATTTAAGCATATACTTAGTATCAAATTTATAAAAAAGTCTTAATCACATTCTATTATATTATTTCAATCTAGTACTGAATAATATATATATATATATATATATTGATTTAATGCACTTATGCATACTGGGGTAATTTTAGAGTCAAATTTAGCTACTTTACTGGAGGATGAGGACTCAAAAAGTTACTTAGATTGCACTTCTTGCATATAATACCCATTTTTAAAGCTTCCAGTCGAAAGGAACACAAGCATTTAGGTTAATATAGCAAATACAATGTTAACAAAAAAAGGCCCAAGTCCTCGTAATAATTGTTAGTTTACGACTTGTATGCTAAAGATATATAATTTTCTGACATTAATTTCTGTTAATTTTCTGCCTCTCATCTATGATATGCATAATGTTTTTATTTATTATTAATGTCTTTATTTTTATATATAAAGGAGAATAGCAGCTTGTAACTCAATAAAACGTCATGATAGCTCAAGTTGCTTCATTCTTAACATTCATAAAATTGTCAGAGTTACCAGGTTGGTTTTCTCTGTTTTTGTTTCTTACAAGCTCGATTTGCTTGAAATTTACATTCCTAATTATTATTTTGTTGCACTATTAAAAAAACTATTTTAATAAAATAACTTAATAGTTTTTAAAAGATAAACATTTTTTAAGTAATCACCAAATAGATACAATATTTTTACAACACTGGAATAATAAACACACTTTATAATGAGAAATACTTATCCAATCAGAATCTTAAAGAAATTTTTTTCTTTAAGAAATGAAGGAAATGTTTGACAGTGGGTTAAAGTAAAATTTGTCATTACATCCTTTTTATATTTCAAATCATAATTTTATTTTTGTGTAGTATTATGCAAAATCATATTTTTGTAAATAATTTTTTTATTAATCGTCCAAATCCTGATCGGTCGATTTCATTCCAAAAAAAATTTTCCAAATATTTTGCATTTTCATGGTTTTTATTTTTGTTTTTTTTGTTCAATGTTGAATGACCATGCCTGAAATAAATACACCAATTTTAAATAAAGTTCAAATACTATGGCAATCAATGTATACCTTTTTGGCTCAGTATATTCATATTCACTAATAAAATTTCTAAGGATATTTCCGCCTCCTAAAGAATCCAGTTGTCTAATTATATTTCCACCACCCAAAGGGTCCAAACTTCTTTTTGAGAAAAGCCCAACTCTATATTGTTTCATCCTACTCATTGAATTGTTTTCATGATAACTTACTGGAAGTAAATTTTAAACAATTTTAACTCAGTATTAATTTTGCTAGACTAATTAATATTTCAATTACATGAAAATTTTGACAATGATAATATGTGTCATTCCATGAAATATGAAAATATGAACTCTGTACCAAATTTTTAACATATTGATTGAAAGTAGAAGTTGAACATAAAAATTTTGTAGCGATCTAAATAAATAGTTTATAGCAAATCTGCTATTGGATAAAATAGCAACGTAATGGTATTTCTTATAATCCTCTTCTTAATTTAAGATTTGACAGCAAATCTGCAGATATGATGCATCTTAGGGTAATTTTAATATGATGAAGTCATGTTGGGCACACACATGAAACTGATTCTTTTTTATCATATCTCTATATAAAAAGCATGGTAACTTTTACAGACTTTTGATATATTTCAAAGTTATAAGGAATCTTAGGAAGAAAAAAAAACATTAAGTAGGTTATAATTACAGATGCATAAATTATTCCTGAAGGGAGAACATCTAACTGAAACACAATTAATTATTTCAATAAAATACATATAGGAGTGAATCATCGATAATGAATGTAAAAATGTTTGGAGTTACGACAGGGATTCCAGTTCCCTGTTCATCAAAGAATTAGACATTGCCTCTATGGACAACTCCAAATCCCTCTTTTCTGACTATGAGTAGGCGATCGTACTAAGAACTCCGTCCATCAGAGTTGTCATTAGCTCTCTGAACTTCTCAAAATATATCATCTTACGAAAAGATAGAAAATGCTCTAATGGCCAACTTAAACTATAATAAATAATATGTATAAAATGTTAGGAATTAAAGCGATAATTTCAAAATAGGTGTTAATTATATTAACTCTAGGATTTAAGATTTTTGGCATGTTTCCCAGGATTCCTCCACTACTGAGATAACTTCAATATGGACATTGTATATCTCCACAATTTTGTTGGAGTCCTAGCAGCTTGTAGCTTAGTAAAACATCATGACAACTCAAGCTGCTTCCTTTTCAACATTCATCAAATTTTCAGAGTTACCAGGTTGATTTTCTCTTTCTTTTTATTTTACTCACCCCATTTGCATATTTTTTACATTCCTGACTATTAGGTAGATGTCCTCTCCTCAGTAATAAAGGAAAAATGATAGCAGTTTTTGGAAAACAAAAAGTACTGTTCTAAGAGCCAACTCCACAAAATCTCGGACGCGGCATTTTGCATATTATTTACATTCCTAATTATATCGTACAAAAGAAATAAGAAGAAAACAATGCACGCTACACTCGATATATAACACTAAAAATACATATGATAGAAAGTTAGTAAAAATACTTTTTAAGATTATTTATTAAGATAAAATAATAAAAATTATATCTCAATGTATCTGGATAATGAAAAAACAAAAAAAAATATTTTTAACATTGAAGGCATTGAGCGACTTCTAAATGTTAAAATTTTTCAAACATTACATTGATTTACCTGACAAAAGGACAAAATTTAGGGGGTAGGATTAATTTGAAAAATATAAGCAGATTAAAATTCATACAGGGCAAAGAAAATTAGAATGTATATGTATATCAATTAATGATGTACTATCAAATATTGTAATGGTTCTTGATTAGTGCCTCAACTTAGGCTTTATTAAATATTCTGTAATTATTTGTTTATAAAATATATGTCAAGATCATGGCACATTCCTTATTCAATCCAAAGGAATACTATAAATATATATATATATATATAGTATTCCCAGCTTATGTTATTACATTACTATTTTATTTTTATACCATATAATATCTTGTACAACTATAATTAATAAAATTTCAAATTTTTATCTACTAATATATTTCTAATTGTCTAAGTGGAAGTGTGTAATTTTCTAAGAATAAAAGGAATCGGTTAGATCCATCGTATAATTTTCTATTGTTCAGTTTCGAAATGAAAAATGATAACATAATATTTATTATCCAAATAAACCGTGACTTTTTGATAGTTTCTAAGGCTGCACTATTTCTTTCGGGAGGCTCAGGTATATATCTGGGGGGAGTATGTTTCATGCTGTTGAGCTTAACGAACAGGTTTTTGTCGTCGAGTACGTCCTTTGACTCCACTAACGATAAAGGTAACCGTGGCGCTGATCCCAATACATATTGCATAGGAGAAAAAACAGCAATTGGAATAAACAGGTTAATTTTGCGGCGAGAGAGGTCCTCTAAGTCCTGTGGAATCTTTCCAGTATCCCTTTGGATTCAGGGTGTTCTAATATTGAAAAAAAAAATATTGATTTAATGCAGTTTTGCACATTGGGGTAATACTTCAGCCAAATTTAGCTATTTCGCTGGAGAAAGAGGGCTCAAGCAGTTATTTGGATTACACCCCTTGCATGTACTGTCCATTATTGAGGCTTGCACTTGAAAGGAACACAAGTTTTTTGGTTAAAAAAGTAAGTACAATGTTAGCAAAAAAAGATTTCAGCTGATTTCGTTATCCTACTACTTTAGTAACTCTACAATGAGTCTTTGATTTTTAGCGAATTTCATTAATAAATCAATAACGGCAATTATCAAATACAATTTTTCTCATACATATTAAATAAAATCTAAATAAGACAGATTAAATACTAGATAACAAGGGATCGAAACAGTTGGCCCTCATACCATAGAAGAGCCGAGCATTTCTTCATCATCAATGATGATCATAATGAATTATAGAGGTGTGAATCATTTCTTCATATCTAGAGTTAAATCGAACATAAGACTCTCAATCTAATGAACCCATTTTTGAACATGGAGCATAACTTTTTATATATAAATTAGTAGAATGATAATGCAAAAAGCTTATGAATAATGAAATAATGTGTTAAGTATTTAGCTTGAATGCCCATTGTTCTGATCCAATGCTCCATAATTAATGTATCCATGATAATATAGATATTGAAATGGAAGAGTACCAAATGTCATGATTCTTATATTAATTTACATGGGATGGCATTGGAAGTGGTGATGGAACATTCGAAAATAGACGATAGGAGCAAACAGTTCCAGAGAATTATTGCACATCTTTGGATAGTTGATAATTCCCCGACACAATGAGTTGGAGCCCCCTCGGACTCGGAGAGACTCCGAAGGATCCCTTGATTTGAGTTAGAATCCGGATAAAGGATCTCAGGAACATGAATTCATGGGATTGATTGCATTATCTGACGTAACTGGTTACATTCTGCTCCTTCCAGAGCTGGAGTCAAAAGCATGGATGTGAATCCCAAGACTTATTTTCCCTTCACCCCTCGAGGGATTTTTCTCTTTCTATCTTCTTCCCCGAGAGCTCGTTGCTGCCCCGATGAATGGCGTACCATTTTTTTATTCAAAATGATGGGATACGTCTTCTGGATGAGTGGCAAATTTGCTCGCATTTTATCAGTTATTGAGTATTATTTAATTTCATCAAATAACATACAGCAGATAAAATGCAGAAGCACCACATAGAAATTGCAGGCATGCTCTTTCACCTCAACAAAATACCTACCCTAATCACACAAATATATTCATTTGAATAGTTGTTTAATTAATTACTTGATTAAATTATATACTAAAATATTCGAATTTCTTCCAAAAATTAATCGAATTCTTAACGATTATTTTTCTTCTATTATGATTATATTATTTTAATTAGTTTTTACCATAACTAATAAGTGTTAAAATTACAGATATAGCATTTTATTTTACGTTTACAATTTCTTGATATTATCTACAAATCGATAACATTACTAACTATTAGTTAATTTAAAGTTATTTTGCATATTATATTTTATGAACTTCAAAAAAAATTAGATCAAAAAGGGCTTGGACAGGGAAATGTGTATAAGTTGAAAGATGACTAGGAATTTAAATTTCAAGCAAAATCTCGCACACGAGATTTCTTGGGGTTGGCACATTGAACTGTAATTTTTGTTTTCCAAAGCTGTGATCATTTTTTCTTGATTACTGAGGGGAAAACATCTACCTGATATTAAAGATCTCGCATGAATTGTGTAACACGTGTTTGTGTAATACTCTGTTGAGAAACAATCAATTATTTCAATAAAATGCCTATTGGAAATAGTCCTGAAATACAGTTGTTATCCATTATCGCACATTACTCTGTTGTACTGTTATATGTTCTGTCTAGGTTTTTTGAAGTAGGAGATTGATGACTAAAATGTCACCGGACAACTACGACTGGCGTCTTGAAAATCCCTCTCTGAAGGGAGACTCACTAAGACAAGACGATGAATTTACATCTTCTCAGATAGGGAATTGATTTAAATTTTTTGGTATCGAGGCACCAATTAATCAAAATGAAATTTTAAAAGAAATATTGCAATAAAAAAATAAGGTCGTACATTTTGCTAATTGGAGTGGAGGCCTGAATCTTGATTAGGGTATATAATGTTTCGAAGCTTTTTTAAGACTTTAAAGAACTATTGATTAACGAAATAAATGTTGAGTGAAGATTTCTGGGTGTTTAGAATTAGAGAGTTTTTCCAGGTGAAAACAGGCTTTCTTATGTTCAGTTCAGCTATATAAAGTCACCAAAGCAATTTAAAACTACTAAGAAAATTTCAATATGGTCATTGTATACCTCCACAATTTTGTTGGAGTCCTCATTCCATCTGAATCCCTCATCCACTTCGTCGTATTGAGAGCCTTCAAGGCGTCACGGTTTACGCTAGGAATAATTATGTATTTATAGAACTTGCTATCGTGGATTATGGATTCTGTTGACATTTTCTTCAGTTATATGTATCCCTTGTTCCTTTCAATCACATGCAGTCATTTACTTTCGAGTGATTCAAGTGTAATAGTATGACATGATGGTGGAATTATCCTTTCGCTAAACTTATTTCTTAATCTTGGACAACACTTATTTACTTTCAAATGCCGTGGTATGAAGGATCGGATTTTTCAGTATAGAATATGAAATTAACTAAAACGATGTTGAGTTGGACATTGTCAGTGATGAAATGAAATTAAAAATATCAGAATTGTCTTCAATTTCGTTCCTTGAATAAATCTCTTTATTTATCTCGTGATTACGACTTTAAATGTGTTGTAGAATGTTTAGTTTTCTCAAGGCTTCTGTCCCAAATTCGTTTAGATGACATCTCACTAACCTAAAATCTTGGTTACAACTTTAAAATTTTTCACCTCCATTAACAACGATCAAGGATTTTATGCTAACTCGATTAGATAATTTATTTACTCTTACTTTATGGATGAATTTATTAAATTGTTAATTGTTTATTTATTTTGTAATTGGCATTAAACGTTTTCAATATATATATATATATATAATATATGATTTTTCCTAAACTAATTAAATTATCACGTACATGGCTCGATATCCCTCACAAAATATACATTTGAGGCTTCATCTTACTTTGAGTTTCTATATATATATTATATTTATGTACAATTTAAGCATATACTTAGTATCAAATTTATAAAAAAGTCTTAATCACATTCTATTATATTATTTCAATCTAGTACTGAATAATATATATATATATATATATATTGATTTAATGCACTTATGCATACTGGGGTAATTTTAGAGTCAAATTTAGCTACTTTACTGGAGGATGAGGACTCAAAAAGTTACTTAGATTGCACTTCTTGCATATAATACCCATTTTTAAAGCTTCCAGTCGAAAGGAACACAAGCATTTAGGTTAATATAGCAAATACAATGTTAACAAAAAAAGGCCCAAGTCCTCGTAATAATTGTTAGTTTACGACTTGTATGCTAAAGATATATAATTTTCTGACATTAATTTCTGTTAATTTTCTGCCTCTCATCTATGATATGCATAATGTTTTTATTTATTATTAATGTCTTTATTTTTATATATAAAGGAGAATAGCAGCTTGTAACTCAATAAAACGTCATGATAGCTCAAGTTGCTTCATTCTTAACATTCATAAAATTGTCAGAGTTACCAGGTTGGTTTTCTCTGTTTTTGTTTCTTACAAGCTCGATTTGCTTGAAATTTACATTCCTAATTATTATTTTGTTGCACTATTAAAAAAACTATTTTAATAAAATAACTTAATAGTTTTTAAAAGATAAACATTTTTTAAGTAATCACCAAATAGATACAATATTTTTACAACACTGGAATAATAAACACACTTTATAATGAGAAATACTTATCCAATCAGAATCTTAAAGAAATTTTTTTCTTTAAGAAATGAAGGAAATGTTTGACAGTGGGTTAAAGTAAAATTTGTCATTACATCCTTTTTATATTTCAAATCATAATTTTATTTTTGTGTAGTATTATGCAAAATCATATTTTTGTAAATAATTTTTTTATTAATCGTCCAAATCCTGATCGGTCGATTTCATTCCAAAAAAAATTTTCCAAATATTTTGCATTTTCATGGTTTTTATTTTTGTTTTTTTTGTTCAATGTTGAATGACCATGCCTGAAATAAATACACCAATTTTAAATAAAGTTCAAATACTATGGCAATCAATGTATACCTTTTTGGCTCAGTATATTCATATTCACTAATAAAATTTCTAAGGATATTTCCGCCTCCTAAAGAATCCAGTTGTCTAATTATATTTCCACCACCCAAAGGGTCCAAACTTCTTTTTGAGAAAAGCCCAACTCTATATTGTTTCATCCTACTCATTGAATTGTTTTCATGATAACTTACTGGAAGTAAATTTTAAACAATTTTAACTCAGTATTAATTTTGCTAGACTAATTAATATTTCAATTACATGAAAATTTTGACAATGATAATATGTGTCATTCCATGAAATATGAAAATATGAACTCTGTACCAAATTTTTAACATATTGATTGAAAGTAGAAGTTGAACATAAAAATTTTGTAGCGATCTAAATAAATAGTTTATAGCAAATCTGCTATTGGATAAAATAGCAACGTAATGGTATTTCTTATAATCCTCTTCTTAATTTAAGATTTGACAGCAAATCTGCAGATATGATGCATCTTAGGGTAATTTTAATATGATGAAGTCATGTTGGGCACACACATGAAACTGATTCTTTTTTATCATATCTCTATATAAAAAGCATGGTAACTTTTACAGACTTTTGATATATTTCAAAGTTATAAGGAATCTTAGGAAGAAAAAAAAACATTAAGTAGGTTATAATTACAGATGCATAAATTATTCCTGAAGGGAGAACATCTAACTGAAACACAATTAATTATTTCAATAAAATACATATAGGAGTGAATCATCGATAATGAATGTAAAAATGTTTGGAGTTACGACAGGGATTCCAGTTCCCTGTTCATCAAAGAATTAGACATTGCCTCTATGGACAACTCCAAATCCCTCTTTTCTGACTATGAGTAGGCGATCGTACTAAGAACTCCGTCCATCAGAGTTGTCATTAGCTCTCTGAACTTCTCAAAATATATCATCTTACGAAAAGATAGAAAATGCTCTAATGGCCAACTTAAACTATAATAAATAATATGTATAAAATGTTAGGAATTAAAGCGATAATTTCAAAATAGGTGTTAATTATATTAACTCTAGGATTTAAGATTTTTGGCATGTTTCCCAGGATTCCTCCACTACTGAGATAACTTCAATATGGACATTGTATATCTCCACAATTTTGTTGGAGTCCTAGCAGCTTGTAGCTTAGTAAAACATCATGACAACTCAAGCTGCTTCCTTTTCAACATTCATCAAATTTTCAGAGTTACCAGGTTGATTTTCTCTTTCTTTTTATTTTACTCACCCCATTTGCATATTTTTTACATTCCTGACTATTAGGTAGATGTCCTCTCCTCAGTAATAAAGGAAAAATGATAGCAGTTTTTGGAAAACAAAAAGTACTGTTCTAAGAGCCAACTCCACAAAATCTCGGACGCGGCATTTTGCATATTATTTACATTCCTAATTATATCGTACAAAAGAAATAAGAAGAAAACAATGCACGCTACACTCGATATATAACACTAAAAATACATATGATAGAAAGTTAGTAAAAATACTTTTTAAGATTATTTATTAAGATAAAATAATAAAAATTATATCTCAATGTATCTGGATAATGAAAAAACAAAAAAAAATATTTTTAACATTGAAGGCATTGAGCGACTTCTAAATGTTAAAATTTTTCAAACATTACATTGATTTACCTGACAAAAGGACAAAATTTAGGGGGTAGGATTAATTTGAAAAATATAAGCAGATTAAAATTCATACAGGGCAAAGAAAATTAGAATGTATATGTATATCAATTAATGATGTACTATCAAATATTGTAATGGTTCTTGATTAGTGCCTCAACTTAGGCTTTATTAAATATTCTGTAATTATTTGTTTATAAAATATATGTCAAGATCATGGCACATTCCTTATTCAATCCAAAGGAATACTATAAATATATATATATATATATAGTATTCCCAGCTTATGTTATTACATTACTATTTTATTTTTATACCATATAATATCTTGTACAACTATAATTAATAAAATTTCAAATTTTTATCTACTAATATATTTCTAATTGTCTAAGTGGAAGTGTGTAATTTTCTAAGAATAAAAGGAATCGGTTAGATCCATCGTATAATTTTCTATTGTTCAGTTTCGAAATGAAAAATGATAACATAATATTTATTGTCCAAATAAACCGTGACTTTTTGATAGTTTCTAAGGCTGCACTATTTCTTTCGGGAGGCTCAGGTATATATCTGGGGGGAGTATGTTTCATGCTGTTGAGCTTAACGAACAGGTTTTTGTCGTCGAGTACGTCCTTTGACTCCACTAACGATAAAGGTAACCGTGGCGCTGATCCCAATACATATTGCATAGGAGAAAAAACAGCAATTGGAATAAACAGGTTAATTTTGCGGCGAGAGAGGTCCTCTAAGTCCTGTGGAATCTTTCCAGTATCCCTTTGGATTCAGGGTGTTCTAATATTGAAAAAAAAATATTGATTTAATGCAGTTTTGCACATTGGGGTAATACTTCAGCCAAATTTAGCTATTTCGCTGGAGAAAGAGGGCTCAAGCAGTTATTTGGATTACACCCCTTGCATGTACTGTCCATTATTGAGGCTTGCACTTGAAAGGAACACAAGTTTTTTGGTTAAAAAAGTAAGTACAATGTTAGCAAAAAAAGATTTCAGCTGATTTCGTTATCCTACTACTTTAGTAACTCTACAATGAGTCTTTGATTTTTAGCGAATTTCATTAATAAATCAATAACGGCAATTATCAAATACAATTTTTCTCATACATATTAAATAAAATCTAAATAAGACAGATTAAATACTAGATAACAAGGGATCGAAACAGTTGGCCCTCATACCATAGAAGAGCCGAGCATTTCTTCATCATCAATGATGATCATAATGAATTATAGAGGTGTGAATCATTTCTTCATATCTAGAGTTAAATCGAACATAAGACTCTCAATCTAATGAACCCATTTTTGAACATGGAGCATAACTTTTTATATATAAATTAGTAGAATGATAATGCAAAAAGCTTATGAATAATGAAATAATGTGTTAAGTATTTAGCTTGAATGCCCATTGTTCTGATCCAATGCTCCATAATTAATGTATCCATGATAATATAGATATTGAAATGGAAGAGTACCAAATGTCATGATTCTTATATTAATTTACATGGGATGGCATTGGAAGTGGTGATGGAACATTCGAAAATAGACGATAGGAGCAAACAGTTCCAGAGAATTATTGCACATCTTTGGATAGTTGATAATTCCCCGACACAATGAGTTGGAGCCCCCTCGGACTCGGAGAGACTCCGAAGGATCCCTTGATTTGAGTTAGAATCCGGATAAAGGATCTCAGGAACATGAATTCATGGGATTGATTGCATTATCTGACGTAACTGGTTACATTCTGCTCCTTCCAGAGCTGGAGTCAAAAGCATGGATGTGAATCCCAAGACTTATTTTCCCTTCACCCCTCGAGGGATTTTTCTCTTTCTATCTTCTTCCCCGAGAGCTCGTTGCTGCCCCGATGAATGGCGTACCATTTTTTTATTCAAAATGATGGGATACGTCTTCTGGATGAGTGGCAAATTTGCTCGCATTTTATCAGTTATTGAGTATTATTTAATTTCATCAAATAACATACAGCAGATAAAATGCAGAAGCACCACATAGAAATTGCAGGCATGCTCTTTCACCTCAACAAAATACCTACCCTAATCACACAAATATATTCATTTGAATAGTTGTTTAATTAATTACTTGATTAAATTATATACTAAAATATTCGAATTTCTTCCAAAAATTAATCGAATTCTTAACGATTATTTTTCTTCTATTATGATTATATTATTTTAATTAGTTTTTACCATAACTAATAAGTGTTAAAATTACAGATATAGCATTTCAGCTTGTAACTCAATAAAACGTCATGATAGCTCAAGTTGCTTCACTCTCAACATTCATAAAATTGTCAGAGTTACCAGGTTGGTTTTCTCTGTTTTTGTTTCTTACAAGCCCGATTTGCTTGAAATTACATTCTTCAAATGACAATTGATTCATGATGTCTATTTATCAGTTGGTAAAAATAATTCAATGGTCTTTTTATTTACTTTTTGGTCCATTTGAGATTATAACTATGAAAATAACAAATTTAAAATCATTAAAAAGTAGCTACTTTCAACAGGTGTTTATTTTTCTTCAAAAAAGGAGTTAATCTTAATTTATAGAAATGAAACATATTAATTTACATATATTATAAAAAATGTTGTACAGTATATCTCAAATTTCACCAAAAATTTACGAATAAAAAAATTATAAAGAAATCTTACCATTATATCTTCTAGAATGCTTAATGAAATAAAGATTCGAGTATTTAATGTTATCCTATTTAATCAGAAAATGTTTAATCTACAATCTTTGTATTTTACAAATTATTTTACTTCTAAAAATTTTATACATTGAAATTTATTTTTTATGGAAAAAAAATGTGAAATCTAAGTTCATTATATCCTTACTAATGAGTTCAGGAAAAGTATATCTTTAGCATATATATTAATATATCAAATTAATAACCTCATGTAAGTAACAAATAATTTTCTCTATTTATACTTCTGTACATACATATTTACATACGTTATAAAAATATTCATAGGTGAACGTCATATGAAGACAAACATAATATAACAACTACCTCCATAACGATGAGGTTTTCTCTTTTTAGGAAGATTTTTTTGTAGCTTCGAAATGTTGCGTGTTATGTTTCTTTCGGAGACTTTTTTTGTCCATCGTGTTTATATTGATAAATCTATCATTTCTCAAATAATATCCTCCATAAATAGTCTTTCAATAACCTTTCCTCTTTTTCTAATAGACTTTATTGTCCCATAAGAATTACATCTCTTTGTAATTTGTAAATTTTTAAATAATCACTTTTTCTCCAATTTGGATGATGAAATGAGTTTGATCCTTTATCTATCAATTTCTTGATTTTCACTAATTTAACTTTTATTCTTATTTGAGTTCAGAACATTTTAGTGTGAATTTTAGACAGGAAGTAAAGTTTCCATTTCGTTTTGAGTTCGACATACAGTGCATAGAATGCAGAGGTTTAATGCTATAAAAATGTACTCATTTAAAAAAATGAAAGTTCATCGTTATGAGAGATCAAGGTTGGTTCATTGATGAGAGCAAGAACACATTTCTTGCTCTTTTCTCCTCCCTTCTTGTTATTATTATTTTTATAGTCTGTTTTACAATTAAACATTAATTTGAAAGAAGTATTCACGTCGAGCTTTTTGTCCACTCGCAACCTCGACTGACAAAGGGGAAAGGAAACATTTGTAAAAACATATGGTAGCTACCACGTCGAGCTTTTTTGTCCACTCGCAACCTCGACTGACAAAAGGGAAAGGAAAAATTTGGAAAAACAACTGGTAGCTGCTACCCTTCTGTATTTTCCTTGTTGCCAATTTGTTAATATTTGGCAGAATTTATTATTTAGATATACTATATATTTATAAATTCTACTAATCACAAACCAATCGTTACTACTTGTAATATATTCAAAATTCGAAAAAAGGGCGCGCAATCCTTGATTTAATATATTTTTTATGCATCAAATTCAGAAATAATAATAATACCCATTTTGAGTTCCTAATACGTATGGTCAGCTGCTTTAAATCAAAAGAGTCAAATGATGAAAATCAGCTGAAGGGAGAATACAGTGTGTTTTTGTTGTTCCCAAAAAGCTCGTCGTGTACCCTTCTGTATTTTCCTTGTTGCCAACAAGTATATGAATATACTATATATTTATAAACTTTAGCAATCACAAACCAATCGTTACTACTTGTAATATATTCAAAATTCAAAAAATGGGCGCGCAATCCTTGATTTAATATATTTTTTATGCATCAAAATTAGAAATAATAAAAATACCCTTTACGAGTTCATAACACGTAGACTCAGCTGCTTTAAATCATAAGAGTCAAATGATGAAAATCAGCTGAAGGGAGAATACAGTGTGTTTTTGTTGTTCCCAAAAAGTTCGTCGTGATTAACACTGCGTTAGCATATTTTTTTTATATTTTTTTCCCTGTAATTTCACGATATTACCCTCTTCGATAAAAGAAAAAAATGAAACAAAATAGGAGGGAAGAGATCAGATCTTTGCATTAAGGAAAAATCTCAGTATATAGAAAAAAAAATATTTTACATAATTATTTCTATTTTTAGTGCTCCTCTGGTATTTGTAAAGAACAATATGTAATACAAAGTTCAATTTTTCCTTTATCATTGTAAGAACTGACCCATCAAACCAAAGGCATCAATAAATACAGCTGGTTCTAGGACATTTTGCCGAAATCATAAGATATATATTTTTCAGAGGTTGTTTTTATGTTCCATACTGCTGCCACCAATGTTGGATACGAATACGACAATAAAATGAGAACAAGTTTTAGTTTACATCTCACTTTATTAATCTCCCTATAGGAGCTTATATGGCTATAATAACACAGGGCAACAAATTTGAAATGTCAAAGATCCTAAGGGGCATAAGTGTAATAAAAGTTATTCAGTTTTGCACACTGATTTCAAATCTGGAATATTTTTTTTCGAGATTCCGACGGTTTTTGAGAAATCGAACCCTAATTTTTGAGCTTTTTTGGCCTCTTTTCCAACTTCAATTTAAGCATAGAGAGGTACTCGTTTTGTGCATTTAAAAAATAATGATCTGCTAATGTTATTAATGCAAATTCTATTTCCAGTCTTTGTTTTGACCTAAGGGGCACCTTTGAATGTCAATTATCAAAAGTCTCAGAAAGCTGTCATTAGCCTGCGGTAAGGCTATCAAGCCACATTCATGGTGTTATATCACAGCAAGTAAGCTGACTTCCATGGGAGGCTTTCTATAATATAAACTATAACTTATTATTAAAAATTTAGTGGTAATAAAAATTTTAAGAACAGAACCAATGCTAACTGCTAATGCCACAACATTAGACCTAAGTCATTTCTTCATTGACTTAGACTTTACTCGAAAGAACTCGAGTTCGAGTACTGTTCTTCATATTGGTAAACAAAATTAAATAGTACCTAATCAATAAAAATAGAGTATAAACCTTAATATTACTTTGTTAGCAAGGCAGCTCAAAATTACAATACTTTTTATGATTTTCTAATAAAAGTTCTGTCATAACTTCAAATGTTTCTAAACACAGTTCTACGGATTAATTTCTATGAAATTTTCAACATCTGAGAAATTAAATAGATAAATTATACTTTTATGTGAAATTTATAATTCATATTACACAATAAAGAAACCCATATAATTGTATAAAATAACTTTATCAAACTATCAACTGATCTAGTGTTTACTTTTTTAAATTCAACATATTCAATAATTAAATCGCCATTTAAAAATATTATAAGAACTTCAAAAGTAACACATTTAGTTGTCATATAAATTTTTCAATAAAAAAATTCACAATTATTTTTCTCATCACTATAGCAATGGAGATTAATAATTAATTTGATAAGAGATTGAAAATTATACAGTTCTTAATTTTTTTAAACTGTATATAGTTTTATTTTATTGGTGGCATATAATTTTTTACAAGTTTTTTAGAGTATTTTTTTTAATAAGACTATTCAATTATAGTTACAGTAAATTACATTGATCAGAGTTAAGGTTAAAAGTATTAATAAAGGGGAAAATAATTTTTGTAAATAGCCACGTTTGAATTTTCAATGATGAAGTTATTCAAGTATTTTAATCACATTTCTATTTTTAGATAAAAATTGTTTTATTTTAAAAAGTTCCATCTTTTTTAAAGAAAAATAAAATATCGGTAATAATCGGCGGCTTTGGCCCACTAGTGATCATTCTAAATCTACAAATTTATTGAATGAATACAATTTACATCAATATATAGTCAAACCAAGTGGTCTCTCTCAATATCAAACGAGACCTAAATCTTTGAAGGCCTTCACCACATTTGCAGAATCAGTTTTGTTCCACTTTCTGGTAACGTCACTATTTGAACGCTCTATATAGAAATAGAAGCTCAAAGTGTTCAAATGTAGAGAGCTGAAGGCATGGGGGGATACTTTTAACTTGGACTCGAGTTTGCTATATCTGCCACTTCCGACTCGACTCGAAGTCGTGGTGAAAGCCGCAGAATCAAATCGAGCTTGTCTCTCAATAATTGCAACTTTTAGTTCTAAATCAAACATATGAAATATCAATTTCATCAAAGAATGAAATTTTTTATATGATTTTCATGTATGAGCAAAAAATATCGGAAATCAAAAAATTCATTTCATTCCTCCTCCTCCCCCCCCCCCCCCTGCAATAAAATAAAAAAAACATTGCCCCTGAGTCATCCTTTTTTTCCAATTTTCAAAACAGTTACAGTATTTGTATAAAGTCAATAATGGCAGAACAATGTTTTCTGAGTTTAGATATGCTATTAAAATTACGAATCAAACGTTCAGTTATAGCGTATTACTCAAGAAACAAACCTTGGATTCTCAAAATTTTAAAAGAATAATGTCTTGAATATTCATAGTAACTTTTTTGATTTTCTCACAGTTGCACATTAGTCATCATCATCCAGACATTTTAAAAAACGAAAAATTAAATTTTAGCTGTTCACTAAAGGACACGAATTTCAAACACTAATGAATATTTTAACTTGTAATATGGCACAAATGCCCTTTAACGGTGGTGCCAACTTCAAAACAAAACCACATACACTAACCAATTATTCAGAAAGATTCCAAATTAAGTTTTCATTAGTAAACCAAAAAAATATATAAATTGATTATAATTTGAATTGATAATATGATGAAAGTATACATTGAAACGGTTATTATGATAATTTTAGATATTTAACACATAATTTGAAAGAAAAAAAATATTTAAAATGTTAGATAAAAATAGAATAATAATGTTCATAAAGACCAATATACACGAGATGAGATAAACTTTAATTTTAACCTTATATGAAAGTACAACCCCATCATGCAAAAACACCTCTTAGAATCACAATTGACGATAGAATCATTGAATGCAAAAATCTTTCTAGTCAATGCTTATCTCAACAACAATATTCTTCGACTGGATGTATCATATATTCTTTTTATTTATCTACTTTTGAATGTTTCAATCTCCAACTTTTGTCAAACTAATAAGTAGAGGTATTCTTTCTTCTACGGCTTCTATAGATTAAAAAATTTGATGAATCAACAATAATTCAACGGATATGGTCTAGCTAATAAAAATAAAATAATCATAAATTTTTCCTTCACCATTGAAATAATAGGACTTTTAATATAGAAATTGTCCACATAACATTAATACTGCTTTTATCTAAGTTCCCTAACGTGTATTAATAGTTTCAGGAGGTATAGAAATTAACGATTGACTAAGGAAATACCCATCCAGATGACCAATCAACAGTGCAATCCAAGATGAACTGGATTGTCATAAATCTTTACTTTCCTTCAATTTACAGTTTTATTTTGGAAATCGTGACTCAACTATAGAGCTCCAATGATTAGGTTACAGGAAAACAAGAATTTGGCGTATTTCTCCTTAATTTTGACGAAATTGGAATGTCCCACGACTGAAAGTGAATATTACATGAAACAAGCAATTTAGCTAGGTCAGACGTGAAATCAGATACATCTGAATCGTTATTGATGCTAAGCTTATTGAATAGACTCAGATTTCTCAGGTGATATTGGCAGTTTGCATGTCTTGAGATTGCAAATTTCTTCATTATAGAAGTCGAGAAATGTCATAGCCGGCATGTCATCACAATTGTATCCTTATCAAGTTTCCTAACGTTACCACCTCCATTGACAATGATCAAGCATCTTGGATTAAATCCTTAGGCATTTTTGGTAAAATTAATTAAAAATCAATTAATTATGATGCCAAAGAATGTTTAACCTCTAAGGGGCAAAAACTCTCCTAAAAAAATGTGTCAAGTCAACAAGAAAGCAACTTTGTTTTCAAATATTGAAAAAATCCACTTTTAAGTTTTTTTACTTCATAAATATAACGGTCAAATATTTCGGAGTCATTTTAAGACCTATCGCACACGATTTTTTTTGCTAAAATGTCACTTTATATCGAGAAACAGCCAAAGATTATTATTGTCAATCCAATAGAACAATCGGATAAATGTATCGACTACACATGGAGGTCCATGAAAAAACATCCATCTTTTTCCTAGCCCCACTAATTTACTAAGTTGGAGTTGGTTAAAACCCTCTATTCATCGGTTTAACAACTATTACGAATCAACTTAATCCTCTATCATGCTAAACACGAATCACTACATAGTCAGAAATATCAGATGGTTTTTGTTCTTGATATTGGCTGGTATTTTTTTCCTATAATACAGTTGCAATTATTGGAGTCATTATTTAATTCATCGAAATAGACTATAAATACAAACGAAAAATAATTACTTTAAGAATATTATAGCAGTTCTAACTCATTTTTGAAATATTTCAGATAAACTTGGTTTCTTGTTGACTTGACACAAATATAATTTGACATGTTCTCATATTAAAGATACTCTTTAAGAAATTTAATATTTTTGTTAAATTTTGATTAACCATCATCTAAAGTCTCAGAAAGCTGTCATTAGCCTGCAGTAAGGCTATCAAGCCACGTTCATGGTGTTATATCACAGCAAGTAAGCTGACTTCCATGGTTCCAGGGGAAACTAATTCAAGAATTATTCCGTGCTTCTAACTCCATTTCATAAATGAATATAATGTAACTAAGTGACATTATATGATGCCATCCATTCCACAGATTCCGCCAATATCAAATTCATGGTCCTTCATCTCTCTGGATTTGTTTTTCCTTCTCCCCTTGAGGTTTTTTTCTCTCTCTAGTTTCTTTTTCTATCTTATTCCCCAGTGCTCGTTGCTCCCTCTATGATAAGTAGAGATATGAAAAACCAGGCATTTTAAAACGTGCTTGTAGTTCTCAAAATGCCTGTTAGTTGAAAACCTACATAATATTCTTTCATCATTCATAAATCATCAAGCTGTTTACCTTTTCCTTTTGACATAATAATTCTTATCATATGTATATTATATTATCTATTATAAAAGTTACGATATTATCACACAACCTTTCCTTCAATTTTGGTGAAAACTTTCTTAATGTTAATATATCTCGAAAAAGTGACTTTATGGAAAAAAATTGCTGGAACTAAAATATTTATACTTTAATCTAATAAAATGTTTCATTTGCTGACATTTTAATATATTTTCAGCCATTTTATTGAGCTATAGAAAAGGTAGAATAATTATAAATTTCATAGTTAAATCTTCAATCATTGTTTTTAAAATATGCAAATATTTAAAAACTTAAAGCTTTATTTTGTTAATGAATGAATAAACATTATTATCAAACTAAAAACTTGAAGATAAATATATATTCAGAGCAGAGATTAGTATTTATGTGCTTATTTTTCTTAAAAATCAATACAAATAATGAAATTTTAACAAAAATAGCTATAAATCCAAAACTAATGTACCGATTTGGAAATTTGGAAAATTTCCTGTTTATTTAAAGTAATATCTACAACTTTGAAATCAGTAATGTCTTTCTAAAACATTAATTTAATTTTATTAATTACTATTAGTCTAAGAGTAGCTGTCATGAGCCTGCAGCAAAGCTGTCACAGCTACATTCATAGTGCTATATCGACATTAAATAAGCTGGCTTCCATGGTTACCATATCATTTTTCACGTCATCAAGGGGAAGGGCTTATTTTTACTCGTCGGACGCATGGTTTTTCACATCTCTAATGATAAGGTGTACCTTTTTTTATATAAAATAATGAAGATCTTCAACTAGGAGAGCGCCAGAAATTATAAAAATCAATAATTAGTACCTAAACAACATTCAAAAATTCAAATGAGTGTGCACAATTCTTGATTTGATATATATCAAAATATTATATCAAAGTCATATATAATAACATGGGAAAAATATATAAATATATAACACATGGGGAAAATGTTGAGATAGCGTTAAGTTTAAAGAAAAAAAGCACAATATCAGGGTGTACCACTACCTTGATAATGAATTTTAACTCAATTTTCTCTGTATTGTTGAGTCTAGAGCTTGCTACAATTATAAGTACCTATTGTGTATTATTTAATATTGTGAAATAACAACCGGCAGATAGCATGCAGAGGTACCAGATTGTAATTGCAGACACGCACTCTCACCTCAACAAAATACCCATCCCTAATAATAAAACCCTTTTTGTGTTTATAATACATAGAGTCAGCTGTGTTAAATTAGAAGAGTCAATAAATGAAAACAGCTGAAGGGAGAATATATAGTATGTTTGTTATCCTTAAAAGCTCGTTGTAACTGTACATAGATCTGCATTGAAGGTCTAAAAATGATAGTTATGTCTCTAAAATCTCTGGCTGTATGCAAACAATCTTACCTTGTTTATTACAGAGTCTGAAGGTAACCTATTGAAGTCCATTCCACTGATATTCTTTAGAAATTACAGAAATAGTTACTCTCAATTTTATGAAGACATAAATTTTGTCAAATTGGGAATTATTCCTGTGTACAGACCCTGGGAATGTTCCTGTCGTTACTTCAACTTATATACTTGGGATTGAAGTTGCATGTTCTAGTTATGAGACTAGATGAAAAAATGAAGATAAAATGAGGAAAGTGCTTCCAAGAAGTATTATGATTTATAGAATAACTCCCCCTCTCTCAGTTCGAAGCACTGATAGCATGGAACATAATTATTTTAGCAAAAGTATTTCATATTATGAAGTACATTTCTTTTTCGGTCAAACTGTGAGAAAAAATCTATAAGATTAACGAAAAGCTGGTGTGGAGGTGCTCAAAAGCTTTATATAGTGACAGACAAAGTTTGTTGAGAATTGCATATACCGAACTTGATTTTAACCTAATTATATGATTTTATTCATTTCATCCTTTTCCTCTTTTCTTTTTCTATTTAATATATGTTATTTTTAGACATAAACAACAAGTGTTTGTTATTTTAATTTGTGGTTTATTTATGGTCTGCCAAACTAGAATAAGGAAGAATAGTATTAGACTCGTTCATATGGTCCTTTGAAAAGTTGTATTTAAATAAGTGGATTAATTTTCAAGATAGCTCAAAATAAAAGACCAAGAATCTTCTTAAAAATATTGCAAAATTTTAGACGAAGTTTGAAACTTCGTCGAAGAAGTTATATGAGTAATTAGAAGGAGAATAAGCCTCGACTGAAAATCTACAATAATGACCAACGGAAGATTGACAATTTTATAGATTTCTATAGAAATTTATATTCCTCTGTTGATGAAGAGGAGTATTTTAAAATGTTCAATAGCTGAAGACTCTTCAAAAGAAATATATGTTCATCTTGTTATGAAGATGTTTAAAGGCGATCAAATGAATGTTCATTTGAATTCAAACTCAGATATGGATTATTTGGTCGGTTTAGAAACCCTCCTTATTATTTCCAAACTAAAACTGCCTAAATTTAACGAAAAATCAACATATATAATTTATGTGGATAGATACTTTTCGATCTATTATAAATCAACAAAATTTTAATTATGCTTGGAATTAATTTATTTGGGATCTTGTTTATAGGGTTTGGCCCTATCAAAGATTTCGGTGCTTCCAATATAAGAGAAAAGCTATCATGAAGTATTGAAAATTTTAAGTGATTCGCTTGGACATGGAAAAACAGTGATTTCTAATCTGATCTATCAAATTCTTGATTTAGCATTAGTCAAGATGAAATTCTAAATGTGAAGATATGTCTAAAGGGATACGGAATAGATTTTGAGCATATAAATTTGTATTACTCATACTTGAAAATAAAGTAATTAAGAGATAGTTAGGAGAAATATGCATGTATTTCCAATGAAAATGATATAAACATTAGGGAGTTTTTAAATCGTCAATCTCAGGCAAGAAGTAGTGGTGGTGTCTGTTTTAATTGTTTGAAACATCATCATAATTCATGTAATTTCATATCTAAATTATCTTATTCGATGTGTGGAGGAAGACAGCACACTTTATTACGTTGGGAACATAACAAACGTCAGAACGTTCATGTCCAGGATTTCACTATCAATCAAGACACAAACGTTGGTGATATGGGTGGCCTAAAATCTACAATGCTGAAGACTGCCAGTACGGATGCAATTTTAAATATGATACAGTAAGTGAATGAGTCATATATGACTCTGGATCTTAAATTAGTTTGATTTCTTTGATACCTGTTGGATACAAATACGACAATAAATGAGAGATAGTTCTACAATTACATCTGACTTAATTATTCTCCCTATTAGAGGTTATATAGCTACGATAATTAAGCCTTACGAGTACGTGTACTTGTACTGTGCGTGCCCCAGAATATAGCTGTAATTAATATTATCGTTAAGGATGTGATAACCAGAGCCAATAAAGCGTGCTCTCAAAGGACGATTGTTGGCAACCTGTAAACATTTTTCTTTTCAAGCTGTTTCCCTCCTTCTTCCTCTTTTCTTGTCATACTCAGTTGTTTTCAATTCTAAAAGAACAATTGTCATTTTTAATTAATATTAAAAATGCCTGAGGATTTGATTCAAGATCTAGGATCACCGTCAATGGTGGTGTTAACGTTTGAAAATTTGACAAGAATACGATTGTGACAACATGCCGACTATGTCATTTTTCAACTTCTATAATGAAGATATTTCCGGTCGTGAGACATCCAAACCACTGATATCACAAGGGAAATCTGGTTTTACTCAATAAATATAGTATTAATAACGATTAAGGTACTGATTTCATGTTTGATCTAACTTAATTGGTTGCATCATGTAGTATCCCACTTTTAGTCGGAGGACATCCACAATTCATAAAATTTATGAAAAAATACGCCGTAGCCTCATCATGGGAGCTCGTAAGTCGAGTGGTAATTTCTGAAATAAAACAGAAACTTGACAAAAGTATAGATTTATGACAATGGATGAGACTAAGGATATCTATGATTGGAGTATTGATTGGTCCTCAGGATGGGCATTTCCTTGGTCGGTTTTGCCTTATTAATTCCCATAAAATCTGAACTTATTATAATACCTTAGGGAACTTAGATAAAAGCAGTCTTAATGTTATGTAGTTCTACTATTTTAAAGGTCAAGAAGAAGAATTTAAATAGCTAGACCATATTGATTGAATTACTGTTGATTCATCAAATTTTGCAATCAATACAAGCCTTAGAAGAAAGAATGCCTGTACTTATTAATATGACAATAGTCGAAAAGATATTCAAGTTGAAACATGCACGATGAGGGGATGTACTTTTCTCTAATGTCATAATGAAAGTTTAGCTCATCTCTTGTATATTGATCTTCATGAACTTTATTATTCCATTTTTATGTAATATTTTTTTATTTATATCTTTTTTATGTTTGTATTTCTTGAGAACATATTCAGTCGATTCAGTGACTTGTTATAGTAGTCACTGTATCGATTTCAATGTAACTAATTGCTTACAATTATTACTTTTTTACTTTTAAGTTATATCTGAAATATTTGAAATTGTGATTATAACGAACATTTTCATCGTATTATCAATTTTATTTATTTTCTATTGTTTATTTATGAAAAGTTAAAGTGGAATTACATTTCCTTTCCGAATCAATGTTCAGTTTTTCTGATATAACTATATATATATATTTTTGAGATAACACAGGTCAACAAATTGGTATAAAACGGTATAAAAAATAAATGAGTTCGTGCATAATACGATTAACGTTATCAAAGACACTTCATGATTATTCATTGTTCTCCACTTTAGACATAAAGAAGGGGACCCAGTACTGAGAGACATAAACGAGCTGTCGTAGCGATATAAGCGATAACATCGGTTTAAATTTTGAGATGAATGTGGAAAATAGTTCCTTCCATACAAAACTTGACTCCTCAATGGAGTCTTGATTTCTTTACCCTTTCTTGATTCAACAGCGATGTTTATTGTTAATCTGAAAAGTAAATTGTTCTTAGTGTACTCAAAGATGATCCAAATAACAAATACTTTCTCATGAAGATGAATCTCTAATTTTATAACACGTCGAAACTCCGATCCCGCCTTCTTCAAATTAAGGCGACTGATCCAGCATTCCTAAAAGCAGTTCCGTTCATATCCATTATGATAAAGATGAAGGGTATTGAGACATGACTCACCAAGAAACACTATTCCTTTCATTGGATATCCATGACCCTGCGATCCCACTCTTTCCTTGGAGTTGCCTTGTAATTCAAATCATCTTGAATTTGGTTATCTTCAGCTGATGTCAGAGTCTTCTTATGTGCGCTACTACTACAGTCAATAGCACTTGTTTTTTATTAGCTCTACCGTGAGTCTTAGATTTCTGGCGCATTTTTGCTCAAAATTGGATGAAAATTTACACACTTTGATGGATGGTTTCATCTTAGTTAAGGATTCTTATCGAACGCTTGACATCTTGTTTGAAAGCTGTGGGTCTAATCTCTTTAATGCATTCCTTATTAATCCATTTTATGCAATATTTAAGGAGTTATTTAAGTACAAAGGATTTCATCGACTTTTGGGCCTACTCTGGCACCCTACGTCCCTGGGAGTCCTTTTAGGTCAAAACAAAGACTAGAACTGAAATTTCCATAAAAAATACTAGCCAATCATTATTTTTTAATGCACAAAATGTGTATCCTTCTAGGCTTAAATTGAAGTTGAAGTTGGAAAATGGGCCAAAAAAGCTAAAATAGTAAGGCCCGATTTCTCTAAAACCATCGAACTCTCGAAAAAAAGAATTACAGATTTGAAATCAGTGAGCAAAACTGAATAACTTTGATTATACTTATACCCCAGAAGATTTTTGAAAGTTCAAATTTGTTGACCTGTGTTATCGTTATAGATGTAGAAATGAGCGCATTTGGCTCATCTTGTTCTGAATATATAATTATATTCAAGTTTTTAGTCGGATCATAATGGTTATTAATAAAACAAATATAAGAAAAATGAGAAAAAATATTTGACAAAAATGCTTAAAAAATAAAATATTAACTTTGGAAGAATTAAATTTGTACTAGCTCATGGTTCTGTTTCATATCAAAAATATTTTTAGCATGAGAACATGTCAATATAACATAATTGTATCATGAATGTTCAGATATAGTAAATAAAATGGCACTCATCCAGGAAACGGATCCCATTATTTTGAATAAAAAAAGGTACGCTTTTCATAGAGGGAGCAACGAGCACTCGGGGAAGAAGATATCTCGGGGGGTGAGGGGAAAATAAGTCTTGGGATTCACATCCATGCTACTCCGGCTCGGGAAGGAGAAAATGTAAACAGTGACGTGAGATAATAGAATCGATCCCATGGATTCCTTCAATATAGGATTCACGATCCTAAGTTCCTCTCTCCGGATTTTAACCCAAGTCAAGAGATCCTTCGTGTCTCTCTGAGTCCGAGGGGCTCCAAATCATCGTGTCGGAGAATCATCAGCTATTCAAAGTTGTGCTATTATTCTCTCGAGTCGTCTGCTCCTATCGTTTATTATGAACTCGTGATTTCTGAATGTTCCATCACCACTTCCAATGCGATTCCATGTAAATTATTATAAGAATCATGACATTTGGGAATCTTCCATTTCAATATCTGTACATATTATCGTGGTTATATGATACATCAATTATGGAATATTGGATCAGAACAATTGGTGATTGATGTTGTATGTATGCAATTACTCTTCTCCAAATTATATAGTGTTTGACAGAGCTGTAATATTCTCGTCCTGACTTAGAGCATGTGAATTTTATATCATCGCTAATTTTTTGCTCCTATTGAAGAGGGTGGAGAAATGCAGTGAAGTAATTTGAGAGCTCAGTTTGTCTTTCAGAGGTTAAACATAGTATCTATGGTACTTATTTTGAATCCCAATACAGAAAGGATTAAACAGACTAATTTTTGACCTACATCTACACGTAATAAATCCAAAATAGATGTCGAATAGATGAATAATAACTTATGCAAAATGATAATGAAAATAAATTGAATTTGTTTACATTTAATTCATGTATTGTTCTATTGGAGCTTATGCTTTCATAGATATTCAAATTTTAACATGCCTGTAAAGATTTTTAGATAACTACCCCAATAGAAACCAAATAGAGTAAATATTAATTTATCAATAAAGAGTACCAAAACATATTACACTATCTAAATAAAGTATTTATTTGAAAATATAAGCAGATTAAAACACATACAGGGCAAAGAAAATTAGAATATATATGTATATCAATTAATGATGTACTATCAAATATTGTAATGGTTCTTGATTAGTGCCTCAACTTAGGCTTTATTAAACAAAAGTTGACTATATTATATAAATTATACAAGTTCTTTCATTGAATAAATCCAATTGATTAGAATATCAAAACGCACACAATTTTCTATAAACAATTTCATTAATAAATCAATAACGGCAATTATCAAATACAATTTTTCTCATACATATTAAATACAATATAAATAAGACAGATTAAATACTAGATAACAAGGGATCGAAATGGTTAGCCCTCATACCATAGAAGAGCCGAGCATTTCTTCATCATCAATGATGATCATAATGAATTATAGAGGTGTGAATCATTTCTTCATATCTAGAGTTAAATCTCGTTTAAATAAAGTTTCGCTAAACTTATTTCTTAATCTTGAAGAACACTTTTTTACTTTCAAATGCCGTGGTATGAAGGATCGGATTTTTCAGTATAGAACATGAAACTGACTAAAACGATGTTGAGTTGAACATTGTTAGTGATGGAATTAAAAATATCAGAATTGTCTTCAATTACGTTCCTTGAATAAATCTCTATATTTATGTCGTGATTACGACTTTAAACGTGTTGTATAATGTATTTATATATATATATATATATATATATTTCACAGTTCATTTTAAATATATACAATGTAAAGAAAGTATATGAACATGATACTAATACGTAAAAAAATACATAAATAAGCATTCTAGTTTAAAATTTTAGAATCATGATTGAACAAACGGGTGGGAGCAACAATTAAAAAAGAGGACTAAAATTCACCTAATATAAAATTTATTTGCAATCTTTTGAACATTTTAAAAGTCTTTTGATGGTGTCATTATACACAATGGAAATGGAAGGGAAGTATTTGATTTCATAGGCAGCATATGTCCACGAATCATCTATACAAGAGGGAATCTTGAGGTGAGGTCCAAAGCAGCATATCTTGCTGCAGCCAAAAGTATAATAGATCTCAATTCAAAGTGAAAGATCGGCTTATAATTTGTTATTCTATTTGCAATGAGAGATTTAGCACTTAACAGGGAATTGTTGATGGCTTTCGCTCTATCCGAGGATTCACCCTTGCTAAGGCCGAATAAGATTATTGCTTTGCAATATTTTTCGGCACTATCTCCTTCAATCCCTCTAACATTGAGTTTGATAAAATATTTCAATATTTTCGTACCCTAACAATCAACAAAAGCGTGGATTGTTGAATTAAAAAGTAGCCCACAGTCCTTGCATGGTAAGTAAAATTTAATCAAGTCGGCCGATATCTGAAGCTGTGCTGTGAATTTATTGTTATCTGAAATTTTGTTCATTGAGCCCAAAATTCTATTTTTCCAATTCTCAGGTAAATTGTGACGTTCCATGTACTTTTGGCAAATATTGGAGCTCTCTTCAATGCCCGACTGAAAAGGACTGGACATTTTTAGATACCAGGGCTTTAACAAACAAAAACTCGCTGCTGCTCTCTTCAGAGGAAATCGTAACTTTCCGTTAAGAAATGGAATTTCACTATCCATGTCATGGATTGTGAAAAGTCTATTTTTTACAGCGAACTCTTCAAGTTCTACTGATTTTTTTAAATTATTGAAGAAAAACTTCGTTTTGACATTCTGTCTTATAATATCCACTGTAGAATCAACCTGGAACAATGGAGCCATTCTCCATATAATCCTCTGTGCGTATCCCCAAACGGAAGACAAGTTTGAAGTAATTTTATTTGTTAATTCAGTGCCAAACATAAGCTACCAATAAATTTCATTATAGGCAACGGATCTTCTCCATTCTAAAAGTGGATGTTTGGATATATCAATTAAAATTTTTATATAAATTTGGGGTATAATTCTTATCAATTGCACAATTTCACCACCAAAATGGCATTTCCTACGTTTCATTGTAGGGACATAACTTTATGGAAACAGAGTGTTTAACCATTGTGTTTCTTTCAAAACTGCACACTCTGCAATTAAAGAAGGGGAACAGGTTCGATAAAGAACCAATGGTATTACCTTAAAGTTATAGAAGTAAACCCTCTTTTGAAGACTGATCCTCTCCACTTTAAGATATTATGTGAGACTGTCGCACTAATATCTAACCAATTCCTTTTATCCACACCACGTTTGGACCAGTGTATCCCCAAAATTTCTACTTTTTGTTTCACTTCACACGAGCAAATACAAAATCTTTGGGTCGAATTCCAGGCACCAATTGGTAGAATGGACGTTTTCTTTTTATTTAATGATAAGCCTGATATTTTTTCAAATTTTGAAAAATAATCTAAGATGACTTGTATTCTTTTGGTAATTTGAGCTTCTGAATTTACTTCAAGAGTTATAGAGATGTCATCTGCATATAAGTCTATTATATGCCGAGCACCCTCTAATTCCACTCCAAATCCACCAAACTTTTTTTGGAATTTTTTAGCAAATTCTTCTATTGCCTTAATGAACAGAAGAGGGGCAGAAGGGCAACCCTGTCTACAGCTCTTTTCCAGTATAACAGGTTTGCTTTCATGGCCATTAACCGATAAGGTAGATGTATCATTAAAAAGCAATGTCCGAAATGGATTGTAAAATTTTCCTGTTTTTTAAAAAACCTTTTTGGTGATATCCTATTTTATTATTTAAAACTGCGAGCATTTGATGGGCAAGAGTCCCGGATAAAATGCGATAAGATTAATTTAAAATAGTAATGGGCCTCCAATGACAGAAGTCAGTCCCATCACCCTTCTTTGGAATAAGCGTGATTCTTCCTCTTGTCAGTGACTTTCCTTTCCATTTCTTCCCCTACCTTAACAAGTAACAGAACGATTTGGTTGGTAAAGTGTGAACAGACTTTTCCTGTGATGCCACCGGGTCCACAAGCCTTATTTAGTTTTAGTCTCTCTTGGATATAAGAAGATAAATTCTGGAAAGAAAACACCTCATTACGGAGATGTTTTTCCTGTTTTTTTGGTCTTAGAAAGTGTTTCTCTTCTATCCCCAACCAGATGTTGAAAACGATAATGAAAATAATTCAAAATATCCTTTTTGTCCGTAAGAATTTTCTCCCCATCTATAATTTTGGATAGAGACTTGGCTGTTAACCGATCTTCTTTGAAAAGATATCTCAATCTTTTGTTAGAGTCCTGCTCCTGGGATAACTTTGCTTCCATCTCCACTTCCACTACTTCAGCAATTCTGAAGGAATTTATAATATATCTGACAAAGTTGTTTGAGTAGATAAGTATCCGTTGTTTAAAATATCTTAAATTTGTGACTTGTGTTTTTCATTTTTGGTTTTTAGTTGAAATTTAAAATGCAATGCTGCTTTTTAAATAACTTTATTAAGTAAAAAGATGGCCTTGTTAGAAGATTCCATTAAATTCCATTAAAAGAAATGCGAATTTTATGACAATCACTTTCCCCGGAGTATTCTTTGATACAGAATACAATGGAGACTTTCTTAGTTATGAAGGTCAAAACTTCTCTACTTGATCCAAATCTACTAAAGAAATGGTGATATCCCTTTGGAAGGCAAAAAGGACAATTATTAGCACATGTAGATAATAAATCTTAATATGTCTTTGTTGGGATTGCACCTCAAAATTACTATCCTTATGATTTCCTACTCAAATTACTATTGTAGCTTCGAATATTGCTAAACCCATTTCTATGGATTAATTTATATGAAATCTTCAACATCAGAGATATTAAATAGACAGATTATATTTTTAAGTGAAATCTATAATTTATATTACATATTACTTAATATGTTCTCAAAAAATAGAAATATTCAAAAACAAATAAATGAAAAAATATTACATAACAATGGAATAATAAAGTTCATGAAGATCAATATGCACGAGATGATTTAAACTTTAATTAATGACATTAGATAAAAGTACATCCCCTCATCATGCAAAAGCCCCTCTCAGAATCACTATTGACGATCAGAGCATTTTAGCACAAACAAAATTCTTCAAGTCAATGCTTATCACGGCAACAATATTCTTCAACCGGAGGTATCAGGCATTCTATATACTATCCACTTTTGAATGTTTCAAGTAGAATATCTTTTCGACTATTGTCACACTAATAAGTCGAGGCATTCTTCCTTCAAAAGTTAGATATTTAAATTTTTATTCACCTTTGAAATAGTAGCACTACATAACATAAACACTGTCGTTATCTCGTATAAAATAGGTTCAGGTGTTAAGGGAATGAATAAGGCAAAAACGTCCAAGGAAATGCCCATCTAGAGGACCAATCATAGATCCTTGAAGTCCTTAGTCTCGTCCATTGTTATAAATCTATACTTTTCGTCTATCTCCCGTTTTATTTTGAAAACTTTGACTCGACTTACCTGAATCATTACTGATACCATGTTTATTGAATGGATCCGTATTTCTCTTGTGACATCAGCAATTTGAAAGTCTCATGATCGGAAATGTCTTCAAGAAGAAGTCGAAAAATGCTATCACACTTGAATTTTTGACAAATTTTCAAACGTTGCTACCTCCATTATTGGTGACCCAAGTTCCTGAATCAAATCCTCAGGCTTTTTTTAACTTAATTTAAAAATGGCACTTGTTGTTTTTGAATTAAATAGAACTGAGTCATAAAAGAAGAAGAAGTTTGAAAAGACAAATGTTGCCAACAACCGTCCTTTACGTGCATGTCAGCTGGACCCTTTTTTATACGTCACTGGCCATTACTTTATAGCCATGATTCTAAGTTCAATGAAAATTTACTCGCACTTTCACCTACACCAAAAAAGTATTGAAGATTATTTACTGCAATATTTATTCAAATAAACTAAAGAAAAAACAATAAAACTGAAACTTTTTTGGACTCATTTTTAAAGACAATATTACAGCAACAAATCAAACATCTAACTAAATTTCACGACGTGGTATAGACAAATTCATTAAAAAGAAGAGAATGAGGAATATAGAAAGAAAGATTATACAGATTTTCAGGTTTTTACATGAATGTAGTTTTAAGATATTTCCGTTATAAAATACGCGTATTTAAATACACTGTCGTCTCTACTCGGTTAATGTAATCCTTGTCAGCTGTTCTCAGGTCCTGAAATATGCACCTGTTTTCATGGCCACCTTCTTGATATGCTGGTCATGCAACAGGTGCATATTTTAAGACCTGAGAGCAAGTGACAAGGATTACATCAACATTGAAATATTGTTTCTAATATGATTTCTATGATTTTCCTTGGATGGATGAGGCAATGAAATTATTAATTTTAGAGGAATAACTATATAATTATAATTAAATTTTGAAGTATTTGTTTTATCCTCAATGTTTACGTTTTAATTTAAATGGTCTATTAATGATGAGATTCTAGCATGAAAAAATGCTTAAAACTGTTACAATTTCTTAAGCATTTAAGACTTACATGGGTAAGTAGATCAGTTATCACCCATAAGGCCATAAGCAGGGATAGGTATTTTGTTGAGGCAAGTGAGCATGCCCTCAATTTCTATCTGGCACCTTTGTTTCATTTTATTGGCTATTTGTGATTGACAATGTCAAATAATGCTCAAAGACTAATAGAAAATGAAAGGACTGAAGAGAGTTTGAATTGTCAGATATCTAGGAGAAGGGGCACACTTTCTTCCCCATGATTCCTTGGTAGGGATACCAATTGTTATTTTACTTTTCTTCCTTAAACCCAACTCTATCTCATCATTTCGCCCATCTCTGTTCATAAGATAAAGCAGGATTTCCTTTTAGTGGATGGAGAGCATCATGCATCTGATACAATCATGACCTAGAGCTTTACTGTATATAGAGTCCAGTCGAATGTTCTCCATAATGTTTCTTTTAATCGTAAATGATCTTCCTGATACATGAGTTGGTGTATAAATTACTAGTAATCTTCCTCCTAGCTTCATCTGCTGATGATATCTTGAATTCTGAAAATGTTCAATATGTCAATATGAGGTTTTTAATCTCTTTTTTTAGGCAGTGTTGCTTCAGTTGTCCAAAGAAAAGCCTGACACCCAAAAATCTGACCTTCATAAGATTTCCTTCAAAAGGCAAAATTTGGGGAATTGAAGCCGGATCTACTATCATTTCCGCAACATAGTTGCTGTCTCTCCATACATTCTTATAACTTTTGTATTTTGCATCTGCTTTTTCGTCAATGGGGTTTCGTTTGGGAAAATGACTCAATATTTCTCCAAAAATTTTCAACCACTCAACAATTCTTATTTCATTGACTCTCTTGAATGTGTTAATCAAGGTTACAGAGAGTTGTTTTTTTTTATTGATATTATCAATACCCTTAAGTTTAAACGATACTTCTTCCACAGAGCCATCCGTATTTTGAACTTTTATTATGTGGCAATTTTTTAATTCTTCTATACGAGTTCGTATATGAATGCAGAATCTCGTATAAAAACAGGCATGCCCATAACTAAATCTTGGGTTTGCCCCCGCTAACTCATGCCCCTTGAAGCCATATCTCAATGCAATGTCGTAAATGTCGAGATGTTTAAGACTATCTCCTTTATATGCAACTCCTTTGGCGTTCTCCATAGTAAGAACAAAAGTCTCCCATTTGAAGTTACTTTCCAGGTTCAACTGAACCACTGCAATCCGTTGAGTACCATTATTCTTTTTCAAGACACTTGAGTATCTTTTATCATTGACAGATGATGACATAAAAAAACTGTCATCAGGGGGCTTCCCCGGAGGTTTGCTACTCATTCTGTTATTAAATGTTCCGAAACAAGAACAAATAAACAAAAACAATGACTTAGCTTATTCAGTCCCAGAAAGGAACTTTCTGAGAAAAAAATCCAATTGGCGTGGATAGAGGTAAACTTACGGCACTTAAAACACTTTTTTCACAAAAAAAAGGTCAAAACACACTTAAATTCCACTCAAAACACAATATAAAGCAGGACAGAGAAAAAAGACGTTTTCTCCGTATACATACAAAAATTCTTTTCCTAATGTTTAGTTTTCTCAAGGCTTCTGTCCCAAATTCATTTAGATGACATCTCACTAACCTAAAATCTTGGTTATAACTTTAAAATTTTTCACCTCCATTAACAACGATCAAGGATTTTATGCTAACTCGATTAGATAATTTATTTACTCTTACTTATGGATGAATTTATTAAATTGTTAATTGTTTATTAATTTTGTAATTGACATTAAACGTTTTCGATATATATATACATATAATATATAATTTTTCCTACACTAATTAAATTATCACGTACATGGCTCGATATCCCTCACAAAATTTACATTTGAGGCTTAATCTTACTTTGAGTTGAAATTATTTTGTTCTAATTTGAGTTTCTATGTATATTATATATTTATGTATAATTATACTTAGTATCAAATTTATAGAAAAAGTCTTAATCACATTATATTATGTTTTTTCAATCTAGTACTGAATAATATATATATATATATATTGATTTAATGCGCTTATGCATACTGGGGTAATTTTAGAGTCAAATTTAGCTACTTTACTGGAGGAAGAGGACTCAAAAAGTTACTTGGATTGCACTTCTTGCATATAATACCCATTCTTAAGGCTTCCAGTCGAAAGGAACACAAGCATTTAGGTTAATATAGAAATACAATGTTAACAAAAAAGGGCCCAAGTCCTCGTAATAATTATTAGTTTACGGCTTATTAGCTAAAAATATATAATTTTCTGCCATTAATCTTAGTTAATTTTGTGCCTCTCATCTATGGTATACATAATGTTTTTATTTATTATTAATGTCTTTATTTTTATATATAAAGGAGAGTAGCAGCCTGTAGCTCAATAAAACGTCATGACAGCTCAAGTTGCTTCACTCTCAACATTCATCAAATTGTCAGAGTTACCAGGTTGGTTTTCTCTGTCTTTGATTCTTACAACCCCGATTTGGTTGAAATTTACATTCCTCCCTATCACTCACGTACAACCAATATTGATGACGAAACAGTTTGAAATTTTCACTGGCACTGCCAGAAAGATCCAACGGCTTGAATTTCTGATCCACGAACAATCCCAATGCACTCTTTACTTTATAACTTTTTTCTTTCACCATGTGTAGTCTTTGTATTCTGACTCTATATAGAATAATCAATGTTTTTCAAAGTACACCAATAGATACAATAATAATAATAAGTATATAGACGACTCCAACAAAGTATGTATAACAGATAGAAACGTACTAGACAGTGATATTACATTTACCACAGTCTCCAAATCCAAACTCTAATATTATATTTCATAATTTGAATTTTTTAAGCTAATAATTCTCAATTTTGTATCGAATCTAACTAATAATTCACCATCTCCAAAAAATGTTTTTACTTTATTTTATTTTTTATTTTTTGTAATCATATGGACTCGGACATGACTTGGATTCAAATACAGCTTTGTGATGTAATATTTTTAGTAATAACAACGTGTAGTTTCACAAATGAAGTCTCATATTTATAACTCTATAAATATATACAAATGTCATACAAAATATTAGTATATTCATTGGTGAACCTTTATGAAGACAATGTAATATAAAACTTGTTACATAGTATATTATACCTCCATTGGTTACTAGAAATGTATGATTTTTAAATGATATTTACTCATAGATAAGCATTATATCCACTAAATATTTACCAAGTTAAAAGGCAATATATAATAAAAACAAAATTGAACTATTTGTATAAATGTTGCCTTTTTATTTGTAGACTACAATATATAAGAATCATTAATATATAATTTCAATAAATTAATAATTCCTGAATGAAAACAAAACAATATTATATCGTAATGTAAAAAATTAGATATTATTAAGTTATATTGCAACAATTAAGGAAATAAGTGAGCAAAAGTGCTTCTTGTCAAATATAAATTATTTAGCTTATATTAACATATTTTTATACTACGTATATAGAAAATATATTCACAACCCATTCTAAATTCTATGTTATAAAATGTAACATAGAATGATTATCCTTATTTTGGAAACTTTAATCATCAATTTGTTAATACGATAATATCACACCTCTTGGACTTTCTTCCTGAACTCACGAAGTATAGCTATACCATGAAATGCTGATATATTCAATAATTTCTTAAAGTTATAAGCACATTTAGTTATTTATCATGTAAAAAATAATACAAAATAGAGTAAGGACTCAGAATTAAACTTACAGAGTATGTTGAAGTCAAATTAATAATAATTGAAGTCCAAAGAAAGATAGAAAAATGTTTCATTATCTCAAAAATACTCGTTAATTTTCGTCACACGAATGAATGAACAACAACATATCTACCTATATATATATATATATATATATATTGCTTTCTTGATAAAAGAAACTTTCTATTACTCTTTTAATTCTTTTTTCTCATTTTATGATGTCAAGATAAGATTAGTTTTAATCATCACTTTTTCCAGTTCATTAGAAACAATAAAAACCAGAGGATAGTAATAAGAATATTATAAAACTTTAATAAGGTTAACCATTCAATATTATTTTGATTAAATTGGATAATTGAATGAGTTAGAAAAATTCAACTGCTCTAGAAATAAAAGAAATGTCATGTCTATATCTATGAAACCAAAAGCTGTAAAAAAAATTAGAAAATATTTCAAACATGTTTATATATAAACATTTTTATACTGAATAATTGCAGATTTTTATTAGTTATGTCCAAATGACACACTTCAATATTCTAATACATAAAAAGGGTAATTATTCAACTAATAGTAACTCTAGGAGTTGAATAATCCCCATTACATCCAACGATGTCACAGATTGCACAATAAACTGAAAGTGATGTTATGTTGGAGACATTGTTGTTGGAATAGTTATAAAACAAAATAAACAAATTTCATATTAAAAAATTAAACTCATTCCAAAGATATGAAAAAGTCATTTCTAGTTGATGTAAAACCTATCTCTTAAATAACTTCATAAAAGATACAGTAACTTCCTTAAAATTTTGTCATTTTGGCTGGCTCTGAATGCTAAAGAATGTAAACACTCCTTTTTTGTAATTGCCTAGACAAATTAATCCTTTAAAATACACTTATGACCATTTTTTCTACTTTCTTAGTCATTCATAGAAAGTTTCAACTCACTAGAGGCTACCAGTTTCGACTTTAGACAACACAAAAAAACAATGAGAGGGGAAGAAACGCACGTCAACTACCTTCCTAACGTTCTACTTGTTTTTAGTTATGTAAAAGACTACTAAGTCATGATGCTTGGACATGATTGTCGTGAATTTGAATAGGATGGGATGGAAGTGTTGCGCCCCCAGATGTCGATTGGGCTAAAAAGGTACCCTCAAGAACACTGATATAAGCTTCCACATATTCCCAGGCTATAACCCCCCCCCCCCCATGAAGAGCTTCAATCAAAGTTGGAGAGGGTCCTTCATTGGCCCTTCAAAGATCAAAAGTTCGGAAAAAACCAGAAACCATCTAGACAATAACAAAGAACTCAAGAATATGCAGTCTGCATTTCACATAATCTGACTTTATCACCATATTATTACAATAAAAGCAAAGAAGCAATGGCAGTGGCTGCAAAGTCAACTCATCAAAACTTCCAGATTACCTTTCCATCCATGAACCACCGCCAAGACCCACCCGAGCTTCAACAATCAGCCAAAAGCTCATACTCAAAAATGAGCACCAAGACACAATTTAAGTTGAGATGTTCATGGAAGAAGAGGTACAAACAGCACAAGAGCAAGATGGTAAGTTGTTACAGGAGACACTACCATCAGGATTTACTATTATTAAGTCACCTAAACTGTC
Organism: Lepeophtheirus nordmannii; assembly: GCA_963680855.1. Lineage (NCBI taxonomy): Eukaryota > Metazoa > Arthropoda > Copepoda > Siphonostomatoida > Caligidae > Lepeophtheirus > Lepeophtheirus nordmannii. Next base: position 1,700,172 of record OY804526.1, read on the forward strand.
CCTTGAGAACTAGGGCATTGTAATCAAAGAAAACCTCACTTTCAAAGTAGTTTTCAAGGACCACAAGATCAGCAATTGTGTAGTCTCCCACTGTCTATGCACAAAATCACAGGATAAGATCAAATCAGTAATACAAGTAATTCATATAGCTACTACATATCTAGGATTGAAGGAACATTAGAACAGTAAGAGCCACCGACTTCCGAAGCCATTGTAATCGTTGATGATTCTTCCTGATTTCCAATGTCCTACCCATTAAAAATATTTATAATGATCAATAAATTCAACTGCTAATAACAACTCTTTTTGTGTCACATAATAATTTTTCAGACTGATTAAGGGAATTACTTCCGTACACAATGGGACTTTCTTTACCATCATTCCCTACCTGCGTGAACACAGCTCCAATGGCAAAATTCAAAGCATCTGTTTCCAAGATAAATTATTTTGAAAAGTCATGAGTAACTAATACAGGTTTACTTGTAATTTCTCCTTCAACTTCTCAAATGCTTCTTCTTGACCGAATCTCTTAACCGAATCTCTTCCCCATGCAGTCTGACTTTAGAAGACCGTATTGAAGTATTGCAATTTACGGTAGATACCAGTATTAATGAACCGGCGAAGGTGAAAGTTAGACATGTGAATCCAGCTATGAAAGAAAGTGTTAAGAATCAACATAAACAGTGAATTGTTGAAGAAATTATTGAGGCGACTATAAGTGAGTAGAGATCAGCTTTGGTTCCTGGGAAAAGAAAAAATGGTCTTGGAGATTTGCTACAGATTATTGAGATTTAAATTATATTGTTAAGTTTAATGTGTATTGTAGTGTCCTTTCATTCAAGCGAATGCAATCGTGGAAAGCCACTTCAAAGTTAATTTATAAAGTTTATAAGGATTTAGTGTGAGTTGATATTTAAAAGAGTATTCCTTCTAAGGATATAATTACGAGGTAGATGTCTTACGAAAGTATGTGTAAATGTGATCGGAGCTTACCTTGATTTAGTTGTTAATAAGTTTGGGTAAATGAGACTCATTGTGTGTTATATACAAACACGTATATTTATGTACAGTTCCTTACAATTGTATTATTGAAGTTCAAATAATACTGATCTGACGCGGACAATGCGCTCTATATTTATACGGTTTGGGTTGAGTACTAGCTAGCTTATAATTTATAGATCTTTCTCATCAAGTGATAAAGCACTTGATGGTATGACCTTATTACTTAACACTCAACCAGCCCCTTTACATCATAAATCATGCATATCTACGATAATAAATCTACATCGTAATACGAGTTGTTAAATGACAGTTAATGATCCCATGTGCAGTAAAAGGAAATCTCCAAATATTAATTATGTTTAACTAAATGAAATAGGTTATAAAACATCTTATGTTTGTACTAAAAACATCCTTTATAATGGATTATTATTTAATATCGATATTTGTATGCAAATATTTTAAGCATTTAAGTGTTCTTTAAATTTGAAATGCAACTATATTAATGTTATAATTTTAGCTCCTATGCATTTCATTTATTTACAAAATAATTTTCACTAATATTCATAATCATTAAAATAAATATTTCTTTTTAAAAATACTTTCATATAGAAATCCTCATTTAAATTTATTCTTGTAAGTATAGAAATACAAATCCTAATCTCAACAGGGTGATGGATCATAAATTAATTAGGAAATATTTTTGTTTACTTTATCTTCTTTGTTTATGTTGATATTATAAAGTATTGTAATTATGATTCGAACTTATGAGTAAACCACACTGATTCGAACATTGACACCATATCAATTCTGAAAAACATTTACTTTTCTTCTATTTTTCTTACATTCTGCATTTTATTTTGGTTAAAATGAGATGTTTAAAACAAAATACATGAAATTAGTGAAAAAGGAAAAGATTTATTAAAAAGTTCTCAAGAAGTAGCTGGAGTTGTTACATTTAAAAATGGACTAATGGAGAATAATAACAATAAAGAAAAAATATGCGTAAGACGTACGTGCGTATTTAGGCTTATCTCTCGGGATCACGTTTTCCCGAGATATGAGCAATATCAATTTTTGCTCATTTTATGCTCAACTCAATTCCCCAGAACTCATATATGTACATAGAAAATATGGCCCTTTTTCATATCTTCTTTTGTTGATGGAGAGATAGTGTGATTATCTGAAAGGAAATACATAGTCCACATACTGGAATTCGAGAATACTCCATTTTCATTGACCAAAATCGAATTAAAGTAAGTATGTCCCTAGGGAAAGCTCAATCACTAAAAAAAAAGGTAAATCAACTGCAAGCTGAAATGTTAAGTAAGTGACCATTTACTTGAAAATATTGAATATGACCTAGTATTGATATGGTGGTAGGATAATCAAAAACCAAAATTTTCTAAATTAAAATAAACTATGAAAATAGTAAAAAAAAAGTCATAATTTTTTAATCGAAAGTTGTCACACACACTTATGAACAGGTAACAGAAGAAAAAACATGTGGTTTACACTTATATACGTGGATAAATCCGTGATTTTCTACACACTCTTATCCTTCAAACTGAAAAATAGTATAATAAAAAAACATGTTCCCCGGATTAAGATTTTGAAGCACCTTCTTTGCTTGAAACATACCTATTAAATACAAAATGAAGAATCACTCGGCTTCAAGTTTTTACGATTTATTTATTCCAAATAATGCAAAATATGCATTAATAATGAATGATGCCTAACAAAGTACCAAAATGTTATAAATATTGGAACTTAACTACAACAATGTACAACATAAGCATAGAAACAAAAAAATTAGAGGATATCTTATTTTTTCAAAATTTGTAAATAATATTAATTAATGAGATCTTAATTTTTTAAATATTTTATTTATCAAAATTATATATTTCATAAATTTATCTTCCCTTTAAGACTTTTAACGAAGTTGAAAATATTAATATATTTAAATTATATATAAACATATACAGAAACTCAACATAGCACGAAATATTTTCAATTCAAAATAAGATCAAACCTCAAATGTATATGTTGTGAAAGATGAATATTTGTGTAATTGATTCTTTCATCAGAGATAACTTCAAATTATAAGAATAAAGGAAAAATTTAATATGTATTATATATATCTAATATTATTTGTAGGATTGTAAATAATATGCACCTTCGGTATGTTAAAAAACAATGAAAGATAAAATCAACCTGGTAATCTTGACAATTTGATAAATGGTTGAGAGGGAAGCAACTTCATCTGTCATTAAATTTTACCAAGCTACAAGCTGCTATACTCCTTTATATTTACAAATGAAGATATATATATATAAATAATAGATTAAAATATTACATATAAAATAAAAGAGAGAAGCAGAAAATAAACTCAAATTGATATGTCAGAAAATAATATATATTTATAGCTAATAAGTCGTAAACTAATAATTAATTATTTGGGGGAAGTGGAATTGAGCCCTTTTTGTTAACATTGTATTTGATTTTTTAACCTAAAGGCTTGTATTCCTTTCGACTGCAAGCCTTAAGAATGGGTAGTATATGTAAGAAGTACAATCCAAATAGCTCCTTAAGCCCTCTTCCTCCGGCAAAAGTCGATAAATTTGACACTAAAATTAACCCAGTGTACATAAGCACATTATGCTCCATAATTGATGCATCATATAATCATGATAATATAGATCTTGAAATGGAAGAGTCCCAAATGTCATGATTTTTATATTAGTTTACATGGGATCGCATTGGAAGTGGTGGAGGAGCATTCGAAAATCACGAGTCCGAAATAGACGATAGGAGCAGCCAACTCCAGATAATAATAGCACACCTTTGGATAGTTGATGATTCCCCGACACAATGAGTTGGAGCCCCTCGGACTCGGAGAGACTCTGAAGGATCCCTTAGTTTGGGTTAGAATCCGGAGAGAGGGGTTTATGATCGTAAATCCAATATTAAAAGGGATTGATTGCATTATTTCATGTCACTGGTTACATTCTGCTCCTTCCCGAGCTGGAGTCAGAAGCATGGATGTGGACCCCAAGACTTATTTTCCCTTCACCCCTGGAGGGATGTTTCTCTTTCTATCTTCTTCCCCGAGTGCTCGATGCTCCCTCTATGAAAGGTGTACCTTTTTTTATTCAAAATGATGGGACCCGTCTTCTGGATGAGTGCCAAAAAAAGGACGCACAATCCTTGATTTTATATACATCAAAATCATAAATATTCATACTTCCCTTTTTGAGTTCATAACACGTAGTCAGCTGCTTTAAGTTAGAAGAGTCAAATGCAGGGGCGTACTGGCCCGGCGGTCAACCGGTCAATGACCGGTGCGCCCCTCTGAAATCTTTACTAGGCGCCCCTTCGATTTAGCATAATGCACCTTTATCGTACAAGATATTTACTCTTTGCCCGGTGGAAATTTTCGCCCCAGTACGCCCCTGGTCAAATGATAAAAACAGCTGATGTGAGAATACATAATGTTTTTGTTTATCCCAAAAAGCTCGTCGTGACACTGTCTTTCCCTCTGGAGTAAAGAAAAAATGATAACAGCATTGGAAAAAAAAAAAGTACTTTTCAATATGCCCACCTCAAAAAATATTGAAAGCGAGAAGTGTATATTATTTACAACCCTATATATAAGACATAATGAGACTTGCAAATCCATAAATATATTAAATATCAATAAAATTTATACATACAGGAATAATCAATAAATTGTCTAATCGAGTGAACTTAAAAACTGATAATGGAGGTGAAATGTTTAAAGTTACGACAAGGATTCCTGATTAGTGAGATGCCAATTTTGTTACATTGGGACAGAAGTCTTGAGAAAGTTAAACATTATGTAAGACCATAAAATCACGAGATAAATCTGGAGATTTATTCAAGGAACGTAATTGAAAATAATCCGGATACTTTCTATTTCATAACAAACAAGATCAAGATGCTTGTCTCCTCCAATGTGGCAATCAATATCGTTATTGATCCAAGATTTGTCAAGTTCATGGAACTCCATGCTGAAAAATTTGTTCCTTTTTACTTCATCATTACGAAGTTAATGGAGTTCCAAAGTGAGGTAATGCTATCCAAGATATAAAAAAGTAAAGGGAAAGGAAATTTTCAACGTATATTTAATCATTAGATATTTATAAATGCGTGCATCCGACGTATAAAAATAAGTCCCTCTTCTTGATGACGTCAAAAATAATATGGTAACCATGGAAGTCAGCTTTTTTACTGTTGACAAATACTATGAATATGTCTATGATAGCCTTACTGCAGGCTCATCATGACAGTTCTTAATTAATTATTATTTTCAAGTCTTTAGTTTGATAATAATGATTATTCATTTTTTAACAAAACGAATATAAGAAAAATGGAAAGTCTCTTAAAAAGTTAAATACTGTATCGGCATCAAAACTATCCTCCATCTACATCAATTCAGAATATTAGTTTATTCTCACTATACATACATTTTCTTTTAATAAGTCAAAACGACGCAATTTTTTTTCGAAATTAATGTTGTATGAAGATTTGTTTTAATAGACTATAATGGATTTTTTATTGTTAATTTCAAATGTAATCTAAGTCCTTTTCTGCAATCTATAGATTTTTAAATATTTGCATTTTTTTAATTTGAAAATTTACCCGAGGAATCTAATTCAATCGTAATTTGCAGCTTGAAGGAACAAAGTAAATTAAAAAATGTGTTATTTTTTAACCAATGATTGAAGATTTTAAAATGTTATTTTTTGTAAAGGTATTAGGTAACATTACCAAAAAAATTCAACTAAAACTGATAGAAGGATTGTATAAAATAATCCCAACTTTTCTAACACATAAGATAATATGTATATAATAATAATAATTTTATCAAAAGCAAAAGGAAAACAGCTTGATTTTTGATGAATGATGAAATAATATTGTATGGGGGATAACTAGAGTTGTAAATCTTTTGCAGTTTTTCGCGTGCAAGATTTATGGTAGTTGACAATCTGAATAGCATTTTTTGTTTTCCAAAGTTTATAATAAGGATCTGGCATGATCTGTATACCACTTGTAATACTCTACTGAAGAACATAATCTCTTTGATATACATACATAGAATTACATGGTAGCCTTGCCGTATTTCTAAATATTTTTATATCTAATATCAGCAATCGTGGATTTTAAATTCACTCCATCAGACATTTTATTGATAAAATTATTATTGACTATAAATTGTTATGCTTTAGTAACTCTTTTTCGAAACTATCTTAAAAAAGAAGTTCTTTTGTTATTCTTCGTCAAATTCTTAAAGTTGTTTGAATTTCAATTAAACGTAATAAAGACTATGATTCTCAAAAATAGAGAAATTGATTTCCATCGAAGGAATAAAAATCGCCGGCTGCCAAGTTAAGAAGATAGTTACTATCTTAGGGATGACCTGGGAAAGGGAAGGTGCATTGGCTTTGTACATTCTGTAACTTTACAAGAGAGACATCAGCTCATCTCCCGTATGACTGTAGAAGAGTAAGGTCAATTATTGAAAGTTCTTACAAAAAAAATATTTATATGAAAGAGTTTAAAATACAATGGACTGGCTTCTGGTGTCAATAATCAATAGAATGCCTAATCAAGTGAAATTGGAATATTATTATCTTCTGATAAGTATGAATTTGGGTTTGTTTCCTTCCCCCCTCTTTCAAAGAACATCAATGTCTTTCCTGTAAAATGGCTGCTTATAGCTGATATATTAAAACGTCATGACACCTGAAGCTGCTCTCCTTCGAAACATTCCTCAAATTATCAGGGTTACCACATCACTTTTTTTTCTTTCTTTTTTCCACTCTGGCAGTGCATGTTATTTACAGCTCTAATTATGTTAATTAGGGATGTGAACAAAGAGCGAACTCCAAAAACATACCTGAGATAATGTCATAAAAATATGGCACCATTGAATAAAGGCAGAATTTTAGACGATTATATTTGAATGGCGAGAATGAAGATGTCATTATTTTGTTATTTTACTTAAGAACAGTTTATTATTAATAGTTTAGTGGTAATAAAAATTTGTCAATAACAGAACCATAAATCCACGGTTACTAATGACAGAGTATGAGACCTAAGTCATTTTTGCATTGACTCGAAAAAAGCCGAGTTACAATATTGTTTTGCCTATTGGTGAACAAAATTACTTCATACCTTATCAATAAAAATAGAGTATAAGCCTGAATATGCCTTTGTTGGCATTGCACCTCAAAATTACTACACTTTTTATGATTTTTTAATTAACGACTATTCTAGCTTCAAATGTTGCCAAACTCAGCTCTACGGATTAATTCGTATGAAATTTTCAACATCTGAGAAATTAAATATATAAGTTATATTTTTAAGTGAAGTCTATAATTCATATTACGCATTAAAACATATAAATAATATGAAGTGATTTTATTTAACCATCTAGTGGCTACTTTTTTTTATTCAACAGTTTAGTTATCCTTTAAAACTATTATTAAAACTTCAAACAGTCAAAAGTAACACATTTTGTAATTACATAAATTTTTTCATAAAAAAAAAAAAATTAGGAGGATATTTTATAATGATTATCTCAATTATATATACAGTTATATCAGAAAAACTGAACATTGATTCGGAGAGAAAATGGGATTCCAAATTTAGTTTTCATAAACAAACCCAAAAAAATAAACTTAATTGATAATACAATTTTAAATAGGTCAGATATAATTTAAAAAGAAGAAAAGTAATAATTGTCAGGGAATTAATTACATTGAAATCGACTACTATAACAAGTCATTGAATCGATTGCATATGTTCTAAAAAACTAGAAGCATCAAAAACAAATAAAAGAAAATATATTCCATAAAAATGGAATAATAAAGTTCATGAAGATCAATATGCACAAAATGTAGAGAATTTTAATTAAGACATTAGATAAAAGCACATCCCCTCATCACGCAAGAACCCCTCTCAGAATCACAATTGACAATCGGAGTATTTTAGTACAAGCAAAATTCTTCAAGTCAATGCTTATCACGGCAACAATATTCTTCAACCGGATGTATCAGGCATTCTATATACTATCCACTTTTGAATGTTTCAAGTAGAATATCTTTTCGACTATTGTCACACTAATAAGTCGAGGCATTCTTCCTTCAAAAGTTAGATATTTAAATTTTTATTCACCTTTAAAATAGTAGCACTACATAACATAAACACTGTCTTTATCACGTATAAAATAGGTTCAGGTGTTAAGGGAATGAATAAGGCAAAAATGTCCAAGGAAATGCCCATCTAGAGGACCAATCATAGATTGATCCTTGAAGTCCTTAGTATCATCCATTGTCATAAATCTATACTTTTCGTCAATTTAACGTTTTATTTTGAAAATTCTGACTCGACTTATGAGCTCCAATGATTGGGTTACGGGAAAACAAAAAGAGTCAGATTTCTCCATAAATTGAATGAGATTTTGATGTCCTTTGACTGAAAGTGGGATAATACATGATACAAGGAATTAAATTAGGTCAGGCGTGAAATCAGATGTACCTGAATCTTTACTAATACCATGTTTATTGAATGGATTCGTATTTATCTTGTGACATCAGCGATTCGAAAGTCTCATGATCGGAAATTTCTTCAAGAAGAAGTCGAGAAATGGCATGGCCGGAATGCTTGACAAATTTTCAGACGTTGCTACCTCCATTGTGGGCGACCCAAGTTCCTGAATCAAATCCTCATGCATTTTTTAACATAATTTAGAAATGACACTTGTTTGTTTGTTTAGCTCCTAGATTAGCCCCACCTCACCGGAACTTAATCCGGTATCAGCCGGTTGTGAACTACCTAGGAGCTAACTTTATTTTCTAAAATTTCATTAAACGTACATAATAATTTATAGCTTCTGAAGATGAACTCCTCCAGGAAAATCCTACGGTCCCCGATCTCGTCATAGAGCTCTTTAATTTTCAAATGCGTCCGTGGACAGTGATGAATGAGGTGGAAGGGAGTCTCCTCGTTTTCTCCACAAAGCCGGCAGATGAGACTTTCTATTTTGTTTATTTTGTAGAGGTGTCTCCCGAGGGCTATGTGGCCTGTTATCATTCCAACAATTATTGACATTTGCTTTCTTTTGAATTTGAATATTTTATTACCAATGTATGGCTTGGCGATGAACAGTTTTGATTGACGACATGTCTTCATTGCTTTCCATGATACTCGCCATTTATCTAGGGATATTCGTCTAAGGGCGTTTTTTGCCTGACAAATTGATACTGGAACAGTTACTGACTTGCCATGTTTTGCACCTTCTTTAGCCAACGCGTCAGCATATTCGTTGCCAGTATGGTTGTCGTGGCCCTTAATCCAACCCATCGTGATATCAGAATTTGATGATTCAATGGCGTTTTTGCATGCCAGAATTCCGGCGGTCATCATATCGCTGGGTCTCACATGAAGACTCTTTATCGCCGATAGACTGTCGGAAAGTATCAATATTCTTTTTCCCCTTGTTTTTTCTCCCTGAAGATTACTGCAAAGGTTCCTTATGGCTTCAACCTCAGCTTGGAAGACTGTATTACTGTCATCCAACTTCAGAGTTCTTTGATCGATCACCGTATCACTGACCGTCAATATCCATCCAGCACCAGTTTGTGAATTGATTCTTGACCCGTCAGTGTATGCTATGAGATCATAATTATTTATGGACCATTTTTCTTCCAGTTTGTATATACGCTTTCCAGTCAAGAAAGGTACACTGGGACAAGGGGCTAGGATACTGTGTTCCTCTAAATATCTTTCTAGATATTATATATGTCCTCTACATAGGTGGTCAAACCAGTTCAGCGGGTTATCTGACCTTGTTTGAAGCCTCGTTAGGCATGCACGCTCCATTAAATAGAGATTCATTGGCATGAGCCCACAAAGTACTTCCATTGTTGCAGTGGGTGTGGACTTCTTGGCCCCTGTGATGCTCATTAGACCAAGTCTTTGATGTTTACTGAGCTCTACTACCATAGATTTATTAAGTTTTGAAGCAAACGCAATGGCACCGTAGCTTACAATGGATCTTGCATATGCTTCATAAATCCATTTTGACTTAAGGGGGCTCAGTCCCCAGTCAGAACCTACAAATGCCCTAAGTGCAAAGAGGCTTCGCTTCGCTTTGGAAATGGCTGTACTGCAATAAGTAAACTAGTGGACTTTTGTGAAAAAAGTTTCTATCAAAATGAGGAGGCCCTAGTAGTATTTCTGGATATCGAGGGCGCTTTTGACAGAGTCGGATTCGGCCATATCATTGACGCCATGTGTAATGAAGGAGTAGAAGAAAGAACGATTCATTGGTATGAAAATATACTGAAAAATAGAGTCGTTCCTACCTCTCTAGGTGACGAAGAAGTGTCAATTGTACCAACAAGAGGATGTCCTCAAGGAGGAATCCTTTCAACTCTAGCTTGGAATCTCTCGTTTCAGGAAGCTATTGACGAAATGGAAAAATCAATCCATACAGTCG